>JAGWEN010000504.1:0-84910 GCA_018703685.1 Orius laevigatus | reverse complement strand
TTTTCACTTCATGCACAGTCTCGGTCTCCAAGGACCTCCTCCCGGCCCCAAAGCTCTTCAACACCTCAAATATTCCATTTTATCTCTAAGAAGCGATCGGTGTGTGAAATTCCGAGTCGAAAACGCCTAAAATGTTAATTGCCGGAGCGTGGACTAGAAAAAGGAATCAACAAGTCGATCGGAAGGCGGTGCTGCGTGTTGCTCATTCTATCCGACATAACGGGCAACACCGAAGGGAGGAGACGGGGGAAATTTTCGAGGGTGGCTAAAAGTGGGTCAATGTCAAAAAAAACCCCTCCGACCACCCCTAAACGTTTGAGATTTTCCGATCGCCCACCTACGCCTGCTCCGTGCCTCGAGGTCTGCTCCCTCTTATTTACAAACAACTTGTTTGTATTCTATCTGCCAAATCAATTCCCGTCTTCGGGCCTTCCTTCTGCGCTAAACTCCTTAGGCTTCCAACTCCCCTTTTTCGGGAGGGTGGGCGTATTTTTCGCAAAGCTACATTGAAATAAATTTTTATTAACAATTTATAATTATTTAGGTAGCTACTACGAAATTTCACCAAAAATTAGGGTTATACTCCAACTTTAATTAAGCCTTATTGGTCTCCTAAGGCATAATCTATGAAATAGCTTCCCGCCATTTTGGAACCATGAAAGTTGGAAAGCTAGAACTTTTTGAAAAATGTTCCTGAGCTTATCACCTTTCAATTGGGACTACTATCAACTTTCTAGGGCTTTCCGTTCTCTCGTGAGAGCCAAAAATGTAAAGTAAAATACGAAATCTTTCAAAAATCGGTCCTACAAAAAGTTGACAACTTTGACTATCGACGTTTCCTGTACGGCAAGACCGATGTTGACTATTGGAAAATGAGACGTATAATTTTCTTGTGGTTCCAAATCAAAAAAAATAGTTGACACGTGTCCGAGCTTTTCTTCCAATGGGCCCCAGGGGGGCGTGGCACCCTCTTGAAGTCAAAATACGAATTTTTCAAAATCGACAAATAGGCTATTGATTTCTATGTAGAATTGCACGAGGAATCCGATGGCATCAATTAAAAAATTCTAGGACCAATATTTTTCGAGTTATCGCTAAAAAACCGCTTTTGGAACTAAGTAAACTGCCCCAGGAAAAATTTTCTCGTCAAAAACACCAATATATTCGTACTCAGCACCCCAAAAAACCGATAGATATTCAATTTTATCAAGATTAAAAAATGAAAAATATTTTCCCTTAGTGATTACTTGATAAAATTGAATATCTGAAGGTTTTACGGGGTTCTGAGTACGAATATAACGTTGTTTTTTACGATAAAATTTTTCCAAGGGTAGTTTACTTAGTTCCTAAAGCGGTTTTTTAGCGATAACTCGAAAAATATTGGTCCTAGAATTTTTTAATTGATTCCATCGGATTCCTCGTGCAATTTTACATAGAAATCAATAGCCTGATTGTCGATTTTGAAAAATTCATATTTTGAATTCTAGAGCCCAAATGGAAGAAACGCTCAGACACGTGTCAACTATTTTTTGATGTAGAATCACCAAAAAAAAATTTTAGTTTTAAAATACCAAACTATGCCCATTTAAGTTGATTTTCTTTAATCCTAATTGAAAAAATCGTTTGTGGTTTTCAGTTTCCCGTGACTTTTCCCCCATTTTGTCTAAATTGGCGACGCTAATCTAGGAAATTATGTCAATAAAAGTCTTCGTCCGATCTCTGTATCTAAACTCCGACCTCGAATCTCTTAATTTTCATCCTCTAGCTAAGTGAGCTTAAACGGTAAAACGCATTTTCCTTATCGATTTTCTCGTAAACGGTTCGCTCGAGCGCAAAAATTACCTTCGAATCAATTAAAAGCGCCTTAATTGACTTTTGAAATGAGCAGAAACGTCGCCAAGTCTCCGAGGAAGGGAAATTTTCGTTCATAAAATCCTCTTGTTTTGAATTTTGACCCTTAATTATTAACGTGTATCAGATTAAGAGATCAAAACAGTGTCCAGCTTAACTGAAATCGATTCGGAATCACGTCCCTAATCCGTAACCACAGTAAGCCCCCCAATTCATAGGCAAGTACGTAAACATAGTTAATATTATGTAGCTAATAGTAAACACAGTTAATATTTAGGTAGGTAAACTGAGTGGTTTCTTTCTTTTTTTCGTTATTCAAACAGTCTTATATTAATCGTTAAAACCCAAATTAAGAACATTGCCTCACGTAAGTCACATTTTTGGCATCATCGATCGTTTTTATTTCCTATTGCCAAGTAAAATAGCAAAATTAATTTATTCCTTCTACTTATGTGACGTGAAATTCTTACTCACGGACGGATTTTTTATCTTTATCCCGCGTTTGAGAAGTTAATGATTGATTTCCACCATGCTTTGGGAAGTTTTGGTGGTTAGGGTGGTTGGGCTGATTTGTAGGGTGGTTTGGATGATTTTTGCAGTTTGGATGATTTGGATGATTTGGGCAGTTTGGTCCGTTCTCGTTAGTGCTGCTATGGAGGGTGTTTTGGATGATTTGGGCAGTTTGGGCTGTTATAGAGGGTGATTTGGGCAGTTTGGACGATTTGGACGGTTCGGGCTGTTATAAAGAGTGGTTTGGATGATCTGGGCAGTTTGGGCTGTTATAGAGGGTGATTTGGGCAGTTTGGGATGTTATAGAGGGTGATTTGGGCAGTTTGGTCCGTTCTCGTTAGTGCTGTTATGGAGGGTGTTTTGGATGATTTGGGCAGTTTGGGCTGTTATAGAGGGTGATTTGGACAGTTTGGACGGTTCGGGCTGTTATAAAGAGTGGTTTGAATGATTTGGGCAGTTTGGGATGTTATAGAGGGTGATTTGGGCAGTTTGGGCTGTTATAGAGGGTGATTTGGGCAGTTTGGACGGTTCGGGCTGTTATAAAGAGTGGTTTGGATGATTTGGGCAGTTTGGGCTGTTATAGAGGGTGATTTTGGCAGTTTGGGCTGTTATAGAGGGTGATTTGGGCAGTTTGGGCTGTTATAGAGGGTGATTTGGGCAGTTTGGACGGTTCGGGCTGATATAAAGAGTGGTTTGGTTGATTTGGGCAGTAGGTTTTTTGTGTAGTTTAGCTGGTTTAGCCGATTTTAGGTAACCACGATTCTGAAGGGGGGTACTAAATTGTGGTCAAAACAGCTTAAAAAGTAAAAATTCGGTTTTTGTTTATAGATTTTTTTGGCACTGGTTTTTGAAAAGAAGGGGCCTGCAAAATTTCAAGTTGGCGAGGCTATGGCCCTGTATAGCTGAATAAGTAGAAGGAGAAGATTGAGCAGAACAAGAAGAAGATGGTAACAGTAGAAAACTTGGTTTTTTAAAGTTTTTTTTATCTCGGCCCCCTGCAAACCGATCGACTTGAAATTTTTAGCACTTCCTATTATTGTATTAGAGAAGGTCTGTAAAAATTTTCAAGTAAATTGGTCCACAGGGAGCCGAGATCTAGATACCCGAAGATAGGTTTCGTCATGTCCAGTAAACATACGTATTTCTGGGTTTTGCTTGGTGGGGAAGTACGCTAACTATAGTTTAGTTCCCCCTCTTCCCCAGGGGGGTGAGACAAGGGGACTCCTGAAGTATGAAAATGCTGCGGGATTTATGAATGTTCGATTTTTACAGAAAACACTAGTTAAGAAGAAATTTTAATCCTCCATTGAAAGATTCCGTCATTGGCAATCCATACCAGCAGGTGCTATGTATAAATATATTTAAGTATATGAATATAATATAAATATATGAAATTATTTACAGCAAGAAGGTGCAATGAGATTTTTTACTGCTCATTGATTAGTAATAAATAATCTACGTTACTGATCTATAAACAGAAGTTAAATTACAATCATCCAAAAACTTACTCCGTTCATAAGAAGCGCGAGATGTTTTCTTTCGTTTGATGAATTCCCGACCGGATTTGGGCTCACTAAATTAAATTCAAAATAGTCCATAAAGTTGCGATATTCGTTTTCAATCGTTTAATCTTTAAATAACAAAATGATGTAATCAATAATGACATACCCTGCTGAGGAAAGACGCTCGTTTCTTTTCGACGAGCGGTACCGTTTGCGAAGAGTCCCATTGTCTCATCACGCACGGTCACCAAAACTCTCAATATTTACGATAGGAAATAATATCGTATTGACAATAATACACCTTGAATTTCGACTTCGCGACTGCCAAATGAAAGATTTTTAATGTCAGTGCCAAATGTGAAGGAGAGAGAAAGATGGGAGAGGGGAAAAAGTACCACATAGAAGAGGCTTCTCCCCTCTTCTTCATTTGCTGCCAAAACAAGACCACGCATACATTTTAATCTGAGAAAAATATCCCGTGGAAAACATGACGGGAATAAGTCACTTCCAACAGAAAAATGCTGTTATTGCAAGCCATTAGCAGACAGGGGCGGATCCACTAGACCGGCCTTTTTTCCCCAAATATCCCCCAAAAATTTAGATTTTCTTCTCTTTCTGAACATATTTTAACGCTATTTTTCATCAAAAACCTTAAACCGACATTATAAGAGCCAATTTTTCTTTAAAAACTCTCAAAATAAAGTTTTAAGAGCCTTTTTTCGTCAAAAACCTTAAAATCAAAGGTTTAAGAGCCAAATTTTCGTCAAAAACCTCAAAGTCAACATTTCTAAAGCCAAACTTCCGTTTAAAAAAAAAAAAAAAAAAAAAAAATCAACTTCAAAGAGACAATTTTTTGTCAGAAACCCAAAAATCATGGATAATTTTTGTTCAAAAAACCTCAGAATCAGCGTTTAAAGTGCAATTTCCGTGTTTTTTTACTTATTGAGTAGCCCAGCTACACTCGATTTCGAAGTTTTTCGACGAAAAATTAACTCTTAAAACCTCGATTTCGAAGTTTTTCGACGAAAAATTAACTCTTAAAACCTCGATTTCGAAGTTTTTCGACGAAAAATTAACTCTTAGAACCTCGATTTTGAAGTTTTTCGACGAAAAATTAACTCTTAAAGCCTCGATTTTGAAGTTTTTCGACGAAAAATTAACTCTTAAAACCTCGATTTCGAAGTTTTTCGACGAAAAATTAACTCTTAAAACCTCGATTTCGAAGTTTTTCGACGAAAAATTAACTCTTAAAACCTCGATTTCGAAGTTTTTCGACGAAAAATAACTCTTAAAACCTCGATTTCGAAGTTTTTCGACGAAAAATTAACTCTTAAAACCTCGATTTCGAAGTTTTTCGACGAAAAATTAACTCTTAAAACCTCGATTTCGAAGTTTTTCGACGAAAAATTAACTCTTAAAGCCTCGATTTTGAAGTTTTTCGACGAAAAATTAACTCTTAAAACCTCGATTTCGAAGTTTTTCGACGAAAAATTAACTCTTAAAACCTCGATTTCGAAGTTTTTCGACGAAAAATTAACTCTTAAAACCTCGATTTTGAAGTTTTTCGACGAAAAATTAACTCTCAAAGCCTCGATTTTGAAGTTTTTCGACGAAAAATTAACTCTCAAAGCCTCGATTTTGAAGTTTTTCGACGAAAAATTAACTCTCAAAGCCTCGATTTTGAAGTTTTTCGACGAAAAATTAACTCTCAAAGCCTCGATTTTCAAGTTTTTCGACGAAAAATTAACTCTTAAAACCTCGATTTCCCCTCGAATAGTCCAGGCCCCTGTGAAATGTTTCAGTACCTCGAATTTTTTGCTCTTTCAGTTTTTTTTTGTTTTTTTTTGGCTCCTATTTTAGTTTTTAAAAAAAATGGCCCTTACCGGCCCTCGAGGGCAGCGGCCCACCGAGCGATCACTCGGTAGCCCGGCGGCCCGATCCGCCCCTGTTAGCAAATAACCCCATCAAAGCTGTCTTTTCTTCATCCATACAAACTTTAGCATGTCCATGAACAAAATACGCAGAATTTTGACTAAATAGGACAAAGTATTTATATATATAATATAAAAAAATATATATATATATATATTATTTATAAACAAAAATTTATTTTAATAAAACGTATATTACAATAAAATATTTAATACATTAAGGAGGTTTTTCGTTGGTAGAATTTTCTTGGTTGTTTTTAATCTTGTTTTTGTTTTGATTGCTTTTACTTTTTGAGTTTTGATTCGCACTAAAAAAATAAATAAATAAATAATTAGAAATAATTATGAGGAAACTTACTTGTTTGTTGATCTGACCCCAGGACCCCAAAATTTGGCTGGGTTTACTTGATAGCGAAGGAGGCCACGAGAAGGGATTTTCGCCAAAGGGGTTTCGCTGAAGTCGACTTCTGGAAAATCATCATTTTTAGGTTCGAGGAGGCTTTTGACTATGTTGCACTCAAGTCTTTTCTTCGATATCGGATTTTCTTTGACCCATGCTCTGATTATTTTCCAAATAAAACCAGAAGGTGCGTCCGTTTTGACAGAATTGGGTGCAGCATGCGATTCCGAAACGGCAAACCCAGCATTTAACAAAGCACACCTGAAAATTTCAGTCCAGAAATCAAGTTTAAAAATAAAAAATATCCTCGTGCCAAGTTGTTTTCTGAAACCAGAAAAAACCAGTTCACATCATAGGAAAATCACAGAACATAAAATCAAAATTCATCGAGTAATTAATCGCTTAGTAAACATATTGAGAAGCATGGAATCAAGATTTTATCGTGGTCATTTATGACTGATCACGACAGTCTGTTTCCTCTCATTAATCCGATCGAATTAATTTTATGATAATTTCTTAATTTCAATCAAACGTTCGTTGATCTATAAATCATGAAAACGTTTGAATTCTCAAGGCTTTGACAATTTTAGTGGATTTCCGGAGGAAAGCAGGCTATTGAGGTCGGCCTCACTTGGCTTTTTTTGACATACTAAATCAATAGTCCAGTCAATCTAAGCCCGAAAAGGGCAAATAAAAAATAAGGTGTTTTGTTTATCCACAGAAATGTGTAGGGGTTGGTCTCCTGATTAACCACAAAAAAGTCCATAACTTAAACCTGTGCACTTTGGACGCTAGAGCGTTTTTAATGCGATTTTCTTCCTTTTTTCCCTAATATCTTGAAAACTGTAGGTCGTAGGCGAAAACATTTCTAGTACAAAATTAAAGATAATTAAATTTCCTATAATTTTGAGCTGATACGATTTTTTGTAGGACCAAACATATCGGAGCTACGAGGTTGCAAAAAAACCATGGTTTTCTATTTTGACCTCTGAAGGACAGAAGACGTCATCTAATCAAAAAAGTGTACTTAATAAAAGTTGTAGAGAATTTAATTACCTTTAAGAACCAACCCTCAAAAAAAAATTAACGATCAAAAGTCGGGAGTGGGGGTAAATTTCAAAAAATTAAAAAAAAAATTTTTTCACAAAAAATTGAAATTTCAAAAAAATGAATAAAAACAAAATTAAGGTTTATAAAATTTGCTACAAATTTGATTTACTAAGCTTTTTTTTAGGACCAAACGTTTCTGAGCTACGAGGTGACAAAAAAGCGGGATTTTCGAGTTTTTCCTATGAAAAAAGTCAGATTTCAGAAAAGTCGGAAAAAATCATGGAAGGCGTTTTCTAATCAAAAAAGCATGCTAAGTAAACGTTGTAGAGAATTCAATTTCCATTTAAAATCAACTATCGAGAATCAATTAACGACCAACAGGTAGGGGTGGGGGTAAATTTCAAAACACTCAAAAAAATTCAGTCAAAACATTTTATTGAAAAAACTCAAATTTCAAAACATTGTATAAAAACAAAATTATAGGTTATTAAATTTTCTACAAATATGACCTAGTAAGATTTTTTGTAGGACCAAACGTATCTGAGCTACGAGGCGACAGGTCCTTTTGGAGTAAAAAATGTATTTTTGAAATTTACCCCCACCCCTACCTGTTGATTTTTAATTGATTCTCGATAGTTGATTTTAAATGGAAATTGAATTCTCTACAACTTTTACTTAGCATGCTTTTTTGATTAGAAAACGCCTTCCTTGCTTTTTTCCGACTTTTCTAAAATCTTACTTTTTTTATAGCAAAAACTCGAAAATCCCGCTTTTTTGTCACCTCGTAGCTCAGAAACGTTTGGTCCTACAAAAAATCTTAGTAAATCAAATCTGTAGAAAATTTTATAAGCTTTAATTTTGTTTTTATAAATTTTTTTGAAATTTCAATTTTTGAATGAAATTTGTTTTGAAATTTTTTTAAATTTACCCCCACCCCTGCCTATTTATCGTTAATTGCTTTTTGAGAGTTGTTTTCAAAAGGTAATTAAATTCTCTACAACTTTTATTAAGTCCACTTTTTTGATTAGATGACGTCTTCTGTCCTTTAGAGGTCAAAATAGAAAACCCCGGTTTTTGCGACCTCGTAGCTCAGAAACGTTTGGTCCTACAAAAAAATCATATTAGCTCAAAATTATAGAAAATTAAATTATCTTTAATTTTGTACTAAAAATTATTTCGCCTACTATTTACGGTTTTCGAGATATTGGCGAAAAAACGAAAAAAATCACCTTAAAAACTTTCCTGATGCCAAAGCGCACGGGTTTCGGTTATGGACTTTTTTTTGGTTAATCATGGGACCAACCCCTACACATTTCCGTAGAGAAACAAAATATTTTTTCTTTTATTTGCCCTTTTCGGGCTTAGTTTGACTAGACTACAAACCACCCTGCATAGTCGGATATTGATATCCAATCACTCGATTACCAAGAAATTCATTCAATTAGTCATCAAAATAAAAATACCTGAAGGTCAACAATGGTATGACAACACAATGAACAATGGCACATATTGAGTCAACTGTATAATAAAGAGGAATGTCGACAAGTTCACTGTGAGCAATCGTGAGCATCCCAATGATCCTTTTGCTCGTTTTGAACTTTTCTTCATTTTCGCTCATATGAATAATAAGCCTAGAGATGAATTCACGGTCATGGAGAGCTCCCGTCCATATAGGACCACCCATCTTTAAAAAAAAATTAGGTACAAAAAAATTAAATGAACAAACTTGATATTCATGGTTGCAATCAGGACATCGGTCGACAGCTTGAAATCGTGGAAGGACAAACAAAGGAGGTTTCTCTTCTCGGACGTTTTTGATCCCCAGAGATTGAAAACGGAACGATTTGCAGCCAACACATCGAAAAACATAACTCAAATTGCTACAAAAGGATTATTTTCAATTCATAATGTCACAAACCTGGTAGTTTCTTTGCAAAGCTGAGGAGAGGTAAATATCTTAACAAAGATTCGTATATAAAAGTCTGCACTTATGGATAAAAGAGGGACGATGTAGCGTCCATAGCGGTTAGCATGAGATTGGAGGCATTGAAGAGCAATCCTTAAAGCCTAAAATTTGGTCTTAAAATTATAGTCCAGTCAATATATACATTGAACATGGAAAAAATTGGGGACACTTTTACAGTTTGTTCGGGGCTATGGTGGGATGACTCTCTTAATTTTTCGAACTCGAGAAACCTGTGCTACCCTCAGAAGGGGTGAAAAACCAAGCTGATTTTCGGTTTTTTGCCTATAAGTCCTAAACTAAGCGTTTTATGACAAAACACATTCTATTCAATATTGTAGGGCATACAATTTTCAACAATTTTTAACTTAATAAATTTTCCCGTAACCTTACTGCTTATCGAGATACGCCCTATCAAAGTTTGAGAATTTCAAAAAACAGATGGTTTAGGCCCTCTGACAGATGGTATTTTAAATACTAATTTTTGGGTCATATCTGACATAAGAAGACATAAAAATCATCGTCAGCCATTTGAAAGTGGTTGAGAAGGGGTGGCAGACGGCCAGCGTCAGGCTGACGGTGGTTTGATTTCCCTTTAGTAAGCTTTACGGGAGAACGCCAAGTCCTAGCAAGTCCGGATTAGTCTCATTTAAAGGTAATTTAATTACTAAGGACGAATACTAAGAGTCAAATTTCGCTATCGTTTATGGTTTCGAAATGGTCAACAAAAACATAAATTACTTGTCTAGATCGCGAATTTCTCGTTTCACTAAATCGCTTACTGCTTCCAAACCACAAAAGATAGCGAAATTCGACTGTTAGTATTCATCCTTAGTAATTAAATTACCTTTAAAATGAGACTAATCCGGACTTGCTAGGACTCAGCGTTCTCCCGTAGCACCACTAAATGTATGACACAATGTGAAAATATTGGAAATTTTTCAAAGTTCAAAGCCTTACCACTTCCAAACCATAAACGATAGCGAAATTTGACTCTTAGTATTCGTCCTTAGTAATTAAATTACCTTTAAAATGAGTCCCGTACGGACTTGCTAGGACTTGGCGTTCTCCCGTAAACGCCACTTAAAGTGGAAATGAAACCACTGTCAGCCTGACGCTGGCCGTCTGCCACCCCTTCTCATCCACTTTCAAATGGCTGACGATGATTTTTATGTCTTCTTATGTCAGATATGACCCAAAAATTAGTATTTAAAATACCATCTGTCAGAGGGCCTAAACCATCTGTTTTTTGAAATTCTCAAACCTTTGATAGGGCGTATCTCGATAAGCAGTAAGGTTACGGGAAAATTTATTAAGTTAAAAATTGTTGAAAATTGTATGCCCTACAATATTGAATAGAGTGTGTTTTGTCATAAAACGCTTAGTTTAGGACTTATAGGCAAAAAACCGAAAATCAGCTTGGTTTTTCGCCCCTCCTGAGGTTAGCACAGGTTTCTCGAGTTTGAAAAATTAAGAGAGTCATCCCACCTTAGCCCCGAACAAACTGTAAAAGTGTCGTTAAGTCCCCAATTTCTTCCAGCAGAACCCCTTTTTTTTTGCTCTGGCGACTGGACTATTAGGTAGTTGATTAAATACCATTTCATGACAAGCGTAAGTTTTAAGAGGAATAGAGCCATATTTGGTATAGCATGTTTCTGGAGTGTTTCCAGCCAAAACTGCCATGTCGGTGCATGTGACTAAAATGATTCCACCATCTTCGACGACCTGGACGGTTGAGTCCAAAAATCTTGATGGGCATCCGTATGGATCAAGGTCTACTGCATCAAACTTTTTGCCTTTAGAGACAAAAGTATGCATAGCAGCTCTAAAATTGGGTTATTTTAAATGAATATATGAAAGTGGAATATTACGAAGCATCGTTATGGCTTGTTGAGACGATGTCGCTGACTTTGTTGTGTTGGATGTTCGACTGGATGCTTTCGACGGCTGATTTTGAAATATCGTTGGCGACGATTTCTTTTGGTTTCGGCTCGATTTCAAGGGCGAACCTGATTGATCGTAATCCAGAGGCTGAGAGAGGCTCGAATATTGATATCCCACTATTTTCCTGAAAAACGAAGTAGGTAAGAGTCCACCTAAGGATGGTGTCCTCAGGGCTAATGGGCCCCAGTCAGGGGTGGACTGGCACGTGGACAGACCCTTCAATAATGTTGTTTGTTATGAGAGGTTTTTGAAGAAAATTTGGCTTGTAGATTTTGAGGTTTTTAGACCAAAATTAGGCTTTTTAAATGTTGATTTTCAGGTTTTTGGACGAAAATTAGGCTTTATAAATGTCAATTTTGAGGTTTTTGACCAGAATTAGGCTTTAAAAGTGTTGATTTTGAGGTTTTTGAAGAAAATTTGGCTTGATAAATGTTGATTTTAAGGTTTTTGTAAGAAAATTAGGCTTCATAGATGTTGATTTCGAGGGTCAATCAACATTTATGTAGCCTAATTTTCGTCCAAAGACACTCAAAATCAACATTTGTAAAGCCTAATTTTCGTCAATAAACCTCAAAATCAACATTTATGAAGCCAAATTTTTATCAAAAACCTCAAAATCAACATTTGTAAAGCCTAATTTTCATCAAAAAACCTCAAAATCAACATTTATGAAGCCAAATTTTCATCAAAAACCTCAAAATCAACATTTGTAGAGCATAATTTTCGTCAAAAAACCTAAAAATCAACATTTATGAAGACTAATTTTCGTCAAAAACCTCAAAATCAACATTTGTAAAGCTTAATTTTCGTCAAAAAACCTCAAAATCAACATTTATGAAGCATAATTTTCGTCAAAAAACCCTCGAAATCAACATTTATGAAGCCTAATTTTCTTGCAAAAACCTTAAAATCAACATTTAAAAAGCCAAATTTTCTGCAAAAACCTCAAAATCAACATTTGTAAAACCTAATTTTAGTCACAAAAAAAACTCTCAAAATCAACATTTATGATGCCTAATTTTCGTCAAAAAACCTCAAAATGAACTTTAAATTGACAATTTTTTCTCAAAAACCTCAAAATCGTGATTATAAGAGCAAATATTTTTGTCAAAAATCTCAAAATCAACATTTTAAAACCCAAATTTCATCCAAAAACCTCAAAGTTAACATTCAAAACTTTAGGGGGGGTGAGGGGGGCAAAGGTTTTCTTTTCTTTTAAGGCGGGCGCACTGTGAAAAAGTTTGGGAACCTCTGTTTTTGCTGAATATATTTTTCTGAGAGCCAATTTTCTGTGAAAATGTTCTGCCCTCCCAACCGGGCGCCCCCTTAACTAAAAACCCACCCACACCCTAAGGTCCCAGTCCGCCCCTGGCCCCAGTGTAGAAGTATTTAACCTGCAAGCCTTTCTAGCCTGTTAATAAAATGCAAATAGAGAACAAGAAGTAGTGAGGAAACTACAGAAAGGTAGCCAAATACCCTGTAGCCCCTAGGAGCCATAGCATGATAAACCTACTACCTCATTGGAAGTCTCGCTGGAGATAAAATCGCCATCAGCATTCCTCTTCTTTCTTTTCTTAGGTCTGCTTTCCTTTGAAAATACAGATAAAACAGCAATACTGCAAAAATTTAGTGTAAATTAAAAAGAAATCGTGAGATTGAACAGAACTCACCTAAGATCTCGATTGAATTCTTGGACTGGGTTGTAGAATACGCCTTGGGTCTTAGAAGTTAAAATCTCAGCTTGACCTTCCTTGATTTTTGAAGCTGATTGTGGATTTACCTCTTTAGAATCCGATTCTGAACTATCCATTTTTATAATTTAAATTTTCAAAATAAACTTTTATCAAAATTCAAAACAAATAATCAAACCTGTATGATAACCTCCACTTGTTACCACGTGCGGATGACGTTTATAATGACGTCTCTTAGTGGGAAGTAGATTAATCAAATTAGGTATTTTACATGATTCTACCATATTCTATTCCACTCAACGTATACTCATCGATGTATAATAGTATTTTATATACATTGGTGTGTTTTGTGGATACTATCTTTCAGTTATTATTGTACAAATAAGAAGTAGCTAAACTTGTCTTAGGCAGTTGGGGCGGTTTGGACAATTTTGGTGCTCTGGGATTCTTGGGGGGCGTTTCTAATTTACTGACCAGAGAAAAAACGTACTACCAGACAAACTACTGATGCGACCGTGCTGAAATTTGGCAGGGAAGCTTATTTTAGTTGGTAGCACTGATCCTCGAAGGAAATTTTCAAATCGGACTACCGGGGGCGGAGATGATCGAAAAAGATCGAAAAATGATCACCACCGGGGGAAGAAAAAACGTACTACCGGACAAACTACTGATGCGAACGGGCTGAAATTTGGCAGGGAAGCTTATTTTAGTTGGTAGCACCGATCCTCCAAGGAAATTTTCAAATCGGACTACCGGGGGCGGAGATCTCGAAAAATGATCACCCCCGCTCCTATTTGAAAATTTCCTTCGAGGATCGGTGCTACCAACTAAAATAAGCTTCCCTGCCAAATTTCAGCCCGGTCGCATCAGTAGTTTGTCCGGTAGTACGCTTTTTCTCTGGTCAGTAAATTAGGTAGACCCATTCTTGGGTGGTTCAGCTAATTTGAAGGGTTGGACGGTTTGGGCTATTCGGGTGCTCTGAGATGTTTGGGCTGTTCTGGAGGTTTAGCTGATTTGGGCGCTTTGGACAGTTATGACCGTTGTGGCGCTCTGGCTGGTTTAACTACATAGTTTTAGTAGTTTGTGCGTTTTGGATGCTCTCTCTAGGGGTTTTGGTTGGTTTTAAGTTTAACTGTTTCGAGTAGTTTGGGCACTCTTTGAGGTTTGGCCTGTTTGGGAAGTTTAAGAAAATATGGGCACAGTCTTTTGCATTAACGAACATTATTAGCTCATGCAAATTGTGTAATTCTATACATATTTGTAATGTACATACATTATTACATTTGAATTGGAACATTTGAAAATTATAAAATATGGAGGAAGAAAAGTGGTATGTAGTTCCCATTTACGTCACCGCCGACCGGCGACCACCTTCCTTGATTTCAGGTTCGAGGTTTGAGGTTAAGTTTCACCCTCGTGGCTTCGACCTCGTGAATCGCGATGCCCGCAGTCCGCTTGTTTTGTCTTTGTGAAGTTTGATTGAAAACGCTTTGTTTTACATTGAAGGTAATAAAATGCAATTTTTTAAAGACATTTTATTTGGTTGAATTTTTGTAGTCACTTTACTGTCCGTTCATCTGAGGAAGTTATGATAAACTAGCGATCATGGACGAATTTACTATCACTATCGATGAGGAATTTCTCAAAGACTTGAGGACTGAGTTCCGACGCCTTTGGTCTTTTTCCGATCTCGTCAAGATTTTGTCCAACAATGAAGAGAGCGATGAATGTAAACCGAAAGAAGATAGTGAAGTTGATCATGCTGCCGAAAAGCTAAAGAATGTTTGTCTTGATGATACCGACAAAAACTTCAACAACGCAGATCTGTCAATGATTGATGTAAATCTTCCTTCAAATTTGCCAGCAGAAATACATAGTGGATTATCAGAACGTTTGATTGACACTTCATCCCTTCTTATTGGAGATACTGGAGATTTAGGAGACACTCGTACCTTTCAGGAACTGAACCTTTGTGAGCTGGTACACCATCATATAATGCGCGATTTCCGATATCTAATGCGCAGTCAAATGTGCATTCCGCTTATATTGAACAAGAGAAATTTTGTCCTTATCGCACCACCTGGCTCCCGTAAAACGAGCGGCTATTTAATAGCATTGTCATCAATCGTTTTATCGTCTATGACATCCTCATCAGAGCCCGAGTGTGTCATAATCGCACCAAACTTTAAGAGGATGAATCGTCTATATAGGCAACTGGATCAACTTTTTCATGGTTCAGTTCAAGTCGTTGTGTCACTCGGAGACTCCAAAACATCTCAAAAACACTCTGAAATCTCCAAATGCCACATCGTGATAACTTCTCCGGTATGTTTCTTAAAAATGTTCGGAACTGTTTTTCATGGAGATTGCTTGGTTAACATCACCTTCGACTCAGCCAGTGAACTATTTTCTATTTTTCCTAATGAAATAGAAGACATTTACCAAAAGACTTCCAACATAGTCCAACATTACATGGTCATATCGAACAAATACCACACAGAAATTGGAAATTTTTACTCCAAACTTTCAAATCCTGTATTTTGTTCCATCTCCTTTATGGAAAGTGCTCTCTTTGCGGGAGTACGTTCTTCATTAATTTTAACGAAAAAACCCAACAAGATGGATCATCTTAATCAACTGCTTGGCCAAAACAAACTTTCCAAAGTTGTCATCATGTGCTCAAAAAGTGAAGAAGTCGAAATGCTTGTGGGAAAATTCAAGCATCCAGTTTTATCACTTACAGAGCATTCAAATCAAGAATACCTTCGGAGAGTTGCAAAGATTTGGAGTAATAAGAAATTTCTGATTTGTACAGATCAAATTTTGTACGATATTAACATAACTGATGCTGATTGCTTGATACATTACTCGATTCCAAAAACCCGTGATATTTTTAGCCATCGTTACTCCTTGTTGAAGGATAAATTTGTTCAAAACATAAAAAACAATTTGATTTCGAGCTGCCATGCATACATTTTAATCGATGAGGAAGGCTTGACGATTTTGCCCCAGCTTTACAAATATGCGACTTTCTTTGAGGATCACAATATTCCCAAAGATGTTGAAGCAATTGCTTCGGATGTCTTGGAAATAAATGAGTCTTCGAAAAAGTCCAAAATTTGCCTGAACATCTTGAAATTCGGCTTCTGTCGAACAAATCGATGCAGCGAACGACACATCATCAATCGTTATCGAGATATAAACATGATTTCAGATTGCACATATATCTCTTTTGTCATAACTTGCATTCATGATATATCTCATTATTCCGCTCGAATCACAGGCTATTCCAAATTGGAAATCTTGACGCGAAACTTCGAATCAAAATTTTCTTCATTGCCTTCTGATTTTGTCAAACTTGGCATGGCAATGAGGAACTTCTTCATAAAGCCGAAGAATCGAGTCACTTCTTTGAATCCATCCATCGGAGACTTGGTGATGCTTCAGAGAGATGTGGAGTTATTTATGAGGGGTAAAATAATTAAAATTATTCACGGAAGATGCAATTTTATTTCTAAATATGTGGTGAAGCTCATAGACCAGGGAGAGACATACTCAGTATCACCTGAGAGTGTGTACTACCTTCCAAAAAATTTCCGTTCCCTACCTCCTCAAGTTGCTGAAATTTTCATTTCAAATTTACTCCCAGCCGATCATGACAACACTTGGAGTGTACTCGGAACTTATGCCCTAAGGAACAAATACAATGAGATCAAAAACGAAGATATTAAAATAATGTCGATCGGAAAAGTGAATGAGATTTTCGGAAAATATTTTATCATCGAAGATTGGATGATACATAATATGGACAATTCTTTCACAACGAGAAGGTTTTCTGCAAGGGAATTCATCATAAAAAATAAATATGGTTTTCATAATGCAGATCACCTAAGCAATCTCGACTCATTTTGTATCGCAGATCCTTTAGAACCAGAAGCTGCACAGAAAACCAAGTTCAACATGAATCTTATGTCATAATTAATTTCGAAGGTGATATTTTATTTTTCTTTGTAACAATGCATTAATTTTTATTTACAGGCTCTGTCTGATGTGTTTGTCTTGCAATTGTGAACTTCAAAAGGTCTTCTATAAAAAAAAGTCTTCTGGTGCCTACATTCGCAACGTTTCTTCTTTTGTCCATTTTCTAAATGTATTTTTATTAAATGTACATTGTTCCCCATTGAAGGTGGCTTACTTTTTTTACCCTGTAAGATTAATTTATTTTTCATTCATTTGTTATTTTATTTACTCTTGATGGACTTTGTTTCATCCTTTTTAGCTCGATTTTTCATCACTTTTGGTTTTGGATACTGGGAGCCCTTTTAAGTGGATACTTTAGCTTTACAACAAATTTTTTAGCTAGACTGGATTTTGTTTTTCTGTTCTAACTAGATTTTGTTCCTTTTTGAAGCAATGGCCCCTTTCTGCTTGGTTTTGATACTCCTTTTTTTTTTTTTTTTTTTTTTTACACTTGGGGCCCTTTTGGCTAGATTCCAGATGGCAAAAGAAGAAACACAAAATTCACGTTAATGAAGACAATTTTATGAAAAAATTAACAAAAGGCAAAATTAGTAAATTAGAGCCAATTATTCGGGTTTTAAGAGCCGAATTTTCGTCAAAAACCTTAAAATCAAAATTTACTAAGCAAAATTTTTCCTCAAAAACCTCGAATTCAAGGTTTTAAGAGACATTTTTTCGTCATAAGGTTTGAAATTTACTTTTAAAAGAAAACAATTTTTCTTCAAAAATCCTCAAAATCGTCGTTTGAAGGCTCTCTTTCGTCAAAAACCTCAAAATTAACGTTTTATAAAGCCAAATTTTCGTCAAAAATCCTTAAAATCAACGTTTTAAGAGATAATTTTCGTTTGAAAAACTTCAAAATCGTTTTAAGAGCCTTTTAAAGATTGAAGTTCAAAACTTTTTAAGAGGGGAGGGGGGGCTTTGATTTTTAGTGGTCCGCCTCCTCCGGACAAATTTCTGGATCCGCCTCTGCTAAATTCAGTTCTTATAAGTCTAGTAGGGCCTTTTTTAGCTAGATTTTTGATCATTTTTTCGGACACTACATGCTCTTTTGGCACCCCCCCCCCCATCTTCCAGGCTAGGTGCCCTTTTGACTAATGTTTCTTTTCGACTAAATGGCTTGTTTTTTGACACAAGAGGCTCTTTTTCATGACTTTTTTAAATATGGGGTGGATGAAAATGTTTAGCTATAGGAGCCTGTTAGGTTATCTAGATCATAGAGGTTAACTGGGTGAGGTTAACCACATCAAAGCAGTTCAAGAAGTATAGCTATTGAGATAGCTCCTGTCTTTGGAACCATATGAAATAAACAAACTTTATTATTTAAAAAAAATGTTATTCTCGCTCCTTCTAGTTTTCTTGATAGCCTCAAGAGTGTTATCCCAATTTAACATCAAGACTGTATTGTTCAATGAAGAAGACAAACATAAAACATGTTGGAACATGGAAGAACTAAACATGCTCATTGCAAGGCGAATAATGCAAGATTTAATACCTAACTCGGCTCCAAAAAATTTCAAATCTCTCCTCAAATATGTCAAAAGATGTGTAGAAAAAGTCAATACTACTGATCGAGTGTGTTGTCTCATTTATCTTATTTTAATATAATTAATATAAAATATTTAGGTTCTACAATCTGCCCTGTATGACGCCTTGGGAGGATATTTGCATTCGGTCGCTCTTCCAATTTTGAACCGTGAATTTTATGCAGGAAGCGTTGATTACAAAACTGCTGCAGGCCTTCATGAATTTTTGGCTCTCATGATGGACTTTTTGGGCACAAATGGCAATGGGTGGATTTATCCCTGCAATCAACAAAAAAACGACAGTAAGGTTTGCATCACCATAAAAGATTCCTGGAAAGAAATTCCTTCTTAGATTTCTACAATTCCTTTAAGAATGTGCAACCTTGAACACGCTTGCTCAAGATTTTCTGTCGACTTCAACGAAACTATAAGTACCTACAAAATTAGGCAAATTTTTAAATTTATTTAGTTTCAGCAGAAGACATCAAAATTCCATTGCCATTCTTGGATGATGATATAAACCCAAATGCTATTGCTGTCCCTTTTAAAGTAATTTATTTAATATAAGAATTTTAGTAAATAGTTTTTAGGGTCGTTCATTATATAGTTTGAGCTCAGAATGCTCTGTGAATATCATTCCGAAATATTATATTTTAGCAATGAGATGTTTAATTTTTCAATACAAATCTGACGATATTATTCAGTTCAATCACCACTTTCATAAATGGATAGTGACAAAGGTTATTGGTTATTTTTGAATCGTTGTAGACTTTTCTTTAGATTTTGCCACATTTAGAGTCTAAAAGGTGGTTTCCTGGATTTGGAGGTGTCCTCAGAGTTGTTGAAACGATGAAACAAAGAGGTCTGACATCATCGGAAAAAATGGATATTCAACTTCCCGATGCTTCAAACTGCCCTTTGGAGTCCATAAAAGTTGAAAGAAGCAAAAATTTAATAAGTGAAGATGTGAAATATTTTGACTCAGGATGGAATTGGAAGCAAATTTTGCTCTTGTTGTCGCTCGTCGTTTTTGTTGTTTGGCTTTTTTACTGCATCATTTGGGCTATTTTGATGAAAATTAAAAAGAAGAAAACCAAAGGGTATCAGATTGAGTGAATAAATCAAATATTTTAAACCATTATTTCAGATATGTTACAATCAAAGCAGGTATGTCATACAATTTTACAACACCATCTTTCATGCGAAAAAAGGCCAAAAATACAATTTTGGCTTGATTTTTTACCCTTTTCGGACAATAGGGGACCTTTTAACCAGATTTTGTTCTTTAAAAACAAAAAGGGTCATTTTTAAATTGATCTATGACCCCTTTGTGGACACTAGGGGGCCCTACTAGATTTTTCCTTTACTATGAAAAAAGCCCTTTTTAGGTTGATTTTGACCCTTTTTGTTTGGATATTAGTATCTCTTTCCTAGATTTTGTTTTTAAAAGACAAAAAAGGTCATTTTTACCTTGATTTTGACACTAGGGGGAACTTTTTACTAGATTTTGTTTCTTTGTTATGCCTAAGGCCCTTTTTAGCTTGTTTGACCCTCTTTGGACACTGGTAGCCCTCTTAATTAGATTTTGTTCCTTAATGACACAAAAGGGCCCTTTCAGCTTGGTTTTGGACCCTTTTTGGACACTAACTAGGTAATCTAGTTAAAAGGGCCTCTAGTGTCCAAAAAGGGTCAAAAATCAAGCTAAAAAGAGCCTTTTTCATAGCAAAGGAACAAAATCTAGTCAAAAGGGCCTCTAGTGTCCAAAAAGGGTCAAAAATCAAGCTAAAAAGAGCCTTTTTCATAGCAAAGGAACAAAATCTAGTCAAAAGGGCCCTTAGTGTCCAAAAAGGGTAAAAAATCACGCTAAAAAGGGCCTTTTTCACACCATAGGAACAAACTCTAGTTACAAGGGCCCCTAGTGTCCAAAAAGGGTCAAAAATTAAGCTAAAAAGAGCCTTT
Source organism: Orius laevigatus (assembly GCA_018703685.1). Classification (NCBI taxonomy): domain Eukaryota; kingdom Metazoa; phylum Arthropoda; class Insecta; order Hemiptera; family Anthocoridae; genus Orius; species Orius laevigatus. The sequence goes on along the minus strand of JAGWEN010000504.1, from coordinate 64,563 downwards.
TTCATAGCAAAGGAACAAAATCTTGTCAAAAGGGCCCCTAGTGTCCAAAAAGGGTCAAAAATCAAGCTAAAAAGGGCCTTTTTCATAGCAAAGGAACAAAATCTAGTCAAAAGGGCCCCTAGTGTCCAAAAAGGGTCAAAAATTAAGCTAAAAAGAGCCTTTTTCATAGCAAAGGAACAAACTCTAGTTACAAGGGCCCTTAGTGTCCAAAAAGGGTCAAAAATCACACTAAAAAGAGCCTTTTTCATAGCAAAGGAACAAAATCTAGTTAAAAGGGCCCCTAGTGTCAAAAAAGGGTCAAAATCAAGCTAAAAAGGGCCTTTTTCACAGCAAAGGAACAAAATCTAGTTAAAAGGGCCCCTAGTGTCCAAAAAGGGTCAAAAATCAAGCTAAAAAGGGCCTTTTTCATAGCAAAGGAACAAAATCTAGTTACAAGGGCCTCGAGTGTCCAAAAAGGGTCAAAAATCAAGCTAAAAAGGGACATTTTTAAAAACACATTTTTAAAAAGAAAAGAAATTTATTTAAAAATTGTCCCCATTGTGTCCAAAAAAGGGTCAAAATCTGGATGATCGGCCCCAACTTGGAGTGGCCCTTCAGGAACTTCCCAATCTCCCGGTGGGCTTATCCTGCTACAAGTCAATCAATCCAAATAATTTGGCCAGTTTTGATAACTTTTTTTTTCTCAGGCAACAGTGATTTTTCAAGACCTCACTCAAGGAGAAGGTAGATATTTATAAAACTTCATTTTTAACGTTTTGCAGCGATTTTACCAGTAGGACAAGAGTTGAATAAGTTATCCATTAACTTTGACTACCTTTTTAAGAGGTCAATCATTAAAATAAGAAGAAATGATTCAAACAACCATAAAATCGTTATTATTCATAATAAAAGTCATATAAAAATATATTTGAAGTCTTATTTTGTACCAGTCATTTCAAAACAGCCAAGGAATGAGTATTTTCCTATCTTTAGGATAATTTGGGAACTGCTCGTTGTACCATTGATGTGCTAGCATAGCGACCATAGTCTGAAATATAAATAATTAAACAATAAGATCAATAAAAGAAATTACCTGGTTACTAAGGACCCAGAAAAGGACAAAAGGAAAAGTTGAATTTCCACTCAAAATAATGGTAAAGCAAATATACATAATGATTTCACATGAGAGATGAGGGCTAGTCACATATTTAAAGAGACCTCCTTTTGGTATCAAATGTTTTTGCGTTACAACATCACCTTCATAAACAAAATCATAAAAAACATAAAAATTATGCTTCTGATATACCTTTTTCATTTTTCCGAAGATTTGCCAGAATGGATGCAGATTCGAATTGTTTATACCAGGCGAGGATAAAAAAAATTATAATAAATATGGTTCCTTTGTTCATTTCATAAGGTTGCATAGTTATTTTTGAATCTATAATTATTTAAGGAGGATCAGACATCAATATTCTACCAAGTGTGAGAGAGAGGGAAGATGCCCAAAAGTAGTTTCCTCGTTTTGGGCGCTAAAAATGGTCGGAGAATTTTTTTGAAAAGTGCGTTCTCATTCTTTTGGAAAACTACGTGCTGTTTAGGGGGCAGTTTTTCCGGAAAAATTTTCCTCGGGAAAATAGAAAATGCAATTTTCCAACAAAACTGAAATTATGAAAAAATAGGTAGTCATCTTGTAGATTTTGACGAGCTGATTTCAAATATGCTAATATTAGGACGATCGGATGAATAGATTCGTCGGTACAAGGTTTCTAAGGATTAGATGCTGAGGGGAAGGGGAATTTTGGGCAAAGATGACTCATCGCTCTTTTTCCTTCAAGGTCATCAAACTTTACAAACGGCTTAATTTTTTCTCTCTCTATTGTGAGATTGTTAAGTAGATTTTTTTCCATTTCATAATATTTAGTCAAAACCACAAAAGACTCATGATTTTTTCTTTCTGAACATATTGTAAGGCTGTTTTTCATCTAAAACCTTAAAATCGACATTTTAATAGCCAAATTTTCGTCCAAAACCTCAAAATCAACATTTTTAAGGAATTTTGGTCAAAAAACCCGAAATCAACATTTATGAAGCCTAATTTTCGTCCAAAAACCTCAAGATCAACAATTGTAAAGCCTAATTTTGGTTAAAAAAAAACCTCGAAATCAACATTTATGATGATTAATTTTCGTCCAAAAACCTCAAAATCAACATTTTAAAAGCTAAATTTTCGTCAAAAAACAAAAACAAAAACCCCCTCAAAATCAACATTTAAAATGCCTAATTTTCGTCCCAAAACCTCAAAATCAACATTCATAAAGCCAAATTTTCGTCAAAAACCTCGAAATCAACCTTTATAATTGCCTAATTTTCGTCAAAAAACCTCAAAATCAACTTTAAATTGACAATTTTTCGTCAAAAACCTCCAAATCATGGTTGTAAGACCAATTTTTGTCAAAAAATCTCAAAATCAACGTTTTAAGTGCAATTTCTTTTGTCAAAAACCTCAAAATCAACGTTTTAAGTGCAATTTCTTTTGTCAAAAACCTCAAAATCAACATTTTAAAAGCCTAATTTTCGTCCAAAAACCTCGACATCAACATTTAAAAAGCCAAATTTTCGTCAAAAACCTTAAAATCAACATTTTTAGAACCTAATTTTGGTCAAAAAACCTCGAAATCAACATTTATGATGCCCAATTTTCGTCCAAAAACCACAAAATCAAAGTTTTAAGAGCCTTTTTTCGTCCAAAATCCACAAAATACAATAAAAGTTTTAAGGGCCATATTTTTGTCAAAATACTCAAAATCAACAATTTGTAAATTCGCGTTCGTAGATTTCAGAAAATTTTATAAAAACAAAACTAAAGATTATTAAATTTGCTACAAATTTGATCTACTAAGATTTTTTGTAGGACCAAACGTTTCTGATCTACGAGGCGACAATAAAGCTGGATTTTCGATTTTTTACCATCAAAAGGTCAGATTTTTAGAAAAGTGAGTCTGCAAAGGATAAAAATTTAAAATTACAGAAAGATAACATTGTAGAAAATAAAGGAGGCAAATGGTTTCTTGAAATAAAAACCAGTTTGAAGGAACCTGACCTTGACAAGTTGAAAATTTATCTTTTCTCCCCCCCCCCTCATTTAACTCCCCTTCCCCGCAGCATCTAATCCTTAAAAATCTGATACCGACGAATCTATCCATCCGATCGTCTTAATAATAGCATATTTGGAATCAGCTCGTCAAAACCTACAAGATGACTACCTGTTTTTTCAAAAATAAAGTTTTGGTGGAAAATTGCACTTTCTATTTTTCCAAAGAAAACTTTTTCGGAAAAACTGCTCTCAAAACAGCACGTAGTTTTCCGAAAGAATGAGAACGCGCTTTTCAAAAAAAAATTTCCGACCATTTTTAGTGCCCAAAATGAGGAAACTAATTTTGGGGGTGATAGTGCTGCGATCTCTTGAATGAGAAACAAACAATTCTGATGGGAGAATCCCCCTTAAGTACAGAAATTATAATATTTGATGTACCATCTCTGGTGAAGCCGGGTGCTTCTAATATGATTGAAACGATTGCTCCAAAATAATGGATTAAGCCAAGAAGATAATGTCCAAAATCCATTTTCGAATTGGAAAACACGCTCACATAGTGTGTCTCGTAAAATCGCTTCCAGCACTGGAGAGTCATCAAAATTGAAGCGATAAGAACACAAGAGGCTGAAACTAAAGAAGAAAAGAATAAAATGAAATTTAAATCCTTTTTACCATTTGTTTTTCTTTGGTTTCCGCCAAGAATGTCAAGAAAATCCAAGACAGGCTGCGGACATCGGCCCATAAGATCAACGAATAATATCAACAAAAGTGTCACCGTCGAGAATATGGAAGAGAAGACATAAAAATGACGAAACCACCTTTAAAACTCAAAATTAGAAAATATGGTACTTTTGACAAGAAAGGAAGACTTTAGCCAATCTCATCAAGAAGCCTCATACGTCACCTTTTAGGAACTCTTGGCAAAATGTATCTCCTAGAGCCAGAATAGCTGAACTTTCCATATCTATAAATTTGAGATATGAAAGCCGGTAAATAAGGTTCGAAATATTGAATTAAAAGTCCTAAAAACACAGTCGCGAAAGTGATCGCTAGGAAAGTCCACTGGATGATGTTGAGCATGACTTGGGTTGAGAAAGCAGAGCTAATTTGCGATTACGGCTATAAAATTCTTATCACTGTTTGATTCCATCAAATATAAAAAGTCGATTCATCGTTGTTTTGAAGAGCATGTCAAGAGGGCAATGGGGCGGGGAACAAGGGGCGAAGTCCGTTAGGAAAATTGAGGGCAACGTCCTCCACGGGCTCCTCTTACTTTTTACCCTCACATTTTCATTCCACGAATCAAGACATTCTATTTAGAAAGGTGTTGAGAAATTAGAGTATTTTGAGGGGAAATTGATGATAGGTCGCTTGATAAAGTAAGTGATAACATGCGTTGATAACAACCACTAAGTTTGATAAGAAGTGATAACAGAAAGGCGGGAATTTTATTTCTTAAATTATTTCCCAGTGTTGTCACCCCAGCCATGAAAATCTATCCTACAAAAGGTGCACTTTTTGATTTTATTTTTTTTAGAACCATTGTCATAGAATCATGGTAAAAATTGACCCTTTTTCTGCGACTTTGCTGAAAAGTTGAAAAGCTTCTATTTTCTTGGTCTATACTCTATAATCATCGATGTATGTATATAAGCTTATATAAGTTACCTAACTTATATACAACTTATATACATCGATGTCTATAATCTTTTGAAGTGTACTCAAATACAAGGAAACTGAGTTTACATTAGGTACCTCACCAGGGGCGGACTGGGACCTTAGGGTGTGGGTGGGTTTTCACTTAAGGGCGCCCGGTTGGGGGGGAGGCGCAGAAAATTGGCTCTTAGAAAAATATATTCAGCAAAAACAGAGGTTCCCAAACTTTTTCACAGTGCGCCCCCCTTTTAAACAAATTAAAACCTTTGCTCTAAAGTTTTGAATGTTAACTTTGAGGTTTTTGAAGGAAATTTAGGTTTTAAAATGTTGATTTTGAGGTTTTTGACAGAAGAAATTGCACTTAAAACGTTGATTTTGAGATTTTTTGACAAAAAAAATTTGCTCTTGTAACCATGATTTGGAGGTTTTTGACAAAAAATTTTCAATTTGAAGTTGATTTCGAGGTTTTTTGACGAAAATTAAGCATTTATAAATGTTGATTTTGAGGTTTTTGACGAAAATTTGCCTCATTAAATGTTGATTTCGATGTTTTTGGACGAAAATTAGGCTTCATAAATGTTTTTTTCGAGATTTTTTGACCAAAATTAGGTTTTTAAAATGTTGATTTTGAGGTTTTTGGACGAAAATTAGGCTTCATACATGTTGATTTCTAGGTTTTGACGAAAATTAGGCTTTACAAATGTTGATATTGAGGTTTTTCACGAATTTTTGGGGATATTTGCCCACAAAAAATATTGTTGTAAAATCAGCTGATGTTTATGAAATAAAAGACTCAAAAGAGTTGAACTTTGGAGCTCGGAGAGTTAAGACGTGTTTTTATTACATTGGTGTCAGAAGTGGGATTTTTCTTTTTCTTTTTGACAATTTTCAAATTGTCTCGAATCGTCGGATTATACCTCGATACAACCTTTCCGATGGCCCTTTTTAAACCAGAGAAACCCTTGTCTCGCTCACAAGTCGACGCAATATGGCCAAAATCACTGCACGAAAAGCATTTGGGCCCTCTTTTTAAACTGGGGCAAACTCTTGACCAGTGTCCTCTTAACCCACAATTAAAACATCGACCCCTTCGTGCATCAAATCGATTTTGAATTTTCGTATCCGCCATTTTCCCAAAAGTCGAAATTTTCCCGTTCGTCTTATTCGTCTCATTCATCGTCTCACTTACCGACTTCGTCTTCACGTGGTAATTCGTCATCAACCACTTCTGACACCAATGAAATAAAAACGCGTCTTAACTCTCCGAGCTCCAAAGCTCAACTGAACTTTATTTTATTATAAAACATCTGATTTTACTTCAATATCTTGAGCTTTCCCACACCCCCCCTGGGGACAGCTTACGCCCCCCAGTTTGGGAGCCACTGAGCAAAAATAACGCTAGAAAAAAAAAGTTTCAACCAGATTTTGTTCCTTTACGAAGTTGACAGGGTCCTTTTTAGCTTGTTTTTGATCATTTTGGGGTACTCGGGGCCCATAGATATTATTTTTTTACAATACATAGGGCCCTTTTTTTAGCTTGATTTTTGATCATTTTTTGGACACCACTTTGACTTTCTTCATTTAACTGGATAAAATTTTTACAACAAAGGGGCCCTTTTTTTGCTTGAATTTTGATCAGTTTTAGGCACTAGCGGCCCATTTTACTAGATAATATTTTTTTTAACGCCAAATAGGGCCCTTTTTTAGCTTGATTTTTAAGACTTTTTATACTCCCGTGGAAATGGAACCCTACCATTGAAAATGGCTGGAATCAGGATGCCAAAGATAAGATTTGAGTAGGATATTTTGGGGGCCCCTCGGTCGGGGCCTATTTTTCTATTTTTTCCTCTTTTTTATTTTTTATTTTATGGAACTCATTGTGATTCTCAGTCATCCAAAAAAATTTATCTTCTAAGTCCCAATTCAAGAGTGAAGATTCAAGTCCTGAGGTCTCCTTGGTAGGGGTTATAGAAACTCTTATAGTTTTTAATTTTTATTAAACAATCTACACGAAATAAATTATTGTGCGGTACTCAACATTAGACTAGCTTTTCTTCTTCCTCTTTCTCTAAGTCCCAATTTAAGAGTGAAGATTCAAGTCCTGAGGTCTCCTTGGTAAGATTATAGAAACTCTTATAGTTTTTAATTTTTATTAAACAATCTACACGAAATAAATTATTGTGCGGTACTCAACATTGAACTAGCTTTTAGCGTGCCCTCCTAAAAAAATAATTCTCTCTTTAATACAAAAATGAAACTTCAGTATTCTGACCTTCCATTAAATCTAGACCTATAATAAGGCTGAGAGGTAAAATCTGCTAGACCGGACACAGTCAGTTTGTCCATATTCCGCCGAGGCAATTTTGTGCTTTGCTTTCCCACTGTGACCACTGGTTGTGCACCAGGAGGTGGCTTTTTAAATTTATACCACCAATATTCAAACCCAAGTGTTATACATGCTAAAGCAATACCGACGAAAATCACAATAAAAACTCCACCTAGAATCAATAAATAAAAAATAAAAATAAAAACTTTATATGAACCGATATTGTGAATGCTGATTCCATCGCTTTGTTCTTCTTGTTTGACACATTCGATCTTGTCTTCATTATCAGCCCACCATTTTTCTTTTAATTTTTCCAACTTCCTTTTGTTCAAAAGCTGAAGAATACTGAAGAAAAAATTATTTATGTTTAAGAAAAATAGTTACGCATTGTTAAATTGGTCTTTGAGAGGTGACCCTTGTTGGACAGCAATGGCATAAGGCTTCCTTGAAAATTCATCGCCAACAACTTGAAATTCGCAGCTCGTCATTGCTTTATATTTGATATCTGTGGCATCTCCTGTAAAATTGTTAATTTAAAAAAAAAGTTATATTTTGTCAATTTTGGTACCAAGAAAAGCGAAACCTTCGCCCGAATCGCTCACATCTAAGACCCTTTGGAAAGCCTCATCGAGGGTCTTAGGGAGTCCTGCTTCTTTCATCGCCTGCCACATTTTCGTATATTTGTCGCTCACCGGATAGTCCCAAACTGCCAATTTAGCCCGTTCGACTTCATTCAATGAATCGTTGAGCGACATATCTTTCCAGATTTCATAAAACCTTTCTTCGATACTCGCCATCCTTTCAAAATAGGTCATCGCTGAAGACCCATTGACCGGCGCATAGCGGATCTTGTATTGTTTGGCTAAATCATCCAAAGATTCTATTGGTGTATCAAGTCTCGAGACTGTCAAAAAAGCAGCCAAATTGGCAGTATATGAGGCAATAATGATGAAACCGAATAACCACCATGTTGCAGCAACTAGACGCCCTGAAAGATTCTTCGGAGCTTCTCCTCCTCCCTAATAACTCAAATAAAAAAATTAATAAAATCAATGAACAAACCTGAGGTGTGAGAGAAGTCATGCAAAACCATAAACATTCTTTAAGATTAAATTCTCGTTTTTCTTCATCATCTTTGTATTTTTCACGATTATTTTGATAACTATAAGGCGACCAACGATCGAAAACCCACATCAAAAAACTAAAATCAAATTAATAAAAAATAAAAAAATTTTTTTCTCTACCTAGTAAAGAAGTATGCGGCCAATATGCAAAGCCACACTTCGTGTTCTAAAACGGTCAAAAATTTAAAAAGTGATGTCGATGTTGTAGGTTTTTTCATGAGTATGGTTATCCCAACAAGGTCATAATATGGGACTGTAAAGTCGACAACGTTTTCTCTTTCTGCCATCACCGATAAAGAACCGAGGGCGATTTCCGCTCTCTTTTCTATTAGCTCTTTGATCATTCCATTCCAGTTTCCATTCTCATCCATATTCCCAAATGAGTTATCGGGTGCAACATAGATGTCGTACTCAAAAGGGATCATTTTTCTAATTTCTTCAATTAAATCGATACAATAACCTTTATATTTTGTCTTTCCATCTTCAAAGTACTCCACAACAAATGGCTTTTGCTAAAACAAAGACTTTGCAGTCTTCACTATTTTTATTTTTTTAAAAACCTTGACTGTGACGATTCTATAAACAGTAACTGCAGAAATATTCGACATTCCGTTTTTATCTTTAAGCTGAATCTGCGAGCTGTAACCTGCTTTCCATGTCCCGATCGACTCTGCACTTTCTGACAATGAATGGACTATGGATACTTTTTCCAGTTTCATATTAAACTCCATGTAACTCAATCCGTTTGATTCGACCAAAAAAGGTGCATAAGTGAACCCCTCTTGTACCTATAATTTCAAAAAATTACAATGTTCCCATAAAAATTGTACATACAGCTTTAAACGAAGATTTTAAATCAATTGTTTTCCAACCGCTGAGAGCATCTTCTCTGTAGTTTTCGCAGCTCGTTTTGTTATATTCTTTGGGCCAATTGTTGTCCAGTTCGGTGCTATTCAATAATAAATAATATTTCAAAAATTGATAATCCTCACAAAAAACACTTCAACAACACCCCGCCTTGCAAAAACCATTCTGCAGCAGCCAGAAAAAGTTATGATATCAACTTCGGCTTGAGCAGTTTTGGAGGTGGGATGTTTGGGTGATTTAGGCATTTTGGGAAATTTGGGCAGTTTTGGAGGTCTGAGTGATTTGGGTGGTTTTTACAGTTTGGGCAGTATTGGGGGGTCTGCACAGTTTGGGTGATTTGGGAGGTTTTAACAGTCTTGGCAGCTTAGGCACTTTTGTAGGTCTGGAAAGTTTGGATGATTTGGGTGGTTTTTAAAGTTTGGGCAGTTTTAGAAGTTTAGGTGATTTAGGCAGTTTGGGAAATTTGGGCGATTTGGGCAGTTTTTGGAGGTCTGGCAGGGAAGTTTTGGTGATTTGGGTGGTTTTTACAGTTTGGGCAGTATTGGGGGGTCTGCACAGTTTGGGTGATTTAGGCAGTTTGGGTGATTTAGGTAGTTTGGGAAATTTGGGCGATTTGGGAAGTTTTGGAGGTCTGGCAGGGAAGTTTTGGTGATTTCGGTGGTTTTTACAGTTTGGGCAGTATTGGGGGTCTGCACAGTTTGGGTGATTTGGGAGGCTTTAACAGTCTTGGCAGCTTAGGCAGTTTTGGAGGTCTGGAAAGTTCGGATGATTTGGGCGAGTTTTACAGTTTGGGCAGTTTTAGAAGTCTGGGAAGTTTGGGTGATTTAGGCAGTTTGGGAAATTTGGGCGATTTGGGCAGTTTTGGAGGTCTGGCTGGGAAGTTTTGGTGATTTGGGTGGTTTTTACCTACAGTTTGGGCAGTTTTGGAAGTCTGGGAAGTTTGGGTTATTTAGGCAGTTTGGGAAATTTGGGCGATTTGGGCAGTTTTGGAGGTCTGAGTGATTTGGGTGGTTTTTCGGTTTGGGCAGTTTTGGAGGTCTGGGCTGCTTGGATGGTTTGGGTTCAAGGAATCGAGTAGTTAGTAGAGTAGGGCCTCAAGGTAGGGGAATCTAGTTAGTCGTCAAAATTGTCCTAAAATTCAGTTTTTTGACTGTAAAATTTTGTTGGCTTGACCTAGAGGAGAAAATCCTTAAAAAGAGGCACCAGCTAAAGTTGAAATGAAGGTCACTGCAAACTTTCAAGGTCAAGTTGGCGAGGCTGTTGTGAGCGTAGTGACTAACTGAAGAAGAAGAACATTGTAACAGTGTAAAACAAGATTTTCAAAATTTTATATCTCGGCTCCCTGCTAACCGATCGACTTGAAATTTTTAGGGATTTCTATTATCGTATTAGAGAAGGTCTGTATAAATTTTCAAATAAATCGCTCAGCAGGGAGCCGAGATCTAGACACCCGAATATCCCTTGGTAGGTGTTCGTGAAATTTCAGGGTTTTGCTTGGCTAAAAACATACCCGATGGCGAGAAATGCGTGGATAAACAAGTCAAAATAGAAAACAGAAGTGATTTCTGGCTCTTCTACTAGATTCAAAGAGGTCCTCAAATTGTCAAGCTTTTCTTTACTCCCCGGATCAGGTTCAGGTTTCACATGTAAAATGGTGGCGTTATTACAACCGCAAATTAATTGACCTTTATCCTGAAATTTTTTTTGTATAAAATTAAGTTTTTAGGCAAAATTACAGGTGTGATGGCATGCCAAGCGTATTTCCTTCCAAAAAATTTTTGAACATTCGCCACTTCGAGGACGGCTTTGATCGTCGAAAGTCTCCCCAGAATGAAAAAATTGACGATTTCGAGCTCTTTAAGCCTGGTTAGCTGCTGCCTGATTGATCTGACGTCATTGATTTCTGCTATGATATGTCTTGTAGGCATGTTTAATAAAAGCGATTTATATTTATGTTCCATAACTGAAAAAGAATTTAGAAAAAAAAAAAGTTTTATATTATGTACCAAAGCTGTCATCATATAAAATCCCTGCGTTGGTTATATTCTGAATGTTAACGATGCTGCGGACAATTTCTGGTATCATATCGGCAGGAGGGTTGATCTGAATTAGATTTTTGAGTTTTTCACTTTCCAAATTACGCCATTGTCTAAAAAACACATTAGGTCGGAATAATTTTGGCTGGAAAAACCTTAAATCTCCGGGTTGTCCAAATGAGGCACTTATCGTTGGCAAATTTAAAGCAGCAGTGAAGGTCTTTACTGCTTCTGATGTCACTCCAGTTTGCGTCATGTCCAGCACCAAATGAGGGATTTTTCCTTCAACTGTCGCATTGTGCAATTTTTGACAAACTAGAAAATTAAACATTTTTTTTCTCCATTTTGACCATAATTTACGTTCTTCAAGAAGTTCTTTGGCGTCTGTTCCTCCGACAATCACTTTGGTCACTCCATCCACGTGTAAACTGAGCTTCCTGTTCCTTTTCACATACTCCAGTGCTACTTGAAACGCAGATTCTGCTATTTCATTCGTTTCGTCATTTATAAACACTAAAAAAATTTAAAATTTGCCTTGATAAAAAAAAGTTCAACTTACTCACGTTGAAGGATTTCGTTTCAAGCAATACATTGGGGAGGTAAAGAAAAAATTGGAAAACGAAAAAGAACGCCTTCATCCTGAAAATGAGCTCGAAATGTTTTTTTGTGCCTAATTTAGGCAACGACGTTTTGATCTATATTTACAAACATTTAGGAATTCTTTGAGGACATGAAAGTTTTTGCGGTTTTGTAGACTTGAATGGCGTGTTTGCTCCCTTATTGAATTGACTCTTATTGATCTTTATGTCAATCAAATTGCATGCTATCAACTTGTAACAACTTCATTATTTTTAAGAGGTAAAACAAAAGATAAAACTACATCACGCACTCATTTTGTTTGCTTATTGGGTCAACTTTTTTTTTATAAATTGAACACGGACGTCAAAGATACAATATCGCAATGGCTTCAGTAAGCTAAACCTTCAAGACTCATCAGTCTTAACGAATGGCATCCTGTGTAGCTGTAAAGTTCTTCTTTTGGTGTATTTGTTATGTGTAATTAAACATTTAAAAATTGATTACGTTTCTTTCTGTTTTAGTGACATAAATAATCATACCTTAGTAATATCCTGATCACAATACTCGTACAAAGTTTAGTTATCTGGTAAACTGAAACATCGACTGAACACTGAAAGCTTTCATAGCACAAGACAAACTCATTGATCAGCTAAGCCATCAGTTGGTTATTAATTATCGATTGTTTTCAATCAAATGAAACCATTGTTGGTTTTTTAGAATCTTAGAAATTTAATGGCTTTAGCTACTTTGCTTCACAATGAAACGTAGCTGTTCCATATTTGACAAACCACATACGTCATCTTTTTGAACGATTGTTTCAGGAAATGGATATCTGATTGGATGACTAGACTGGCTATTGAGTACTCAAATTTTAAGTTACCTACTCGCTACACAAGAAAGAGGGAAATACGTAATGAAATAGTAAACTTTGTACATATGTACATTCATCTATATGTGGTCTCTACGTCTATGGGGGTCCTCCACGTCCATCTATAGGTGGCCTCCACATTCATCCCTAGGTAAAGCCTACATCCATCAATAGGTGGCCTCCACATCCATCTATAGGTGGCCTCTACATTCATCCCTAGGTAAAGCCTACATCCATCAATAGGTGGCCTCCACATCCATCTATAGGTGTCGTCCACATTCATCCCTAGGTAAAGCCTACATCCATCAATAGGTGGCCTCCACATCCATCTATAGGTGTCGTCCACATTCATCCCTAGGTAAAGCGTACATCCATCAATAGGTGGCCTCCACATCCCTCTATAGGTGTCGTCCACATTCATCCCTAGGTAAAGCCTACATCCATCAATAGGTGGCCTCCACATCCATCTATAGGTGTCGTCCACATTCATCCCTAGGTAAAGCGTACATCCATCAATAGGTGGCCTCCACATCCCTCTATAGGTGTCGTCCACATTCATCCCTAGGTAAAGCGTACATCCATCAATAGGTGGCCTCCACATCCATCTATAGGTGTCGTCCACATTCATCCCTAGGTAAAGCCTACATCCATCAATAGGTGGCCTCCACATCCCTCTATAGGTGTCGTCCACATTCATCCCTAGGTAAAGCCTACATCCATCAATAGGTGGCCTCCACATCCATCTATAGGTGTCGTCCACATTCATCCCTAGGTAAAGCCTACATCCATCAATAGGTGGCCTCCACATCCATCTATAGGTGTCGTCCACATTCATCCCTAGGTAAAGCCTACATCCATCAATAGGTGGCCTCCACATCCATCTATAGGTGTCGTCCACATTCATCCCTAGGTAAAGCCTACATCCATCAATAGGTGGCCTCCACATCCATCTATAGGTGTCCTCCACATTCATCCCTAGGTAAAGCCTACATCCATCAATAGGTGGCCTCCACAACCATCTATAGGTGGCCTCTACATTCATCCCTAGGTAAAGCCTACATCCATCAATAGGTGGCCTCCACGTCCATCTATAGGTGGCCTCCACATTCATCCCTAGGTATAGCCTACATCTATCAATAGGTGGCCTCCACATCCATCTATAGGTGGCCTCTACATTCATCCCTAGGTAAAGCCTACCTACATCTATCATTAGGTGGCCTCCACATCCATCTATAGGTGTCCTCCACATTCATCCCTAGGTAAAGCCTACATCTATCAATAGGTGGCCTCCACAACCATCTATAGGTGGCCTCCACATTCATCCCTAGGTAAAGCCTACATCCATCAATAGGTGGCCTCCACATCCATCTATAGGTGGCCTCCACATTCATCCCTAGGTAAAGCCTACATCCATCAATAGGTGGCCTCCACATCCATCTATAGGTGTCGTCCACATTCATCCCTAGGTAAAGCCTACATCCATCAATAGGTGGCCTCCACATCCATCTATAGGTGTCCTCCACATTCATCCCTAGGTAAAGCCTACATCCATCAATAGGTGGCCTCCACAACCATCTATAGGTGGCCTCTACATTCATCCCTAGGTAAAGCCTACATCCATCAATAGGTGGCCTCCACGTCCATCTATAGGTGGCCTCCACATTCATCCCTAGGTATAGCCTACATCTATCAATAGGTGGCCTCCACATCCATCTATAGGTGGCCTCTACATTCATCCCTAGGTAAAGCCTACCTACATCTATCATTAGGTGGCCTCCACATCCATCTATAGGTGTCCTCCACATTCATCCCTAGGTAAAGCCTACATCCATCAATAGGTGGCCTCCACAACCATCTATAGGTGGCCTCTACATTCATCCCTAGGTAAAGCCTACATCCATCAATAGGTGGCCTCCACGTCCATCTATAGGTGGCCTCCACATTCATCCCTAGGTATAGCCTACATCTATCAATAGGTGGCCTCCACATCCATCTATAGGTGGCCTCTACATTCATCCCTAGGTAAAGCCTACATCCATCAATAGGTGGCCTCCACATCCATCTATAGGTGGCCTCCACATTCATCCCTAGGTAAAGCCTACATCCATCAATAGGTGGCCTCCACATCCATCTATAGGTAGGCTCCACATCTATCTATAGGTCCTGAAAGATCATGTTTTATTTATTTTGTCTTTGTTTTCTGCAACTGCTCCTTCTTCTTCTTCATGTGGTGTATTATCTTCTTCAGGTGTGAACTTACCAAAATGTGCGGTTTCTTTGACAAGCCATTCATAAGCATGGAGGAGGCCTCGTTTTTGCAAAATTGGACCTAAAGTGTCTAAAACGTCTTTATTGTACTCATTAAGAAATTTAAGCTCGTCTTCTTCGAGTAATTCTTCGATCAGCATTTTCGTCTGAATAGGGCATTTAGTGACAGTGCTGAATGTCAAGAATGGTGTATCCTGATTGTACTTGGTTTCTGCTGCCACGACTTGGACCACGTTTTCTATTTTGACACCGAAATCTTGTTCGCAATAATAACCGGGTTCGATTGATAGGAACATTCTTTCTTCAAGGCCAGGATCGTCTGGATAAGGACGCCATGAGATTCCTCCAGGACCTTCATGAGTATTGAGGAAACATCCAACACCATGGCCGCTCCCGTGGCCGAAATCTAGACCAATCTCCCACAAAAAGTATCTGCACAAGCAATCCAGTGTATCGCCTTTTATTGTGGAAGGAAAGACAACTGTTGATAGCTGAGCGAAACCTTTGAAAACTCTTGTGTAGCATATTTTTTGAAATTCGGACGGTTCGCCGAAATGGAATGTGCGGGTGATATCAGTGGTGCCGTCTTTATAATGACATCCTGTATCACACAAATAGATTTCATCGATCGATAAAAGACGATCGCTCTCCTCATCCGGAATATAATGAGGAATTGCAGTATGCGACCCTGTAGACGAATTGGTCGGAAAGCTCATACCAACATAATGCTCTTCCAAAAAGCGAAACTTTTCCAACTTTTTGACAGCGTCGGATTCAGTCAAGGCACTATGACGTATTTCATCTTCCAACCAATGAAAAAATTGACACAAAGCAACACCATCGCGAATACTAGCATTGGCCATACCTTCCGCTTCTACGTCATTTTTGACCGCTTTCAAATTCTGCACAGGGCTACTCTCCATAATACATTTTTCATTAGGAAGCAAAGAATACAAATAATAATTTGTAATACTAGGCACCCAGACTTTCTGAATACCTTTAGTCTCAATAATTTTTTTAACAAAAGGATAAAACTTTATATAAGGATGTATGCCCAACGACCCAGCGCTTTCTTTCTTGATGTGGTTTCTTATTTTCAAATGGGACTTTTTCTCGTCAAAAAATAAATAAGCAAATTTCAAAGTGATGGCTGCAAATGAGAAGAAGACTGGGTTATAAGGGATATCAGAACCGCGTAAATTGAAAAGCCAAGCGATATCATCAAGAGCAGTGATGACCAACATGTCTGCTTGTTTTTCCCTCATTTTTAAACGTACTTCTTCAACTTTATCAACACTAGCCATCCCAGAGAACTCTTCAGGCATCGTTTCTAATGGAAAACAAGGCATTTCTGGCCTATCAGTCCATAAAGTCTCAACAAAATCTGGTGTGATTGGAATCAACTTGATTTTGCACTTAAGCAGCTCTTCTTTCAACGAAATCCAAATAGGATAAGGCAAAAGTTTTGGATTACACCCCACACGAGATCTTCTTTCAAGATGT
Organism: Orius laevigatus; assembly: GCA_018703685.1. Classification (NCBI taxonomy): domain Eukaryota; kingdom Metazoa; phylum Arthropoda; class Insecta; order Hemiptera; family Anthocoridae; genus Orius; species Orius laevigatus. Next base: position 48,263 of record JAGWEN010000504.1, on the reverse strand, counting down.
TCTTTGATCCATTCTGCTTCATTTACGCTGCTGGAATTCATGACTTTCCATTCTTTTCCCACTTGCTTCCTGGCTTGATAATAATATCGAGTATCGGTCCACAAAATAGCATCGTTGTCTGTTATCAAGGCAGTTCCTGGGCCAGAAAAGCCACATAAGAACTTCAACCTTTGATCATGATCTGACAAATATTCGCTCATATGTTCATTATTGTTTGGAACCAAATATGCACAGATTTGTTTATCCGTGACACCATAAAGGCGAAACATTTTTCTGATGCTTTGTACACAAGTTTTTACTGGTAAAGGATATGCTCGTTTTGCCTCCTGTGGTTTATAAGGCGAGTCATCGAGAATCGTGCTTCGTCTTTTGTGCAATTTTGAGCTTTTGTTCATGTTTGTAAAGGAATTTTGAAGTTTAAGTCATATGTAATCCTTTATTTTGTACAAAATTTACAAGTATTTACATTTATACAAGAATAAAAATTTCTTTAGGGATTATTTTTCATCTAGAAACTCCCCAGCGATTGTTAAACGTATTAAAAATGGTTGAGCTTTACAGCTTAGAAGTTCGTACTTTGACTCCCATGGGTTTCGGGTGTTTTTGGAACGTATGGCCTGAAGAAGTTGCTGCGGATCGAATTTTGGTTTGTGGGACGGTGATGAGACTAACTGCTTGACATATTCAGGTAGAGACATTGATTCTGAGGTGTCATCATCGATTATGGTTTCGGTGAGATTCCATTCTACGACTGGATTTATTGACGTATTTTCAGTCGTTCCGGGATTATCTTGATGAAAAACGGGCTCGTGCTCTTTTCTCAAAGAGACGTTTTTCTCTTTATTTTCATCTCTGGTTTCCTCCTCTTTAGTTTCTGGAACGTTGGTCAGTTTTTGAAGCGCAGCTAATAGTTTATTGTGATTGGTCTTTAACATCGTCATCAATTTACTAAAGTTGTCTTTACCTTCGCTTTTTGCTTCTTCGACTTTTGAGCGATTTTGTATTTCTTCGATCTCACCGACGCCTTCCGTTAATATTTCGGTTTCATCTTTGCTTTCTTCAGGCTCTATCGGCTTTTGCCTTTTTTTAAGGCTTTCTCCTCGGAAATTGAACCTGTTGGTCGAATGCTTCTCCTGAGTCCAATCATAGCAACAGCTCAAAGCACCCGGATCGACTGGATGGGCCTCTAAAATATTTTGATTTAAATATACCCATAATTAAATAATGGTACCTGTGTTGAAAATATATCCTCCGGAATCCAGAACGCATTGTTTTCCTGAAGGTAAAGTATGGATAATCCCATGCTGTCCTTTGTTGTGGATAAAATTGTCTGGGTCGAAAAGCAAATATAAATATTTTGTGGTTTCAGCAAGAAAAAAGGATTCCATTCTGTTCTCTTGAGTGTGATCTCGAGTATCTTTAATCTAAACAGAAAACAATTATTAGGTCAATCAATGAGCAAAAAATAAGTCCTGAACTGAAACCCGTGCCTCAGGAGCAATTTATAGACGAACTTTTTCGGTTTTTCGCTAATATCTCAAAAACCGTAGGTCGTAGGCGAAAATGTTGTAAGTACAAAATTAAAGCTTATTAAATTTGCTTCAATTTTGAACTAATGAGATTTTTTGTAGGACCAAAATCTGAACTCTCAGGCGACAAAAACGGTTTTTTTCAATTTTGACCTCTAAAGGAGGGAAGACTTCATTTAATCAAAAAATTTGTTTCGTAAAAGTTATAGGTAATTAAATTCTCTACAACTTTTACGAAATAAAATTTTTGATTAGATGAAGTCTTCCTCCTTCAGAGGATTCAGTTTTTTTTGTCGCTCTGTAGCTCAGAAACTTTTGGTCCTACAAAAAATCTTACTAGTTCAAAATTGTAGCAAATTTAATAAGCTTTAATTTTGTACTTAAACCTTTTTCGCCAAAAACCTACGGTTTTTGAGATATTGGAGAAAAACTGAAAAAATCTCCTTTCAACTGCTCCTGAGGCCAGAACGGTTTTCAGTTCGGAACTTTTTTTTGGGTTTATCAGGGTACCAACCCTTACACAGCAGAGAAACAAACTAACTTATTTTTAAAATTTATTTGCCGCCCTTTTAGGGCATAGATTGACTAGTTTTTACTTACAGTTGCATATCCACAATCAGTTTTTGCACTGTGTTGTATGCTCCGTAAAATATTCAAGCCGATATCGAGCATAAAAGGATCTCCAGTGGCTCTATAAAGATACATCGCAGACTCTGCCAATTCAGGCCTTAAAGGATAGCTTTCTCTGTTGGTCCCTGCTTGTCCTTGAGCAATATTATAAAATTCAGGAGTAAAACCATATTGTTTCCAAACACTATTGTAATTATGCATCGAGCGCAAAGCACTTTCCACATCACCTAAAAAGAAATTTTAGTTTCTATAATGAAGAAAAATACAACTTACCAATAAGGGTCAAAACTCCAGGCCAGTAGGCTTCCAAAGATTGAAAAACAGGAAGACTAACTTGTCCTTTATTCATGGAAGCCCAGACATACCAGTTGTTCTTTTTTAAATATTTATCAATGGGTTGCCTAGCTTCATTAAATATGGCCATCAATTCGGGCCTTTGAAGTAAAATAGAGCCTTTGACTAGATATTCAAAATAAGAATCAACTCCAGCCCCAATGCCGGAATCGCGAGCAATCCATTTCCCGTTGCTGATATCAATATGGTTTCCATAAAGCCCAATTGACGATCTATGCTCATAAAGAACATTTAAGGCATTCAATGCAACCTAAAGAAACCATAAAAGAAAATAGGCTATTAGTTGTATACTTCTTCATAAACTGGGTCTCCAGTGAGGCGAGATAAAGTTCCGAATTCTATGATGTATGTCCCAACTCCAGCAGTGCATGTGACAGTAGTTTCACCGGATGGTACACCATGGCGGAGATTCACTGTGCCATATGGCATGCCAGTTTTGGTGTTAAAAGCGGGCAAAAGACGTTTGGCGACATCCTCCGCGAGTCTTAAAAGAGGACCGTTGCAAGGCCAACCAGGCTCGACATCCATTCCAGCCCTAAAATATCGACGAAATAACCAAAGATACAATACTGAAGTACCGTTGAGAGAATAAATGTGCGCTTAAAAGGCCACCGATGATTCTTATATTGGTTTCAAAGACGGAAACATTTATATTAGCATCGAAGTTTGCTTTTGACGTCACAATATCGACGACTCTTCTGAATTCTGAATAGTTCCCCATGACGACCAAAGTGTCCAATGCATCAATAAGGGTCAAGGAATAGCTAAAATTTTAAAATGAAAGTGATGGATTCAATGGATTCGTACCTTCCCCAAGTGTCAACACCATCACAAGTCAAAGGTCGAAGCTCATCATAAGGATATGCGTATTTCAAGTAGCCAGTGTATGCATGATCGAACATTTCTCGTACCTCCTCTCTAAAATACAAAAGAAACATAATAATGATGAAATGTGATGCACTACCTTAATTTTAGAAGATCCTGTCTGGTGTATTTCCTAATCGCTTCTACATGATTTGTACACAGAACCACATAGAGTAGGAACAGAATAAGTTGATTGAACATAATTATGGAATTTTTAAAGCATAAATTTATGTTGTACGTTTATTTACATTTTTGATAAGCGATAACTGATAACGCCGGCACACGTCAGCTGTTGACTCGAGCCAGCGCACTTATTGTTGACTTCTGGAACTAATGAGAATGAAAGGCGGGAATGGAACTTTTCGATTTCATGATTTCATCCATAGTCAAGTCTACAGAGCATTTTGACGAGCAAAAGGGGATGTAATAGATTTTATTGTTTTAAATGGTCCATTTGGATCCCAATTACATGTTTTTGAAGAGTACTAACAAATGCTTTCCCGGTGTAACTTTTTGGCAGCCGGCAAGGGGTGGGGGTCAGTGTCTGGAGAAATGGCTGACCGGATCCTTAGGTTTGGGCTGCCCCGAGACCTGGAGAGGAGAAGAAGACATTTTAAAGGTAGACCCGACAGTCGAAATCATAATTATTAATTACCCATATACGTTTCTTAAAATATGAAGTGTCCCACATTTAGTGTTATTATTATTAACCCTCTTAATTAATTGTGACCTTTTATTTCCCTAAACTCCCTTTTCCCAATCACCCTTGTCCGCTTCCGCAGAATCCCAATAGGATGAGCGAGACAACGTTTCGTTGGTGGAACACTTGATCGTTGACATTTGATCGCGAAGACTTTTCGTCGCAAGGACATTTCATCGCAGCGACATAATATCGCATGACTTCTTGTTCGCAAGACAATTGATCGCATGCACATTTTAATAGAAAGTGAGTAATTTTTTGATTAGGTCAGCAAGGTAGGTACTTTTTAAAGAAGATAGCTAGGTACTTAATGTAGTGGATAGTTTTATAGAAGGAGGGTATTTTTTTTAAGGTAGGACGTAGGTACTTTTTACAGATGGTAAGAATCAGAGCTAAAAGTCCCTCGAGTCGAATCCGCTTGATTGGGACAGCCGCTTTATTGGGACATTTTGCTTGGGGAGGATTCAAAAAGGGGCAAAAAGTGTAAAATATCACCACTTTTAGGGACAAAACATCGGTCAATGGGGACAAAATTCATATTCCAAAATAAGGGACATCAGTTTATAACTTCGGTTATTAGGGACACTAGTAAGCATGTTTTGCAAAAATTGTTTCCTCCTTCCGGACACCGACTTGGAGAAAAACAGAGGGGGCAAAAGTAAACAATTCCAAGAAAGGGGGAGTTCAAAGAAACCGCCGCCCTACAGGACTCAGGGTCGTGACACTTGCGGATACCCCCCAAAAAAGTGGCACTAGGGACGATATGGTGACATTTGCAGTAAACTCGTATTTTATCCAGAAAAGCATCTCTAAATGTTATCTTTGATATCAAGGTTATCTCACCCTACCACTGAAATCAACTATGTATGTCAACTATGGTCCTTGGCTTATTAGAACTTCCCGTCATGATTTTCAACCAACTTGGAAGCAGGGGCGGATCCAGGGGGGGGGGAGCGATCGGCCGTGGCTAAAAGAGAGAGAGAGAGAGAGAGAGAGAGAGAGAGAGAGAGAGAGTGAGAGAGAGAGAGGAGAGAGAGAGAGAGAGAGAGAGAGAGAGGAGAGGAGAGGAGGAGAGAAGAGAGAGAGAGAGAGAGAGAGAGAGAGAGAGAGAGAGAGAGAGCGAGAGCGAGGAAAAGAAAGAAAGAACGCAAAATCCCCAAAATTCACGTTAATGAAGACAATTTTATAAAAAAAAATTAACAAAAAGGCATAATTAACAATTAAAGCCAATTATTCGTTTAAAATCGTCAATATGAACATTTTGAGAGCGAAGTTTTTCATCAAAAACTCAAAATCAGGATTTTAAGAGCCAAATTTTCGTCAAAACCTTAAAATCAAAATTTACAAAGCCAAATTTTCCTCAAAATCAAGGTTTTAAGAGACATTTTTTCGTCATAAGAGTAGCGATTTTGGGGAGGGTCAAGGAGGAGTCATAGTTTCAAAATGGCCATAGTCATAACTCATAATCGAACATGACTTTGTGTTGCCGACCTGCTGGCTGTCTGTTTATTTTTTGCAGGAATACGTCTTCGTGGCCCCAATTTTCATCCGATTTTTTTTTTTGTTCGTTTATTCGGGACAGTTGGTTAATTGGGACAAATCGTCTCCGCCCGATGTGTCCCAATAAAGCAATTTTGGATGTCTCATTCTGCTCACTGCGCGTAAAAGGAAAAAATCAACTTCTATTAATTAATAGGTGGTCTGAAATTTGATTAACGTCACGTAAAGTCGATGATTTGAGTCTAAGGATGAAGTGGCGTCAAAAGCGGCCCTTCTTAGTCCTAAGTCTTAATTAGTCTTTCGCGTCTCCAACGCTAATTTTCACGGATTACGAACCCCTCTTATCGTTAGCCTGACAAATTGAAGGTTCCTCCTGTCTAATCTATCAATATAACGTATTCCCTATTAATTTACATCAAGGCCTCAAAGGATTTCGTCATCCTAACAATTCATTACCTGAGTATATTGTTTATTAAACCATTCAACCAAGTTTTTCATCTTCCAAAATCCAATTTTTTATTGGTATGACTTAAAAATGAACTCGTATTTTGCAGTTAAATCTGCTTTCTGAAAAGAATAGTTAATTTTTTACAGGAGCAAATAAAAACACCTATCCAATGAAAAGTTTATAAAGATACATAGAGCCATTACGAAGTTGTCTCCTAAAAAATTGATGCTTGCCACTTTATTGCTTGTTTGCTATTGTGTAGTCTTAATTACGAATCTTATCAGCTAATAATTAACAATTTTTTTACCAGAGTTTGGAGTATTAAAACAAAAATTGAGGTTCTGAAAAAAGCATTTTCTCACTGTTCTCACATTTGATCGAGAGTTTGTGGAAAAGGAAAACATAAAAGGGGTATTCGACGAGTCCGACATGAGCCATTGAACAGCCTCAATTGCCGGATATATCTCTATGGCTCACCATCTGTCCCCGGACCTCTCTCACATCGTTCCCACCGGACATTTTCAACGTAGACAGACAAAACATAAAAAAATAAACCGTTCAAAACACTTTAAAATACGGTTTTTTGTCCAATTCCTTTATAAACAATCAGCATCTTAGAACCTATGGTGTCAGAAAAGGCCTTATTTTATTAGTAGGTATTACCAATGGGGGGAAAAACTTTATGCTTGTTGAAAAGACTCGGAAATTTTCTCTTTTTTCAAAGTTTCTTATTTCCTTCCTTTCTTTTGTTTTCTTAATTACAGCCTAAGGGTTGCCTGAAAAGAAGGAGGGTTGGCCTACGTGTTTCTCCTAAGTTTGGCTATGAGTAGACCCTATGAAGGGATGGAAATTAGGTTATAAGATGCAGTGGTGGTTCATTTTCTTGACATCTAGTCCAGTCTATACAGTTTGAAGGGCCCTATCCTGCAAAAGGTGTAGTAAAAGATTTTATTGTTTTAAATGGTCCATTTGGGTTTGAAGAGTGCCAATAAATGATGAGCTTTTGGCAGCAGAAAAACCTCGACTTTTTTCAGTTTTCAGCATATAACTCGAAAACGGGACCTATTTTGTGGAAAACACGTTAGTGGCAATTTAAAGGAGACAAAATTTTGCGTCGATTAAAAAAAAAGTTGCCAAAATCGGTCCACTAGACAAGTTTTTACAAGGAAACAAAAAATTGAAACGATGACATTTTTTGGTTTTAAGTGGCAATTTACAAGAAAGAAAGAAATAAATATTTTTTAGATGTTGAAAACTTAAAAAGTTTCTCTATGATGTATTTTTGTATAAAAAAAGAGATCTCACCCTCCTGGGTGGGGGAGGATGATAGGGGGAGGACCGCTTCCCTCCGGCAGAGACGGCAGTCACTCTCGAGCCGCGACTTACATAACAACCTCCCTTTAAAATACCAACAGAAATCAAGTCCTTAATAAAATTTATAAAAAAGAAAGAATAAAATAATTAAAATTTCAACTTTCCTTAGTCTAAGGGATCATATTCCCAATGATCTTCGCCTTGCTACTTTTGCACATTTTCAGGTAAAAAATAGAAAAAAAATGATAATCAAAAACAAACACGATTTATAAATTGAAAAGTAAAGCATTTTTTGTTTTTCTTCTGAACGAATCAAACTGGTGGAAATTGGAGATCGAATCGTTTTACTGGAACAACCTGTTGAATACAACCCGTGAAAATATGCTCCTTTTAATTTGTTTTTAATTTTTTTTCTCTGATTTATATTGTTTGAAAAGCTTCTGCAGGTAGATGATAGGAATGATCCTGTCGGACCTTAGCTTACGATTTGCCTAAAGCTAAATGTTTGCTATCAGTATTCAGTGGATTAGGTTCTTTTATTTTGTGCTTTTTAGGCTCAGTCCCATGTAAATTTTGCCCACAAAAGCCTGAATTATTTAACTTTTTGCTCGTTACCCTGTTATTCTTAAATCTGGCCTAAAACTGATTTCCTGAAGCGTACACAATTTCCATCTCTCGGCACCAAGCCTTTTAACAAATGGAGTTTTGGTTGCTTTCATATCTGAGTAAAAACTAAATTTTCTGCTATTTTCTTTGCATTTGTAGCGAATCCCTGGAAAAAGTTGGATATCATGGTCGATGAAGGCTCAAAATTGGTCGGGCCATTGGTTTATGCAAAAGCTTGGTCATTAATTCTTCTAAATCTGGATAAATAATGGTTGGAGTCAATAGGAAATTAGTCGAGAGGATCTCTTGAGACGAGGAATTTGTAATTTAGATTCTTCACTGAATGGTTCGAGTACTTTGTTTAGAAGCTAAAGTAACGTCAACGACTTAAATTAGGTTTGGTACAATCAATAATCACGATTCTGAGACTACATCGTTTTAAAGGGAATTTTCTCAAAAATGGGTTCTCTACAGACCTCTCCACCGCGTTCTTAGCTGGAACCTCCTGAGGCCCTACCCTGTATATGGTGCAATGATTGGTGGTGTTTAACTAAAATCTATAATTTTGGGGGAGGCGGAAAGCTGCCGCGTTCCTAGCCCTGATCTCCTAATGCCCTAACCTTTATTTGGTGAAAATTTGGTGAGGATCGGACTTTCACCAAAAAACATACAAACATCAACAACTAAGTATCGTTCTATTGAGAAATTCGAAATTCCCCTGTGACTGTTGAACTTAATTAGTTCATATCGGACCAGAATTGCGGCTATTAGCGGATTTCCGTAGGAAAGCAGGCTATTGAGGAGGTCGTCACGGCGGCTCCCATGCTAGAGGCTTATATATTCGTGATCAGGAAGCTCTGGGGATCAGAATTGCGGCTATAATCTTCTTCCGGACGGCCGGACGGCCGGACGGCTTGACAGACTTTTTCATATCCGATCAGATTGTCCCTGCGGGGTCTCCTTGACCCCTTCCCATAATCTCGGGATCGAGGTTAATACAATAACTTTCTTTTTGAGAAAGTTAAAAGGGCGAATGTCAGATTTAATTTTCTTTTGTCTCTTTTAAACGTTCTAATAAGGGTCGAGAAGAGCTCTTTGATAAAATAAATAAAAAGTAAAAAACTTAAGCCAATTAAATCCTATTGTAGAAGGAGCAAATATATTTCAAAGCGCCCAGTAAGCAAAGTGAAGGATTAAAAAAAAGGAAATTAATTAAGAAACCGAGTGTTTCGTGGGGTGTTCCTACGAGTAAATTAAAGTTGCGGTTTTATTACCATGTAAAAGGGGTCCGAGCTATATTTCGCTCAGAGGCCCTAGAGGGCTTCGGTCGGCCTGTCCCGCTCAAAACGTGATATTTCAAAGAAATTATCAAAGTCAAAAAATGAAGAAAAATTTTTACCCTCTGAATTAAGACATGTTTATTTTGAGAGATGAATAAAATGGTGTTTTGAGATTTACCTTCGTTACGCGATTTTGCCTTAAAACTCGCTTCTAAACTAGGCACAAAGTCAAAGTACATAATCTATTGTTGACAAGGGGTATCTCTGTTAGTCACCGTTTAAACTCAAAGGAAAACGACCGAGTTTTGATCTCCACTCAAGTCTTAAATGCAAAGGAATCGTCAAAACTTCATTTCCGAATCTTCAAGTTTGAAGAGGAGAAAACTCAGAAATGGTTCTCTTTGGTATCAAAAGATTTATGCAGTCAATGATCTATAACTACGCCCACCTCGTTCACTTTTGCTTCAGAACGGTCATTTTCTGGTTAAAACCCATCGGAGGTCAAACGGATAGTGGATTTAACGGGTCGTTAGGCTGGCGATAACAATTTAGCCTCTCATTGACTAAACAGCGTCTAAATGGCGAAATATCGATTTTTGAATATGGGAGACGCGGAAACAGATGGTGTCCTTTCCCGGCCTATAATCGCCAGAGCATTATCACAAAAATAGATGCGTGACGAAAAATCTGATAAAGTTTTATCAACACGACGGCAAATAACTCTCGAAAATATCACCAAGTCAAACTTAAATTTTTTCTGCTTTTTTTTTTTTTTTTTTTTTTTTTTTTTTTTTTTTTTTTTTTTTTTTTCTACATACTATCAATCTTTTCCTCGAATATACAAAATAAAAAAAACTTGTCTCTCTTGAGTATGAATTTTTTTTTAATAATAAAAAAAATTAATTAAACTTTGACGGTTTTATCGAAAATTCGTTTATTGTTAATCAATCTCACATTTTTTGTCCCAAAACCGACCTTTGTCCTCACGATTCCAGAATATTTTGATTTTTTTCCCTCCCGAAGTATCATCTCCTGAAAAAATCGAAAACATTTATGTGAACATTCAATCGATTTTTGAAAATAATGAGAGTTTTGGATTTTTTTTTTTTTTATTGATTTTTTTTTTATTTGTCGTGAAAGAGAATTGACCAAATTAAGGATATTTAAAGTTGAAAAGAAAATAACTTTCTTTTTGAAAAAGTTAACATAAATTTTATGTATTGGTTAAACCTTTCTAGTAAAAGAAGGGGTCAGTCGTTTGGGCCTAAACCCCACTCGGCCTACTTTCAACATAACCTAATCTCGGCATAAATATTTCGTCCGAAATTATGCCGAGGGGTGTTTAGGCCCAAACGACTGAAAATAGAGAAAAAAAATAAGCTTTTTTTTGTTAATTTAAAAACGTTGGAACAGTCGTTTGGGCCTAAACACCACTCGGCCTACTTTCAACATAACCTAATCTCATCCGAAAATAGAAAAATATATTTATATAAATTAACCCTAGTACCACCAGGTGAAATTTTTTTCGATTCTCACCACCTAGGGTGATTTTCCACCCGATCATTTTTTTTTTAATTTTTTTCATCAAATGCTTCTAAAAAGTGAAATTTGTTATGGTAATAAAAGTTTTTTATTACAAAATAAATTTTAAATTTAACAAATTTCATTATTGACATTGAAAAAATATAACAATAACAGCCCTGCATTATTTTTATCTCTTCTGAACGACATTCATGTACGCCCCCATTACTGTATAAATTTTTTAAATCAAAACGAGAAACAAACGTAAATTTTTGAATATGCATATAAAATTATTCATTTAAAAGTATCTAATACTTGGGAAAAGTTTAATAAGACGCCATGGTTAGTTGTATGAAACTTATTATATCGACAAAAACGTGTTAGGTAGCAAATAAAAGCTATGTTTCCACCGCAGATCCAAATTTCAAACCGGTTCTGAATCCAGAGCCCATGCGCAGAACGATTATTGAACGTTTAAACGTTCCGCGCATGCCCCGAGAGTCAAAAACTAGCCTAAAACCGCGGAAAAAACAAAGCCAAAATGTGACATTCATCACCACCCAGGGTGAGATTCCACCCAACTTAAGCAACATCACTCACCACGTGGGGTGATTTACCACCCCAAACGCAGAAATGAGAAACATTTAACAAAATTTTCAGAATCGTTGATTACTTCCGGTTAATTTTGAGTGACGAAACATGTTGCGAACAACTTATTCGAGGAATACATAAAGGTCAGGACGTTCTCCTACCACTCATTTGTCCATGCGCCTACTTTTAACTTCTCTCGGGTGGCAAATCACCCCACCTGGTGGTACTAGGGTTAACAAACGAGCCTAATAAACGTAAAACTTGCCCGAATCACTTAAATGATTGTTTTATTTCATAAAAACGTTGAAAACCATTCGGCCTAATAGCAAATGGGCCTAATAGCTTCTCGGCATAATCTCGGAATAAAACAGAGAAAGAAATGAGTGGAGGGGGATGACCTGTTCCCTTCTTTCTTTTCCCCCCTCGTTCCGAGTATTTCGAACGTTATATTAATTGGAAGTTACGACAACAGAGAGCGTCCGTCTGCACTCACGTCTTCCCTCTTTTACCGAAGACCGAATCTCGAACGAAGGATATTAATTAATAACTATATCATCATCATCAAGTCAAAAACCGGGGCCGTAGAACCCTGAATTGTGGGCTCTCTTCTCTGTTAAATAGTATAAAATTAACAGGATTGCAGAAGACTTATAAGAGCTTCTCCGTCAAAACCACCGAATATTCTTCCTTCTTTGTCATCACGGCCCGGCCCCCCACCACCCCGGTCGGTCGAAAATTCGAAATTGTATTTGCAAGTCAAACTCCCGTACGCTAATTTCGCTATAATTAACCGATCTTAGACTTATTTTATATCAATTTTATTGTTTTTTCGAGAGGAATACGATGGGACTATCAATAATGAGTTCTAATCCTTCGTTTGATTGAAATTAACATCTTTTTAAAATTTGAATGACCTGTCACTTTTAATTTTGATTAATGGACGTTTGTTATGACTCAGTGACCACCCTCGGGTTTATTTTTAAAATAAGATTTCCTTTTTGAGCCTTTTTCCCTTTATTTTTTCTGGTCCAAGGTGGTTTTTCATAAATCGTAAATAATCAATCAAACTAATAAATTACAAATCGCGGAGGGGCTCCCCATTTTGAATTCCCGGAATCGAATAATACGGATGAGCGACTAATCCATCACCCCTACCAGAAAAAGATTTATCCACCAAAAACCGGTTGTTAACCGAAAATTAACAAAAACGGTTTTTGACCCAAAAATGACAGAAAACATCGGTTTTTTAGTTCTAACTTCTTACCTAAAAGTCACACAGAAAAAAATCAAGTTCTTTTTTTTTTTTTTTTTTTTTTTTTTTTTTTTTTTTTTGGAAATCGAAAAACACATCTTTAGACACCCAACAAGGTTTTTTTTTTTGGGTTTTACAGCGAAACTAAAAGTCTCTAAGAAAAAATGTTTATAATATTTTATGTCCAAAATCAAAAGATCTATAAATGTGAATTTCGTGGTCATTGGCCTAAAAAACGTAGTTTCATAATTCGTTACTAGTTCGTTTTACGATCATACTAATTAAGTTCTTTTTGGTAGAGAATTCAAAAATCTACAACTTTGTATTTAGTGATTGTTGGCGTGGGCTGCCTCGTTTTGGAGTTATTCGACTTTTAAAGAAATCAAAACGCGATTTCCGATTTGGTGAACTGGGGAGCGAGAAACACGGAGATCTCAAAGACCTAATTTTATTGAACGATGAGTTTTTAGAAGTTTATTTTTGGCCAAATTTTTTCAAATAAAGAATTATAGAGCCTTTAAACCCGTTTTTGGCCCTTACACCGCCTCAAGAACCCATCAAAATGTGAATTATGGAAAAAAAAAACTTTTTGGCGCCAATTATTTCAAATTAAGTTCGCTCAACTATGATATTTATTTAATTATTCCACGGGATGAATTAATTTGGTCGAGCTTAAAATAGGGGAATTCTGTTATGATCATCGATTCTTGGGTTAAATAGGTGCAAGCTTTATTTTTCGTTTTTATTATAAATCGCGGAGGGGCCCCCCGTTTTGAATTCACGGAGTTGTTCCTTTAAACCACAAGTAGAAGGGAGCTAATTTAGATTCTTAATGATTTTTAATGTTAATTAAATTATAAAATCCGCCAAAACAGATCAATTAATAGTATTACCCTTATAATCAATGATAACTGATAAGGAATGATACCGTTAACTTTCATAAAAATCTTAGTTACTTTGAGAAAAATTCAAGATACAATGACGATACTTACATAACAATACTTTTAAGAACTCAAATTGATAGTTCTGAGCTTAAAAAATCTCAAAAAATAAGTCGTTGCTAATCATAATAATAAAAGACCGCGAAAGCCGGGATTTCTGAAATGCAATCGCTTCTCTAGTGAAAAATTCACCTTTAAACTACATATTTCCTTGTCTAATCGATCGAAATAAATAAGGAAAACTGAATAAGAAGCTATTAATTGACTTATTTTCTTATAAGAACTTTTTTGTCCTAATATCCTCGCTTTACGATGAAGATGGGTCAAGACTCTGCATTTCTTGGATGACCGTACACTCTCGATCGAACTTTTAGTATAATCTTAATTTAAACCGTAAAGGATTGTCTTAAGCCATCAAAGAAGTAATTTCATCATCATTTATTCTATAATATGCCGATAAAACACAAGATTAAGCTCTCTGAAACTAATAAATTCATCAATTTAGGATAAAACTTCAGTTGGGAGGTTCAAAAATCGAAACATTCGCGGGCGAATCGAATTTATTCTACCCCGGGAGGGGTTAGAAAGATTCAGCTTTTCAAAAAATAAGAGCCATGTTGATTAGGATTAGGGCAAAGACCATACACACCGGGGTAGAGAGGAGGAGCGCGAACTTGAAAAAAAAATCTCCTTTCGAGCTCCTATCAAGCTCCTGCGATCCTATACCATAAAACACCCGATTAGCCCGAAATCCAGGCTTTTGGGGCCCCACAGTGAGTCAAAATATAATTTTTTGAGCTTGATGATGATGATGCTATTAAAAATAAACGATATGCAAATTAAACTTAACCCTTTCCTTTTTCGGGTGAAATCTGTAATATATTCCATCCAAGCGCTATCCGTTGGTGCATCACCGAGTTAAAACTGTACGAGTGAACCGGAGTCCCCCCTTACCAATCTCATTGTCGTTAACCCTTTATTCGCCTGAGAATCGGTTATGTTGAAAGTAGGCCCAGTGGAGTTTAGGCCGAAACGACTGAACGTTTTTAAATTAAAAAAAAAAGAGAAGTTATCTTTTGCTCTATTTTCAGTCGTTTGGGCCTAAACCCCACTCGGCATAATTTCATTCGAAATTTTTAGGCCCAGATTCGGTTATGTTGAAATTAGTCCGAGTGGGGTTTAGGCCGAAACGACTGTTCCAACGTTTTTAAATTAACAAAAAAAGGCTTATCTTTTGCTCTATTTTCAGTCGTTTGGGCCTAAACCCCACTCGGCATAATTTCGGACGAATTTTTTAGGCCCAGATTCGGTTATGTTGAAAGTAGGCCGAGTGGGGTTTAGGCCGAAATGTATACACCCGTAAAAGAACTAAATTGCAAGATTTGTGTCCTTAAGAAATGTTTTCTTAACTTCTCTGTCAATACCAGCAATAAAACAACTTTTTTGTTTTGAGGAAAAGATATTTTACAACTTATCCACTTTATAAAAATAAAAAATATAGTTTTTAACCTTTTTAAAAATTTTTATCAGTACAAAGCAGACAAAACAAGGAGTCGATTTCCTTTATTTTTCATAAATAAAGCACAATAATAAAGCCTTCATTTAAACTTTTTCCTTGATATTTATCGAAATCGTCTTTTCGAAAAGTTAAAAAATAAATCTTTTCCTTTTGTTCTGTCAAGGACCTTTTGGGAGGAGTTGTGGCGTAAAAGTGCTCAATCGGAAGGGGAAAACAAGAGGGTGAAAGAGTTTGTTTACATTATCAATGGCAATTTTAATTTTTTTTTTTTTCTTTTATACTCTCAATCAATACACTTCAAGGTTAAAATACTACACTACATACTTTGAAGAAAAACCGCAACCTCCTTATATCTTGCAGGTCTGGTAGTTATGATAGTAGAATCCCCAAAAATGGGACTTTCTCAAAAAGTGGGTTCTCTATAGACTTCTCCATTTGCTGGGCGGAACGCTGCCACCTTCCTAGCCCAACATCCTAAAGCCCTACTCTGTATATCATGAAAAGGTGAAGAACAGAAGTAATAAAAACTAAGGTAAACTCCAATGGTGCCCATTGTTTTTGATAGATAAGTTGAAGAAAAAAGAATTCGATTTCTGATTTCGGTCGTGTTGACAGTAGAGATGAGAAGTGTCGGTTGACGGAGTGGACACGAATCGCGAGGGGCGTAAATCAACAAAGGCTGTCGAAAACTCAGAAAAGTGAGAGAAAGAAAAAAAATATTGAAGATTTGATAATAAACTCCAAGTTCTTTTTTCCCCTCCCTACTCGAGGAAACTCCGGGTTCTATTTAATTATCGCTTTTCCAAGGAACTTCGTATCTGATTTTTCGTCCAAGTGACCAAAGTCCACGTATTTGAAGATATTTTTATCACTCTACTTTTAGCACTCTATTTGTGTAATAAAGTTTGCTTTGCGGGACGGAACGCTACCGCATTCCTAGATAAAAATACAATGAAATATTTCTACTATTGGACTATTGGATTTATTTTCTTTGAAAACGGACTCGATCAACCAATTTTAAAATTCTGAAAAAAATTGAGAGTGTTTCTAACATAAAAATACACGTTTCTTGTTAATATAAATGTGTCACGATTTTTTTAACTACTGTTTTTAATAGAAAATGTGAAATTCGCACCCTGGTTTTTCGCATAAAAACGTCCAAAACTGGTCTCAAAAATTTTTTGATCCAAACCAAAAAAAATTGAGTTGTTTCTGACATGTTTTTAAGTAATTTTCGACTTCGTAAAAAAATTTTATTTGATTTTTTCGTCCGAGAAAAAATAAATAGTGACAAAACTTCGCTTTTTCACGTTTTCTGTTGTAACTGACCTTAGGGGCACCCTAGGACCCTAAAATTTGGTGAGTAGGTTTCTTTTTAGATATAAAACACCCTAAAAAATTA
Organism: Orius laevigatus; assembly: GCA_018703685.1. Taxonomy (NCBI): domain Eukaryota; kingdom Metazoa; phylum Arthropoda; class Insecta; order Hemiptera; family Anthocoridae; genus Orius; species Orius laevigatus. Next base: position 31,812 of record JAGWEN010000504.1, on the reverse strand, counting down.
TTAAGCAAAAACTCGTCCGGGGCCGATTCGCCTATCTTAACCGGCGGGAGCCAAAGTACTAAAGTTTAAAAAACGTTCGGATACAAACTAGCCACCTGAATAATTCTATCAGCATACTGCAAAACCGTATTTTTTTACCACCAATCACAAATTGCAGGTTAGGAAAAAAGCGATAGCGGATTAAAGGCTGATGACGTGGGCGATTTTTTCCCTTCCATTATCAAAAAAGTAAAAGTTAACAAAACTTGGAAATTTTAGGGGAAAGTCATTAAACTCTTAAAAAAGTCGATGTATCATTTTTTTATTGAAAAGTGATTTATCAAAAACGAATCGCCTACAAAAATTTTGATATTAAGTAACTGGATATTTTTAAAAACAGGATAGAAAGAGAACCTGTGAAGACTCCATCGGTTTTAGTAACGTATGTCACGAACGGATATATCCTTCGGGCTTAATGGACTTCTGGGGGTTCTGGGCCTTTTTAGACGAACCTCCCTTCAATTAAAAAAAAATCTGAGAGTAAAAGGGAATGTTCTATAGTGAAAAAAGCTCACTTTATGACGTTTTTAAAATCAAATTTAATTTCTTAAAAGCTTTATTCGGTTGAGAGTGCAAAAAAATTTCTTTCACAATCGTACATAAAAAAAAAAAAAAAAAAAAAAATCTACCTAAAACTTTTCAAAACTATTTTCATCAAAAAGTTTAATGGATTGGTGCAAATTTGTAAACAATTAAGTTTTAGTTAGGAAATGGTAAAAGTTTAAAATGAATTTTTCTTGTTTTTTCGGTCAATTTAAGGCTGGGCGATCAAGGGTTGGGATGTGAAGCGTAAAACGTGATGAAAACCTGTTGGAAGTTTTAAGCTGAAAGTATTCCGGATAAATTATTAGAAACGGATTCGGGTCGCGGGTCGACAATTAATGGCCGAATGATTAGCCGTGGGCTGCGTTTGAAACCATAAATCACGTGGCCGCCCTTTCGCGTTTCACGTTTTCCTACAAATAAGAAAATATAAGTAGTTCCGGAGTAATTAAATACAAAAGAATGGTTTAATTTCGTCTTCTGATAATATCGACGGAGTTTGAGCTCGTATGGGAGCCCACAAATTCGCCATTAAGAGATAACAAAAGGGCTTTGAGGCTGACCCTTCTCTGTTTTCCTCATCTTTTGTTAAATATGTGCCAGTTTAAGTAAACACAAGTAAAACCGTCTAAAGTAAACAATAAATGTTTCTTCATTACAAATCCCTATTTTTCATACTCAAATTCTTTTTTCAAAATGAGGTTATTTTTTGTTGAATTTTTTTTTTATACTGTTTACGCTATTTATGCCTCTAGATCTTGTTTTTTACCCTTCTGATTAATAATGGAGCCATTTATCACGCGTAATAATTGGCCAGAGTGCTTTAATCTTTTCCTGACTAATGAACCCGGGCTTGTAAACATTGAAAATTAATCCTTTTTCAAAGATGGCGGTGTAATTGTGGCTCAAAAAGATCTGGCACGATTTCTTCTATCGATTTCTAAATATTTAAGAAGGCTAGAAGAAAAAACATTTTTTGAAAAATCCGGATTAGCCTGCAGGCTTACAGATAGGCCACACTAAAGTATTTAAGGCAATAAAAATATTTAACTAGCTAAGAATAACAATAAATTTATCAAGAAGATAAAAATATCTTGAAAAATACTTATTTTTCTTACTTATATTAGTGGGTGAACACGACTCGTCCCCAACTTTCTAATGTTTACTTTAAGGGTGAACACGACTCGTCCCATACTTCTAATTTTAGGTAGATTTTTTTTTTTTTTTTTTTTTTTTTTTTTTTTTTGTGAACACGACTCGTCCCCAAAAATTATTTTGATTTTTAAGTATTTGAGGACATTTTTTCTTCTTAATGCAATTTTGAAGAAGATAAAGGTCATAGAAAATTATTTGGCTATCTTATTTTGTACAAACTAAGATCACCTCAGTCGAAATCAGGATGAGCGCGTTAAAAGAAATACTTACCCAAAAGGGAAAATTGCAATATAGTGCAATTTAGTGGGAATAGTGCAAAGCGAAAATTTTCCTTTGAGATTCACCACTGAATTTTGGTTTCCCTGAGATTCGATTTTGACAACAGAGATAGGTTTACACGAATAGGGTGCATTTAATAGAATAGCGCATTTAATAATATCCAGTAACCAAATTACTGAGAAACATACATCAAAGCTACCAGAGCTTTTAACCATATTGTGGTGAACCAATTTTTAGGCTACTATGAGGCCGTGGCCAGTCAGAATTAATGGAGCTTGGAACAGGAAAGTAGGTAGTAAGAGATGGACACAAACGGTAGTAACAGGTTGTAGGAGCTGTTACTTTTATATACTTACTTACTACTCTTTATTGTTATAATAGTAATAATACTTACTACTATTTATATGTCGTGGTGTGACGACATGTCCTTATTTAAATGGACGGGAAACACGTGCTTTCGTGTCGTCATATGCTCGCATTCTTGCTTTTCCCAAAAGTTACTTCAAATGATAAGAGAAAAGGGCGGCCGCTCGCCTTAGATAAGGACGAAGCCGTAGGTTGTGTCGGTGCCCACCGGTTGTGTGAACGGTAGGTTGTGAACGGCCGGTTGAAGACCGGGTGGGTACTGGGTCGCCATTGTTGTTGATGTAGAGTGATGGAAGACACGTGGCGGTGGGTTTTCCGTGCGAGTCACTTTTTGATCTGTTTTGGGTGATCTTGGATATTTCTTGGTTTATCTTTTAGTTTAAAAGTGATAGTGGGAAAAGTAAGGAAGTGAACTAGCCCGTTTCCATTGCCTGGACCATTTTATCATGTCAGACAACGTCGATTCAGCCGTCACCGGCTCCGCCTCCAAGGCTGAGGTTGGCCCTGTGGCACTTGGGCTTATCTTAAGCCAACACATATATGTTACTCTTTATTAGGGACTCAATTCGTACGTTCCTAGGGACTGAAAGTGTTGTGCTTTTTTGAAAACGATGAATGAGACAGCATTATACATTATAATTTATAAGTATAAAACATCAGATCTATGTACTTGTATTTTCTTATTTTCCCCTTTTTGTCAAGAATGTATTTGAGTTTTTATGCAATTTGATTTTGAAGACGATATCGGACATTCCAATTTCCAAACCTCTTGAGAAGAACAGTGTTACGACTTTTCAGGTAAAATTCAGTCTGGGGACGAGTAGTGTTACGACCTTTGGAGGTCAATTTTAAACCGGGGACGAGCCCGGTTACTACCTTCCTTATGCCTGCTCTGACCTCTTCAGGTACAGCCGGATTAGGGACGAGTCGTGAAACGCCCGTAGGCATTGCGTCTACCATTGGTAAGTTAATTTTTTGAAGAGGTGAAGGAGACCCTGAATATGCTTAATGTCCCACCCTGAATATGGTGCTGAATATAGTTTTCTACCAAAATCACCATTTTTGGGGATGGCGGAACTTTTCTAGCCCCAACCACCTAAGAGCCTACCCTGTATATGGGGAAAGTATGGTGAAGATCCGGTATAGCAGGCGAGGATATAGTATTTTGGCCAATAGACATACAAAACAATGACCAGGGTTAAAGACCAAGGGCCATTTTGAGCCTAAAGGGTCTCCTTGTTTCCTTGTCAAAATAGTGAGTGAACGCTCTTTTTGAGAAACCAGCTTGATTAAATAAAATAAAATTAACCCCAGACCATCCCCTTGTTTCTCATTCTCTTTACTATTTTTTTTTTTTTACTATGGTGGGGCGGAACGCGGTAGCGACCCTACTTGCCGGTATTATGCATTGGTAAATTGTTTTTCTTTTTAATATACCTACTAATATACTAATTAAGCCATGACGGATTAAATATCTAATGACTTGCTGGATTTGCTGAAAATAAAATTTTTCTCCTACCTAAAGTATATATTTTGTGTTCTCTTTTCAAAATAACCGAAGGTCCCCTGTGAGCATTAAAAATAAAAAAGCGTCGATCCAGCCTAGAAGCAGCAAGTTTCTTTCTGAACAGCTGAAGCCCTGAGAAATGGAACTGACAGTGAGTGTGGGGTCAAAGTACCTATATTTAAAAGTGTCTTATATTGGCACTAAATGGTCAAAGCATAGATAAAGGTCTAGTCTGGTTTGATCTGGTTTGGTCCGATTTGGTCCGGTTTGGTCCGGTTTTGTCCGGTTTTGTCTGGTTTGGTTTGGTTTGGTTTGGTCTGGTTTGGTTTGGTTTGGTTTGGTCTGGTTTGGTCTGGTTTGGTCTGGTTTGGTCTGGTTTGGTCTGGACTGGTTCCAAAGTTCCCGAGGTTTGGTCCGGTTTGGTCTGGTTTTGTCCGGTTTGGTCCGGTTTTGTCGGTTTGGTCCGGTTGTGTCCAGTTTTGTCCGGTTTGGTCTGGTTTTGTCCGGTTTGGTCCGGTTTGGTACGGTTTGTCCGGTTTTGTCTGATTTGGTCTGGTTTGGTCTGGTTTGGTCTAGTTTGGTCTGGTTTGACCTGGACTGGTTCCAAAGTTCCCGAGGTTTGGTCTAGTTTGGTTTGGTTTGACCTGGACTGGTTCCAAAGTTCCCGAGGTTTGGTCAGGTTTGGTCCGGTTTGGTCCGGTTTGGTTCGGTTTGGTCTGGTTTGACCTGGATTGGTTCCAAAGTTCCCGAGGTTTGGTCTAGTTTGGTTTGGTTTGACCTGGACTGGTTCCAAAGTTCCCGAGGTTTGGTCAGGTTTGGTCCGGTTTGGTCCGGTTTGGTCCGGTTTGGTTCGGTTTGGTCTGGTTTGACCTGGATTGGTTCCAAAGTTCCCGAGGTTGGGTCCGGTTTGGTCTGGTTTGATCTGGACCGGTTCCAAAGTTCCCGAGAACCAAAAATGGAGATCTCGGTAGAAAACCACTGATCTTCACCTTTGCACCATTTTAATTACACAAATAGAGTGACGTTTTTAAAAATTCCTAATTAAAAATAGTGTTTGTTTTTTTTGTGCGTTTTCATGTGACTTTTATCATGTCCAGGTCAGCAGGATGTTAAGTGGCCGTTATACTCCTATGAAAGGTTCATAAGGGGCGTTATGGTCGAAACGACCTTTGAAACGAACACCTTTTTTTACGCGTTTTATTGGAAATGGCAGGAAAAAATAATTTCTTTCGTGTTGTCAATTGTACCTTCCTTGACCACGCCCGTTCCTTAAGTCGAGGACTATTTTTCTCAACATTTATTTACATAAAGGGCTTTCAAGTATAAAAGGATTTGAGATAACGCTGATGATTTATGAGGTTGAGAAAATCCCCGAATTTGGAAACAAAGCCAACATTTTGACGTAAATCAAAAGACATTCGAGATAAAAGCGCCCATTAAGCGGGGTTGATTTTCAGGGGAAAGAACTATTGGAAAACGTGGTTGATATATGCGGGGAAGTGATTTTAGCCGGATGACAGGACGAATCCTAGCGGTCCATTCATAGATTTACGAGCTCACATCCTAAAAGTGAGATCTTTCAAGGGAGAAGGGTGCTTTTATTACTCGGACGGACAAATCTATTCGGAAATCATTTTTTTTTTGTTATTTTGTTTGCCTCAGGTTTTCCCTGCATGAAAATCATCGTCCTTTATGACTTTCTTTGGTTATAATTTTTTTCTTCGACTCCTATATTGCATTCCTGTACAAAAACTTTTTTTTTTTTTTTCTATATCTAAGTAAACACTTTTTGTTTGATTTCGCACAAAAGTAAGATTAATTTTCAAACTCGGACACTTTTCTGGTGTTCGAGAATCCTTTAAAAAGGCCCTCGGATAAAAGCAAACCGAGTTTTGTTTTTTAAGTCCTTCAACTTCATTCACGCTAACTTTTTGATCGCTATTGACACAAAAGTTTTATCGGTTTCCCGGTACTTTTTCAAGCTTTCTGTCCATTTTGCCATATTCAACGTTTTTAATAAAAGTGTGGCATTTTTGGCTATTTTTGTTTCTAAACTTATCAATGTTAAACGATAAAACAAAGTGGATTTTCGCGTATTTTGCCAGGAAAGATATCGTTGGAGATAAGCGGAAATATTCTGCCTTAAAGATGAACATTCAATAATTCACCCGAGGAGGCAAAATAGGGTCGTTTTAGGGCCTAAAGTCGTAATTTACTACGTTATCTTACATTTTACTCCCTACATTCAAAGAATTCGTTATATTTTATGTTTTAATTTTAAAAAAAAAGCCTTATTATAATGACGAAACTTAGAATTTATAAAGCACAAAAGAGATTTTTTTTTCTTGATATTCTAAAAGCTGAAAACTTTAAACAATCAGCTTAAAATACTGAAGGGAACAAAAGTTCTCCGGAGGCTGAGAAACAACAAAAAACAGCGTTAAGCAACCTCGATGTAATTATACTTTTCCAAAAGGTAATTAATTCATAAGCTTTCATCGAAAGCTTTATCTTAAACTTAATTTTTAGATATAAACAAAAAAAGTTTTCCAATTTGTAATTTTAGTTTGACCTACACTTCTGAAAGACCGGGACGTCTTGAAGGATTGGCATAAGCAACGCCTTTTTTCCCGAAAACGTAGACATAAAAGATCGATAAAATACGTTATTAAATATCCAAGGCTTTCCTTCTAGATTTAAAATTCATTTTTTGATCGATGATCCTCCAAGGATTCCTCCCGCATTTATAGTTTATATCGAAGCCTTCGGACGGAAAGCGTGAATGGGATGTTCAAATAGTGCAAATCCGCTATATTTCATGTTTTTTTTTTTTTTCCCAACGACCCTTTTTCTCTCTCTATGGACATTTTCCTGCATCAAAACAACTATAGTGGTTGATTAAGATGCAAGGGGAGTACTTTACATCTGTTCTTTCCATTTTTATGACGTGAACATATTTTAAATTTCTCTTTTTTTTTTTTTTTTTTCTTTTTTTTTTTTTTTTTTCCAATTTTAGAGGATTTTTTTTTTCTTCCAATGGGCCCCTTGAAGTTTGACTTCAATACGAATTTTTCAAAATCGACAAACAGGCTATTGATTTCTATGTAAAATTGCACGAGGAATCCGATGGCATCATTTAAAAAATTTTAGGACCATTATTTCTCGAGTTATCGCTAAAAAACCGCTTTTGGAACTAAGTAAACTACCCCAGGAAAAATTTTCTCGTAAAAAAAAACATTACATTCGTACTCAGCACCCCAAAAAACCTTTAGATATTAAATTTTATCAAGATTAAAAAATAAAATTTTTTTCTTTAAGTGATTCCTTGATAAAATTTAATATCTAAAGGTTTTTTTGGGTGGTGAGTAGTAATATAATGTTGTTTTTGACGGGAAAATTTTACCTGGGGTAGTTTACTTAGTTCCAAAAGCGGTTTTTTAGCGATAACTCGAAAAATATTGGTCCTAGAATTTTTTAATTGATGCCATCGGATTCCTCATGCAATTTTACATAGAAATCCGTTCCGCAAAAAAAAAAAAAAAAAACTTTCTGAGAAAGTTCCTATTTTGTTTTATTTTGGGGATTCCACTTCCATTACTACCAGACCTTTCTTTTGACAAGTACACCTCCGAGAAACCAAATATCATAAAATGAAATAATAAAACAAAAATTTCGAACATGAAATTCCATCTCTTTTGTGGCACGAAATTTACCTCCTCTAAAATTAATAACTTAATGAAATATTGAAGAAATCTCAACAAGCTTTTGTAAACGTAGTGTGGGAAGTTCTTCATAAATACTCTTATATCGCTCTTAATAGCATTAACGTTAACATTAGCTCGGAGTTCATCAACAAGTGGCATAAAAAAATATCAAATATAAACGTTTTTCGGTTCTACTTTCGATTTTTCAATTAAAACACGCTTTTTCTTTCAATTTTAGATAAACGTTCGATACAAAGACCCGATTAAAAATTAAAAAAGCACTTTCGTTTTACCTCCTCGACATATACGCTTTAGACAATCCTTATGAATTCTTTAATCCTGGCTAGGTTGGTTTTTTAAAACAGAACTCTTTTTCAATCTGAACCCTTTTTTTTAGCGGATTTCCGTAGGAAAGTAGGCTATTGAGGTGGTCGTCACGGAGGCTCCAGGCTAGAGGCTTATATATTCGTGATCAGGAAGCTCTGGGGATCACAAAAATATAGGATGTTCCTTTCATGTTTAGTTTATATATAGATATATATTTATTATATATATATGTACATGTTCATCGCATACACTGGAGCAATTTTGGCATGAGGTTAATGAACTCTGTATTTAGGGCCTAAAAAATTGAGAAGGAAACCTATTGAAAATGGCTTGAATCGAGCAAGCGGTTCTGGTACTTCGCTTAGGGCATAAAGGGTATTTTCGTGATTTTCTCGAACCTGAAGGTTTGAGATGGTTGAAAATCGTGACGGGAAGGTCCTAGGGGCCGAGGATCAATAGTTAATAGCAGTTCAAATCTCAAATCGGTTCTGGACTTATCTAAAGGGGCCTAAATGGAATTTCGTGATTTCTTCGATACCAAAAGTTTGAGATGGTTGGAAATGGTGCCGAAATATATTATGGCCCGAGGACCATAGTAGAAGACAGTTGGAATCGCCTAAGCGGTTTTGAGACTCTCCTGAGGGACTTAAATGGAATTTCGTCATTTATGAAATAAGAGCAGGAGATGGTCGAAATCAGATTATAGGAGCTGCTCATGAACTGAGAAATCACATTTGACAACAGATCAAACCCGCATACGAAGAGGAAGTTACTTCTTAGGGCATTGATGAAATCAATTTTAGAATTTGAACTTTTGGCGGTGAAAATCACGTGGTTTAATTGAAATATACTGATCCATAGGCTTTGAAAATTTTTCGCTCATTTCTAGAGGAATTTAAGCTATTGTGGACGGTGCGATGGAGGTTCCGGGCTCAGAGACCCATTTAATTATTTTACCGTGGTGGCGGGGGGGGGGGGGATTGAACTAGGACATCAAAGATAGGCTTAGGGAAGGCCTTTCCGGAGGAAATCCGCTGCTTCTCGAGGCTGCCTCGAGGCTTTATTTATTTAGCTCGAGTCGAAACATTAGAACGAAAAATTATGAATTAAAAAACAATTTTTTTTTTTCCACAAGATTGTTGCTGAAAATGCTTCTTTTCCTTATCATCTTTAAAGGAAAAGGATCAAGCCGTTTAAGGGTTCAATTTTGTGATTCGTGATCTCGCTTAAAATGTTCTAAAATATCCAAACTCGAGATTCGGTCACGTTTTAACTTTCTCAAAAAGAAAGTTGTTGTATTACCCTCAAACTTGGGATATTTAGATGGGGTCAAGGAGAGTCAAACTGACCTTTGATCTTTACAGGACATGAAAAAGTGATTCAGGCCTTAAGGGGGATCCGACATCAAAATTCTACCAAGTGTGCGAGAGAGAGGGAAGATGCCCAAAAGTAGTTTCCTCGTTTTGGGCACTGAAAATGGTCGGAAATTTTTTTTGAAAAGCGCGTTCTCATTATTTTGGAAAACTACGTACTGTTTAGGGGGCAGTTTTTCCGGAAAAATTTTCCTCGGGAAAATATAAAATCCAATTTTCCACCAAAACAGAAATTTTGAAAAAACAGGTAGTCATCTTGTAGGTTTTGACGAGCTGATTTCAAATATGCTAATATTAAGAAGATCGGATGAATAGATTCGTCGGTACGAGATTTTTAAGGATTAGATGGTGCGGGAAGGGGAGTTATATTTTGGGGAAGTAAAGATGACACATCACTCTTACTCCTTCAAGGTCATCGAACTTTTCAAACGGCTTAATTTTTTTCTCTCTATTGTGAGATTGTTAGGTAGATTTTTTTTTTCCATTTCATAATTTTAGTCATAACCACAAAAGACTCATGATTTTTTTTTTTCCAATATTCCCAAAAATTTAGTTTTTCTTTTATTTCTGAATATATTTTAAGGCTGTTTTTCACCTAAAACCTTAAAATCGACATTTTAAAAGCCAAATTATCGTCCAAAAACCTCAAAATCAACATTTGTAAAGCCCAATTTTCGTCCAAAAACCTCAAATCAAAGTTTAAAGAGCCTTTTTTCGTACAAAATCTCAAATCAGATTTTAAGAGCCCAATTTTCGACAAAAACCTCAATATCAACTTTGTAATGCCCAATTTTTGTCCAAAATCCTCAAAATCAAAGTTTTAAGAGCCATATTTTCGTCAAAAAACTCAAAATCAACAATTGTAAATTCGCGTTCGAAGATTTCAGAAAATTTTATAAACAAAACTAAAGATTATTAAGTTTTCTACAAATTTGATCTACTAAGATTTTTGTAGGACCAAACGTTTCTGATCCTCGAGGCGACAAAAACGCTGGATTTTCGATTTTTACGATGAAAAAGTCAGATTTTAGAAAGTCAGTCTGCAAAGGATAAAAATTTAAATTACAGAATGATAACATTGTAGAAATAAAAGCAGGCAATGGTTTTCTTGAAATAAAAACCGATTTGAAGAATCCTGACCTTGACAAAGGGAAAATTTATCTTTTCTCCCGCCCCCCTCATTGAACTCCCCGGAACCCCGCAGCATCTAAGCTTTAAAAATCTCGTACCGACGAATCTATCCATCCGATCGTCTTAATATTAGCATATTTGGAATCAGCTCGTCAAAACCTACAAGATGACTACCTGTTTTTTTTTTAAATAAAGTTTTGGTGGAAAATTGCATTTCCTATTTTTCCGAGGAAAAATTTTCCGGGAAAACCGCTTTCTAAACAGTGCGTAGTTTTTCGAAAGAATGAGAACGCTCTTTTAAAAAAAAATTTCCGACCATTTTTAGTGCCCAAAACGAGGAAACTAATTTTGGGGGTGATAGTGCTGCGATCTCTTGAATGAGAAACAAACAATTCTGGAGGGAGAATCCCCCTTAAGGCTGTGCTAAACCACGTGGATTCACGTTTCCGACTTTTTCTCCGGATCTAATGAATATCTTCTAATAATTTTTTTTCTTCAAATAATTAAAGAAATAAAACGATGTATTCATGTGCGGTTTTTTAGTTTTTTGAAAAATATTTTCTGAAAGAACCTTTTATATCCTATTCTCACGAATTTAGGAGACATCATGAAAATTCTTAATTTTTCCTAGAACGAATAAGACTGAGAAATCAAAAATCGGTTCAGTAGTTTCGGAGAAAACACGAGAAATCGAAATTTAAAAAACCGTTCTTCAGGTGCTACCACCTGACGGTAATTTTTCCAACTATTTACTTCAACATTGAAATTCAACCCTAAAAAACAAACTCCGCTAATCTGATCCAACGTTGCCGTTTTTAGCATTTTACACTGTTGAAAGTGTTAGGTTTAGAACAGTCTTAAGAGGTTGGGCTAGGAATGCGGCAGCGTTCCGGATTATCAATAGTGAGTTCGATAGATCTTTTTGTGCTCAACAGTCAAGTCCCTAGAACCTATAGTTTTGGAGCTGGAGGTCAAGAACTCAAAAACTTGTCGATTTGGGACCGTTTTTCAAGATGGCGGAAGAAGCATTTCGAACCAAGCCTGGAGATGGTGGAAGGTCCATGTGATGATGCATGAAGAAAAAACTTCCAAAGCAGAAATATGCGCGGCTTTTTCAAAATTCAATATATTTTAATGTTCGATTCCATGTGAAAAACCTTTAATGCTTCCCAAAGTTCAATATAGCCTTCCTTTGATTTACCTGTCAAGAAAGCAAAAACGACTGAAATGAAGCCATTGGAGTGAACGAACACGTGCAAGTACCATACTCGCGTGTTACCAAATTTTCACCATTTACAGGGCATGGCCATAGGAGGTTGGGCTAGGAACGAGTCAACGTTCCGCCCTGCCAATAGATGGAAAACCGAATTTTTGAGAAAGTTCCAGTTTTGGAGGCTCTTTCTCCACTATACTACCAGACCAGACCTTTTTCAAGTTTTCCACAACTCCCACTTTACTATAGGTTCCGACTCTTTAAAGCTAAAAGGGTTGCTTATAAGTATAGCTCAACTAAATTGGCTTCACTAATTTGTACGGAATTGGATAATGACCTCCGTGGCCAAGGCGCCGCTTTAATTATTAGCGTTAATCTACTTGAAGATTGATGCCTCCCCATTACTTAATCGGAAATATACGTGTGAGGGAGGAAAAAAAGAAATATTTAGGTCGTGACCTTGATAAAAATGCGGATAAATCTTGAAGATAAATGGACACTATATAATCGCTCAAAATATTTGAGCCTTGAGTAATGATGGTCCCACTCCTCTTTTATAATTTTTTTTTTTTTATTTTCAAGTCCTAAAAAGGGAAAAATTTTAAATTATTTTTTTACTCATTGTGTGTGGAAATGCCTTTGTAACCGGAGTATCATACTAAATCCTCTGCTACATAGGAACCAGAATTTCAAAATCTTAAACCTGATCGTTTCTAACGTCCTATCATCCAGAAATATGACACCTTCTATCTTGGCTATCCTTGCCCTTCTTTGAGATTCTGACAGCTTAATAGCACGGTTTTGGCTTGAATAGCACAGTTTCTTAGCTTTATTGAACAAAAACTTTATTTATTTATATATTTTATCGGGTTGATAAACTTGATTAGGTAAAGAATTGTAACAATAGAGATTGATTTGTATATGAGAGTTTTTATTCATTTTTGTCGTATTTGTGAGTTCGTCGACGAAGGTCAGTCCTCTTCGGGACAAGGACTTGCAATCAAGTCGAAACCCGTTTCTAAGCTTCGTATGTACGCCCCATCGGCGATAAGCTACCCCCTCGATTCTCCTCTTCCTTTTCAAGCCCTTGAACGTTCCCTCGAGGTATCTCGGGTCGCCTATTTACAAAAGAGGGCGTACACATCATGAATTTTCAACGCGGAAACTCAACTCGATTTATTCATCTTCGGCCGCAAATCAAAAAAATTTTTTACTCGTTAATATTTTTTTTCGTTGAGATACACAAATAAGGTTTTTCGATATCTCTTTCGTGTTTACTCTGTCGATTTACTTGTTGACATTTTCAGTGTCGGCGTCAATCTCTCACTTGAGGCGAATTCTCGAAAGTGGAGAATGTCCTTTTTTCGCACCTTTTTATTTGGATTGGAACGAATTGGGTTTTTCCGTGTCAAACGAACTTGAATCCATATATCCACATGTTTATTTTGTAAAAAGAAACTCCTTAAATGTTATATTGAACTCGTTATTTCATTTGGAACATTAAAAAGCCTTACCAAATCCTACCTGTGATTTCCAGAGCGTCCTGATCACTAATATTTATAATTCCAGCCTGGGAGCCTTCGTGAAGACCACCTCTATAGCCTCATTCCTACGGAAATCTGCTAAAAAAATCATTAGCTCGAGATAAGCTTTTACAAATTATGTAAAATGGCATTGGTCCAACATTTTCATTTTTTGACATTTTTTAACGATGGCCTCCTTTGTTCTACTCCACTGTCACATCCTCATTCCTTATTGTCTCTTCTGGACATTTTTCTCTCCCTTTTTATCTCATATTTGTCAAAAGAACAAAAAAAAAGTTTGAAAATTTGATATTATACATCCAACAACTAAGTCCTCATTTTAGTAGCTTTATCGTAGATTCTTAGATGAAATAATGAAAAAAGTGGTTAACTAGGATAGGTCTGAGGTTTCTTTTGTGCCTTGATTGCAATTAGCTTTATTCAAAGTGTGACGCTCTCGTTTTACAAATGGAGTTCTTTTAGAGCTAAATATAAGGGACATTCTCTTTGATAATCCCTTATTACGTCTTCTTTGTTGAAAGACAAAAGAATTCTTTTTCTCCAATGAATTCGATTAGTAAACTTTTAATATCGAGAATTCAACTCAGGTCTCATTTTTAAATAAAACATCATCGAGATTACATCAACTAATTTCCTTATCAAGAGAGTGAGGTATAAATTATTATGTTTAACATTTATTTATGGAGTATCAATCTTTCCTGGAAAATCCTATTTTCCTTGAAGAGGAAACCAGATTAACCAGAACTGTATAACCTTATTAATTGGGAGAAACCAATAAGGTTACCTTAAAGCCACTTGAAGTATTTATTAGAACAAAATTTAAAAAAAAAAAAAAAAAAAAAAAAAAAAAAAAAAGTTGATAATTACGAAAGATACTTTAGTGGTTAATTTTTTTGAGAGCTGCCTGGTCCAAGTAGTAATCTTAATTAAACATAGGTAAATTTTACTCTCTTTACGTAGTAGATGTACTTTGAAAACCATGGAGTAGCATTCAGCAGCTTTGCAAATAAAAGAAGGTTCTTAACTGGAAGACTATAAACTGGCACATATTCAGAATACTCATAAGGCAATTAGGGTATTCAGGGGTAATGACTAAGGATTCATAGGGTAGTAAATTATTTTATATATAGGAAGGCGATTAGGGTATTCGAGGGTGGCGATCAGGGTATTCATAGGGTGGTGATCAGGGTATTCATAGGGTGGTGATCAGGGTATCGATAGCATGGTGATCAGGGTAATCATAGGGGGTGATCAGGGTATTCATAGGGGTGATCAGGGTATTCATAGGGGGTGATCAGGGTATTCATAGGGTGGTGATCAGGGTATCGATAGTATGGTGATCAGGGTATTCATAGGGGTGATCAGGGTATCGATAGCATGGTGATCAGGGTATTCATAGGGGGTGATCAGGGTATTCATGGGGGTGATCAGGGTATTCATAGGGTGGTGATCAGGGTATCTATAGCATGGTGATCAGGGTATTCATAGGGGGTGATCAGGGTATTCATAGGGGTGATCAGGGTATTCATAGGGGGTGATCAGGGTATTCATAGGGTGGTGATCAGGGTATTCATGGGGGTGATCAGGGTATTCATAGGGGGTGATCAGGGTATTTATAGGGTGGTGATCAGGGTATTTATAGGGTGGTGATCATGGTATTCATAGGGTGGTGATCAGGGTATTCACAGGATGGTGATCAGGGTACCGATAGCATAGTGATCAGGGTATTCATAGGGTGATGATCAGGGTATTCATAGGGTGATGATCTGGTTACTCATAGGGTGGTGATCAGAGTATTCATATGGTGGTTATCAGGGCATTCATAGAGTCGTGATCAGGGTATTCATATGGTGGCGATCAGGGTATTCATATGGTGGCGATTAGGGTATTCATATGGTGGTGATCAGGGTATTCATATGGTGGTGATCAGGGTATTCATATGGTGGTGATCAGGGTATTCATAGGATAGTGATCAGGGTATTCATAGGGTGGTGATCAGGGTATTCATAGGGGGTGATCAGGGTATTCATAGGATGGTGATCAGGGTATTTGTAGGATTGTGATCAGGGTATTCATAGGGTCATGATCTAGGTATTCATAGGATGGTGATTAGGGTATTCATAAGGTGGTGATCAGGGTATCGATAGCATGGTGATCAGGGTTTTCAGAGCGTGGTGATCAGGGTATTCAGGATGGAATCAGAATACTCATAAGGTGAAAGATTCTGAAGAATGATTATTTATAAATAAACGCATTCCAAAACTAAAAGACGACAGAATGAGAAACAAAGGCAGGACTTGAATGGTTCTATTGTACTTATACACTTTTTTTTTTTTTTTTTTTTTTTTTTTTTTTTTTATTTGTATAAGCACGAGGCATTACAAATTACAAAAAAAAAGTGTCATATTGCATTACAGTAGCTAAAAAAGGAAACAAACAAAACGGAAGAGCAATTAATGGAATAAAAAAAAAAAAAAAAAAAAAAAAAAGGAGTAAAAATATAATAAAACATAAAAGCCCAGAAAGGGAAGCACAGGCGAGATATGTTATTGGAGATTGTTTAGCTGCTTAAGCTCTATGGCGCTAAAAATGAACTGTATCAGGCCTGCGCTTCCCTCCGGGCTTTCCCTCCCAGCAATAATTTTAAGGAAGCTGTTCCAAGGCAATTCGGAATTTTTAAGGCATTTGAGACGGAGAGGGACCAGTGAAAAGCACTCACTAATGAAAGTTGGGGCAGGGAGTCACCATTGAGCCACACAAGTCACATACTTTATTAGCATCTAAAATAATATATATGTCCTCGGAGCCAAAGCTTTATGAATTTCGGGCTACAAGTCCTTAGGCGGCAGAATAATTTTTTTAGTCTCTAATGGAAGCTGTTTATCTAGGAGACTATCCTCTAGCATAAAGTTGGGGGCAAATTAATTTATAATGAGAGTTAAAGGATGAGGAGCTGATCCTTTCCGAGTCGCTGGTCCAAAGAGTTCTCTTATATTTCCTGACTATCGCATTTTTGCTGTGGCTTACCAATCCAACATCTTGTCGATTCCAAACATGTACATATCCTAATGAATCCAAAAAGTTTTTCAGAGTGACCGCCCAATTGTAACGATGATCGAGCAATTCAAAGAGTCTTTAAAACGATTTTTCAATACGATAAACGACGTAGCTTGTCGAGGAAGCGAGAGTACCTTTTCCCCCAATTTAACGCGAGTTCCATTATTTTGACTTTCATTTCGACCAAGTTTAGTTCTCTCCTAAACCATATAATTTGGGGTATTTGAAGGGAGGCAAAGAATATTTTTAAAAAACCGGACTTGTGTTTTTTCAACGTTCTCAGGGTAGAAGACCCCCCAAATCGCAGCTCCATATAGATTCGTTGCAGCAATTACAGAGTTAAAAATTTTAACCCGAACATTCTTTTGATGACTTCTTTACATATGCTCCTGTGAAGAGGTTGCGGCAAGTGCCGCAAGACTCTTCTTCGAAGCTCTCTTTGAATGTTCCGCGAAGAGACCTGATGAAGAGAAATAGTACACCTAGGTAAGAAAAATTCGGAACTATTTCTATCGGCAAGTTATTATAAAAAAACGAAAGTGAGTTGGCAGCCTCCCTTCCTTCGAAAAACGACTACTTTTGTTTTTTCAGTGTTGACCTCAGGAAGTTTTTTTCGCAATAAGCATGGAGTTTTATTTAATTTTCGTTGTAGGGTCTATTGTGTACTCGCTAAGAGGATCATATATCGTCAGCAAAAAAGAGAGACATTATATCATGTACACCGTCGATGAAGACTCCTTCCAAACCTGATCTCTAAGAAAGCAATCAAAATCAGCAATGAACAATGCAAAAAGGAGAGGAAGAGAGAATGTCTCCCTGTAACACCCCCCTCGTTATCTCAAATTCAATATTTTTCCCGTCAGAAGATGGGACCTCAAACCTAGCGCGACTGTAAAGATTACGAACAATTCGAATAAGCTTTCCACTTATGCCTGATTTAAACATTTTTTCAAACAATAGGTCATGGTTAAGAGAATCAAATGCTCGCTTGAAGTCCACGAAGGCTTATACACTTCATAACGTATTTTTACATAGCTATTTCTTTAAGATTTAAGCTTTTATGTACAACCTGTATAATCATGAATATGAAGGATCTCGTGCTCTCACAGCCTCCTGATCACGAATATTTTAATCTTTTAAGCTACCTTCCCCTTCGAAATCTGCAGACGAAACGTTCTTAATCGCTCTGAAAATTGTTAATCATCTTTTTGTGGGCGACCTTTGTTATTTTATCTGATTGCTATTACCTTTAGAAGAGACAGCGTAGGCTAATAATGTTGTGACACGTTAACAAGACAGGCGTTAATGAAAATAAATTAAAGCCGTCACTCCTCTTAATATTGGACGTCAATTAAAATGATTCCCTAAAACACGTTCCTTTTAAATTTGTCCTTCCAAGGAACTGATGCAGAATTAGTGCAAAAAATTCACCGATAACAAAGTTAATCCTCTTTTCTTGTAGAATTTCCTATAGCCTATGATTAAAATTTGAGAAAGAGGAAATTCGAGTTTAATCAGAAAAGGGGAAAACAAAAAAGCGTAAAATTAAGTCTTGGGACTTACAAGTCGACAAATAGTCGGACTGATTGGTTACGCGTGGTTCCGGATCATTGCCTAACGTCCCGCTCGAATTAAATGAAGAGGAAAGCCAATAAACGAACTTGATCAACCCTTCTCCTCGAAAATTACAAAAACGAAATAAAAAGCCCGCAGAATTATGACAGATGTCATTTTCAGACGATTACCATTTTAAAAGGGAAACGGCTCTAGATGATAATTATTTCAAACGCCCCCTTTCATCTCTTAAAAAGCAATATTTTTAAATAAAACTTTTTTTTAAGGATGAACAAACGCAAAATTGTTTCCTTTGTAACTTGTTTTAGTAACGAAAATGGATAATTTAACGATTCCTTAGAAAGAGCGTAATTGGGTTTTTTTCTTGACTCTCCTGTTTTATAAGAAAGTTTCCGGTTCCTAAATAAAGGTGGGCAAGACGACCCTTGAATCCGTAATCAACCTATCTATCTTAGCCAACAGTTTGAAAAATCTAAGCTGAGGAATGGGTCGCCGACCAGGCCAAAATTTTTTTTGGTGATTCTTCATCAAAAAATAGTTGACACGTGTTCGAGCGTTTCTTCCAATGGGCCCCAGGGAGGGCGTAGCACCCTCTTGAAGTCAAAATACGAATTTTTCAAAATCGACAAACAAGCTATTGATTTCTATGTAAAATTGCACGAGGAATTCGATGGCATCATTTAAAAAATTCTAGGACCAATATTTTTCGAGTTATCGCTAAAAAACCGCTTTTGGAACTAAGTAAACTACCCCAGGAAAAATTTCCTCGTCAAAAACAACATTATATTCGTACTCAGCACCCCAAAAAACTTATAGATATTAAATTTTACTAATGAATCACTAAGGAAAAAATTTGTTATTTTTTAATCTTGATAAAACGTAATATCTATAAGTTTTTTTGGTTGCAGAGTACGAATAAAATGTTGTTTTTGACGAGGAAATTCTTCCTGGGGTAGTTTACTTAGTTCCAAAAGCGGTTTTTTAGCGATAACTCGAAAAATACTGGTCCTAAAATTTTTTGATTGATGTCATCGGATTCCTCGTGCAATTTTACATAGAAATCAATGGCCTGTTTGTCGATTTTGAAAAATTCGTATTTTGAATCCAAGAATCCCATTATAAGAAACGCTGGGAATTTTATTTTTTGATGTAGAATCACAAAAAATTTTTTTTCCTGATCGGCCTCACCGTGACCTCCCTTTGTAAGTTTCGAAACCATGTGTTTAATCCTCCAATTAAGCTGATTCTGGCATTTTCTTAATTTTAGGAACTTCTTTTCCAATTTAGAGACACGAAATTAAATTATTAGCTTGGAGATTCTCTTGGAAACACGTTCGTTTTGGCCCTTTCTTCCTAAAAGTAAGGTTAATAGAAGTCACCTTTTAACCAGCTTCATAATGAGATTTCTCGTTCTTAAAGTTTAACCAACTTATAAATTAAGTTAACCTCAAAACATTTGTTCTTCTATACTAAAATCTTGGGCGAGAAAGCTTTTTTGAAAATTCCTTTCGAAGTGGATGCTCACGTGTCTCAAGGCTAAAAAAGGGGAAAATGTTCATCAGACATCAATTTTCATGTGTTTCATGTTTAAAAGTATACAGAATTCGTATGAATTTTTCATGAAAGAATCTTTCTGGGAAAAAAGCTTTTACCATGTAAGAAAAAAAAGAAAAAATGTATCTCAGAACAATAAATAAACCTAAAATTGTCAATAAATTAGTTTAAAAAAGTGAGCAGAAAATGGTTTTTTGAAAGCTAAGATCAGCTTGATCTTGACATTCTTAAAAGGGCGTTGAATGTTAAGGGCCAGACATAAAAATTCTGAACTTTCATAAAAATCGTTTATTTTTTGCTAATAAGAAATTTTTTTTTTCATAGAGACTAACTCAAAAAGTCATTTTTAGAAAAATGGTTGGCCCACTCCGACTGGTTTTATGATTAATAAGAAATTTTACTGAATGGAAGTTGTTGAAGTTGTTGTTGTTTTTGCGTGTTTTGAATTGTAAAGAGGAGAAACGTTAATGATTGTGTATTGGAATTATTCGAAACAGGTAAATGGAAGCGGTGGTCGAGCATTGGAGTCGAGGGGGTGTTATCGGCCATCGTTTGCGTTTGACAGGCCGCATTCAATTCCCAGACTGACCGGAATTTAACACAATTAAAGGGGAATTCACACTTTTAAACTCGGATAACGTCTTTTTAACTTCCGGGGGAAGTTATTGCTTGTCACTTCTGTTTAGAATCCAAAGCCAAAACGATTGAAAGTCCAATTTTTTCCATCATTTCCTCCCTAGTTTTTGACTTTTCAGGGTAAATAAAGAACAAGGAAAGGGTTTACTATAAAGAAAAAAAGGTAGAAAAACCCAGATCTTCACCAAACATTCACCATTTACAGAGGCAAGGAGGTCGGGTAGGAGTGTGGCAGCGTTCCACCACACTATGCATAAGAGGATAACCCAGAGGATAGGTAAAGTTTACTGGCCCGGAAAATTATGACACCCCCGGATCATCACCACACTTGGGAATACCAAAAAGTCTTTAAATAATCTCTGTGACCGTTACCAGTTTTTTCGTGCGAATGGAGATGAATCCTCAACCGATCGAATTTTTAATGGCGTCCCACAAGGATCGATCATTGGACCTCTACTCTTCTCCCTATACATAAACGACATTTCATCGTCGCTCAACCACTCGAAACACCATCTTTATGCTGATGACTTTCAACTTTA
Organism: Orius laevigatus; assembly: GCA_018703685.1. Lineage (NCBI taxonomy): Eukaryota > Metazoa > Arthropoda > Insecta > Hemiptera > Anthocoridae > Orius > Orius laevigatus. Next base: position 11,270 of record JAGWEN010000504.1, on the reverse strand, counting down.
CCTGCAATGCAAACCTACAGATCTGCCAGATTATATTCGCAAAGCTAACACTGAAATTACCAATGTTTGTCTGTGGGTTGATCGCAATTATCTCGCTTTAAATTCCTCTAAGTCTCAGGCTATAGTTGTTTTTAGGAATCAAATTGACTGCTCTCTTCTCCCGCCCGTAATAATAAATGGACTAGCTGTTCCCTTCTCCTCGACTGTCAAGAACCTAGGTGTTACTATGTCCTGTGACCTTTCTTGGTTAGCCCACATTAGAGAGATAGAAAGGAAAGTTAATTTTACTCTATTCTGTCTCCGTAGATTTGGTAACGGAATCACCAGAAATATCAGAATGCGCCTTGTAAAATCCCTTATTTTACCCATTTTATTTTCTGCTGCCCACTGTTCATAATTTCTCTTTCCTCCGGTATTTTTCAATAATTGCGCTCGTTACACATTCAACATCCCAGTTCGATCACATATCTCCAATTACTCCCACAAAATTCTTGGTTGCGATATTCGGGGGCTTCCCGTTACCGCGCGTCACATTACCGCGCGTGTTCAATTTTTGCAGAAAATGGTGAAAATTCTTCCCATGACCGCGCGTGTTTATATTTTTTCCTCTAATGGATTATATCAGTTCCCACTTCCGCGCGTCTTATTATTGGTATTTTTCAAGCCAGTTCTTATTCGATTTTCACACGTTTAAATTTGTTTGTAATAAATTATGAGTTTAACTGAAGATCTCCGCTTTATCGAAAGCGACAAAGGGAACCCCATCATCGTATACGTAGGTACGATTATTTATTTCAAAATTCGTTTTTTAATATTTTTTTTTTGGTGAGGGTGTTGTGAGGAGCAAATACATATTATATTCAATTTTGCCGATATTATATTCAATATAATATCGGCGCAAGAATAAAATAAATCGTCGACAAACTGGGAATGCGTTAAAGAAAATGCAAAGGTATAAAATATATAGTATAAATAAAATAGTCAAAATAATAATAAAAATAAAATATAGGTAGGCTGACTACAAATAAGGAGAGAACGGAAGTCATTCGAGTATCGGCCCATATATGTAAGCCTGATCCCAGCCAGATCGATGTTAGAAAAGCTGTCCAGCAGGCCAAAAAAAGAGCCAGCGAGGAAATAAAAACCCCTATTCCTCAAATATATGAAGAAGAGCTATGCCATGTGAAAGATAGGGGCCTGTGCTTCGTTACTTCGGTACCTTCATTTTCACAAGTGAAATCATCACTGTATCGACATCGTGATACCCGACATAGATGCCCTTAGTGTAAGGGTGAGATTAAACTTTCAGCCGAAGTGATTTCACTTGTGTTGTGTCACATATAATTGTGTTAGTTTAATAAATGTACCTACGATTTTCTCGAGGTGAAATAATAATAAATGTACGATTTTCCTTTGACTATTGTTCCTTTGAGCCTATTGTTAATTTCCCACTTCACAACGCGCGGTAGTGAGACTACCTCTTAATACAGGCGCGGAAATGGGACTTCCGAAAACCCGCGCGGTAATGGGAGGCGCGGTAGCGGGCACTCCCCGCGATATTCACTCTTTTCTTAAATTATTCACCTTTAAAATCATTTTTAAAAGATTAAAACCATCAAAATTTAATATGCCCAACTATTTGCATCTTTTTACTACCTCCTCTAATCATCGCCTCTACCAATCTCATGCCACGATCAACCATTATTTTAATTCATTCCAAATCGCAGGTGCGCGGGCCTGGAATTCCTAGCCTCTTATAGCTCGTGCTTCAGGCTCGCTGTAGTCCTTTGATAGGGCAGTGGCGGACCATCTTTCAAGCATCAACTAGATTCCCTTTCCTGTCATCTCTTCTTTTTCTCTTAACCCCTTTCTTCTTCCTCCTATCACCCTACCCCCTACCAAGTTTCATGTAATTTAAAGGCATACTTTTATTAATGTATATATACTGCTTATATAGCTTTGTTCTAATTATCTCTATATTTGCGTTAATGATCCTTTGCTTATGCAAATTTGTACTTTGATTTTTCTATCTACATTCTTTGTAAATAAATAAAAAGTTTAAAGTTTAAAGTTTAGTGTCCAAAAAGGATTAGAAATCAAGCTAGAAGGGGCTCTTTTCATTGTAAAGGAACAAAATCTGTTTAAAAGGGCTCCTAGTGTCTAAAAAGGTACAAACATCTAGCTAAAAAGGGGCCCTAGTGTCCATAAAGGTCAAAGAATCAAAAATCAAACTAGAAGGGGCCCTTTTCATAATAAAGTAACAAAATATGGTTAAAAGGGCCATTGGTTTCCAAAAAGGATCAAAGATCAAGCTAGAAGAGGCCCTAGTGTCCATAAATGATCAAAAATCAAGCTAAAAAGGGCCCGTTTCACATTATAGTAAGAATATCTGGTGAAAAGGGCCCCGAGTGTTCAAAAAGAATCATGAATTAAGCTGAAAAGGCCCAATAAATGTCAAAAAAAAAAAAAAAAAAAAAAAAAAAAAAAAAAAAAAAAAAAAAAAGTAGCGTACCTAATCGGGATGACCGGCCCTATAGCATTCAGTGGCCATTTGGGAATTCGCCGATCCTAGGTGGGCCTATCCTAATACCTAATGTCTTAAAAACCTTATCCTTAACCTTAAAAAGCTTCTCCAACTGGAAAAAAAAAAAAAAAAAAAAAAAAAAAAAAAAAAAAACGAAATACATTTTATTGTACTATAGATTATGTTGCTTACAAAAAAAAAAAAGTTTGAAAGTTAATTAACCCATTTTTCATATCTAAAATTTGCTTAATGAAAACAAAAGAGAAACCAAAAAACCGTGTAACTTGAAAAATGTATTCTACTTATTCTCCGAAATATAAAAACTTGGCAAACGAAACGAACGTCACTTTAACAAAAGTCTATTCTTGAAGTTTTCCTTCATTTGGAACAAAAGAAAATGGCTTTTGTAGCCAACATTCCTCGCCTGGAAAACATAATTTTTTTGACTTGTAAAAAAACTTGTTGAACGGCTTAAAATTCAGTTTGTTATTGTCAAAGGAATAATTATGGAGGGTGCTTAGGGTTAATCCAGAAACGTGCCGAATCACCGCCTCAACATGACTCTTAATGAGCAGATACAAAGCGTCCCCCCTACTAAAGCATACAATTACTCCATTTTCATTAATTTTGAACAAATTAAGTCCACTTGTTACATAAACAGAGTTTAAGATAAATTCGATTTATTTTCTTTTAGGTTTGGTTCAACATTAGATCATAACGACACGGCGATTCTGATACCGCACGTGGCCGAGGAGGAGCCACTTGAGGAATTTTCGAGTGCGAGCTGCACCTGCTGGAAAGACGTCCCCGAATGCCGATGCAGCGGCGACGCCATATTGGAGATACCGAAAAATCTGTCGGCCAAAATCGTCCGCCTGTAAGTTTTAGCAAGTTTTTTTAATAGAGTTTAAGCTACGAGTTTTCGGACCTCTACCGTCCCAACTCTGTGGGGTTGAAGGGTTGCCAGATTAGGCCCCAAAAAAGTTGTCAAATTTGTGATAAATCGACCAAACTGGCAACACTGTCAAAGGCCCAATCTTGTGGGATTACAGGGTTGCCAGATTAGGCCCCAAAAAAGTAGCCCAAGTAATAAATCGACCAACTGGCAACACTGTCAAAGGCCCAAAAAGTAGTCCAATTTGTGGTAAATAATCGACCCAACGGGCAACACTGTCAAAGGTCCAATCGTGTGGCATTGCAGGGTTGCCAGATTAGGCCCCAAAAAAGTTGTCTAATTTGTGATAAATCGACCCAAATTGGCAACACTGTCTAAAGGCCCAATCTAGTGGGGTTGCAGGGTTGCCAGACTAGGCCCCAAAAAAGTTGTCCAGTTTTTGATAAATCGACCAAACTGGCTACCCTGTCAAAGGTCCAATCTTTGATATTGCAGGGTTGACAGATTAGGCCCAAAAAGTAGTCCAATTTGTGGCAAATCGACCAAAATGGCAACACTGTGAAAAGCCCAAAAAGTAGACCAATTTGTGGTAAATCGACTCAACTTGCAACACTGTCAAAGGCCCAATCTTGTGGGATTGCCAGATTAGGCCCAAATAGTAGTCTAATTTGTGGTAAATCGACCCAACTGGCAACACTGTCAAAGGTCCAATCTTGTGGGATTGCATTGTTGCCAGATTAGGCACCAAAAAGTAGTCCAATTTGTGGTAAATCGTAAAACTGGCAACACTGGGAAAGGCCCAATCTTCTGGGATTGCAGGGTTGCCAGATTAGGCCCCAAAAAAGTAGTCCAATTTGTGGTAAATCCACCCAACTGGCAACACTGTCTAAGGTCCAATCATGTGGGTTGCAGGGTTGCCAGATTAGGCCCAAAAAAAAAAAAAAAAAAAAAAAAAAAAAAAAAAAAAAAAAAAAAAAAAAAGTAGCCCAAATGATAAATCGACCCAACTGGCAACACTGTCAAAGGTCCAATCTTGTGGGATTCCAGGGTTGCCAGATTAGGCCTAAAAAAATTAGCCCAATTTGGCAAATTGACCAAACTGGCAACACTGTCAAAGGCCCAAAAAGTAGTCCAATTTATGGTAAATCGACCCAAGTGGCAACACTGTCAAAGGTCCAATCTTTTTGGTTGCAAGGTTGCCAGATTAGGCCCAAAAATTATTCCAATTTGTGGCAAATCGACCCAACTGGCAACACTGTCAAAGGTCCAATCTTGTGGGATTCCAGGGTTGCCAGATTAGGCCCAAAAAAAGTAGCCCAATTTGTGGCAAATCGACCATACTGGCAACACAGTCAAAGGCCCAAAAAGTAGTCCAATTTGTGGTAAATCGACCCAACTGGCAACACTGTAACGATTGTTTAGACCAAAATTATAACAGCTTTTTTTTTTTTTTTTTTTTTTTTTTTCTTCCCCTTCTCAGGAATGTCGGTGAAATCAAAATTACAAATATTCCCTCAATATTACTCAAGTAAATTGAAATTAAATTTTTCCCCAAAAAGAATTTTTAATAAGCAATATTAAATCTTTCAATTTAGTGCTCATATTTTTTCAAGGGCAAATCTAGCGTCGGAGAAAAATAGCTCATGACAGCTGTCAAAAGTCAAACTGAGAATTCCTTCTATAGTGTTTTTCACAAACGTGTCAACTCTTTTATTTTCCACATATTAGATTTGAAATTCGAACTGTCAATTAATAACAAGAAAAAAATATAAAAAATTTTATACGAAAGTGTTATGCAAGATAGATCGATGACAAAATTACAATAAATCCTATTTGAATAATGCTCATATTGGGATAAGCGATTTCTTATGTGTTTCTCATCATAAAAAGAAATAGGATTTGGCCAAAAAACGAGATTATTAAGTTTACTGGGAAATAAACGAAAATAAACACTCTCGTTATTGCTTTTTTACTCACAAGGGATTGTTTAAATCAAACATCCGACGTTTCTCATGAGATTAGCCTCCTTTGTTCCCCTCAAAGAAATTTCTCTAGGTTGAGTGAAATACGGCTTAATCCTCTATTTGGGCCTGGAAATATCCTTAAATTCATGATAACTTTTAGTGGAATCCCGGAGGGAAAGAGACTATTGAGGTCGGTCACACTTGTCTTTCTGCTTTATATGCTGGCCTAAATGGAATTTCGAGATTTTCTCAAAACCTGAAGGTTTGATAGATGAAAATCGTGACGGGAAGGTCTTATAAGCCGAGGACCACATTTGACAGTTCAAATCGCTGAAAAGGTTCTGGGACTTTGTTGGCCTTAACTGGAATTTCGTGATTTTAGCGAAACCTGAAAGTTTTTTTGGTTGAAAATCGTGACGGGAATGTCTCATGACCCAAGGACACTCGGTTTTGGGACCAGGATATCAAAGATAGGATTAAGAGAGGCTATTCAGGAGGAATCCGTTGCTTCTCGAGGCTGCCTCGAGGCGTTTTTTTAACCCATTTTAAATTTCGATTATGAAAACAAGAAAATATGAATAATTCAATATCCCATTGTAAAATGAATCTCCGAATAAAAGGTCTGTAAGGATTTTATCCCTAAAATAAACCACTTTATTAACTAAACTCGCAGATGTTCTAATCCGAAAGTCAACATAAAAACGTTTCGTTATAAAAATGAATGTCGGCCTACTCAGAGAAAGAGACAATAATTTTTGTTTATTGCCCCGTTTAATGGAGTCCATCAAACGGTGGATTTTAATACAAAACCTTTATGAGAAATAGACAATGAAAATGATGACAAAACATTTTTTTTATCGGTCCATTGTCCGTTGACTTGTGGAAGATATTATACAGGTGGTTCGATTTAGTATGTTTAAAAAAAAAAAAAAAAAAAAAAAAAAAAAAAAAAAATTAAATTGCATACCTACTAAGCTGATAACCACAAAGGCTTTTTTCAATTTTCATGGCCCTAAACAACGTCAAAAATTGTTTTTTTTTTTACGAAAAAAAAAAAAAAAAAAAAAATCCCAAATTTTTTCAAAATTACATAAACGCTAGTGATTTACAGCTTTCTGTAAAAACTTCTTCATTTTTAATGGTGAAAGAAAAAAAATTGCTTAGCTTAGTAGGTACTTAAGGGGCTATTTAAGCCTAAAACATAAAAAAAAAAAAAAAGAAAAAGAAAAAAAAAAAACGTATTTTCTAATATTTGGGCTTTGTGGTTATCATGAATGGTTACAACCTATCATTTCTATTATAAAATTTAACGCTGATTCCAAATTTGGCACCAGAAATTTTAAATTATTAAGGTAATTTGAGATATTGACGACTTTATGTGAAAAAACGTGTTTTTATTGAAACAAAATCGAACCTTAATTTTATTTCTATTTTTCAGGACTATTTCGGATTCTGGCTTGAAAGAGATCACAAACGATTCGTTGGTACCATACAGGCAAACTTTAAAGGAACTGTAAGTAGTTTTTCTTTTTTATCTCGACTTTTATGGGATAAAGATTTAAGTTAAGATACATTTAAGGTCCAAAGTTAAAGGCAATTTTAAAAGGTAAAAAGATAAAGGTTGTCTCAGAAATTCTTCTTCGGAAGCTCCATTAGAAGGATTATCTAAATTGCCCAAAAGTTTATAAGTGGCCCTAAATTGTCTTAGAACGTTGAAAGCCATTTTTAAACATTTTTAATTAACGATTTCAATTTTATTTTAATTATTAAAAAAGATTTTTCCATGTCCACTTGGGATTTTCGGATGGTTAAATTACGCGCTTTTCCCTTGTCTGCTTTCCTTTCCGTGAACAAAGGTAACTTGGAACTAATATCCTGTAGGAAGCTGAGATTGCTAGATCATTTCCTTTCTAATTGCAAAATGAGGCGAAACCCTTTTTTAGTGCACTTTTGTCTAAAATTAGGGGTGAACTGGGACCTTAGGGTGTGGGTGGGTTTTCAGTTAAGGGGGCACCCGGTTGGGGGGGGGGCGCAGAAAATTTGCTCTTAGAAAAATATATTCAGCAAAAACAGAGGTTCCCAAACTTTTTCACAGTGCGCCCCCCTTTTTAACAAATTAAATCCTTTGCCCCCCCCCCCAACGTTTTGAATGTTAATTTTGAGGTTTTTGAATGAAATTTGGGTTTTAAAATGTTGATTTTGAGGTTTTTGACAAAAGAAATTCCACTAAAAACGTCGATTTTGAAATTTTTTGACAAAAAAATTTTTGCTCTTATAACCACGATTTGAAGTTTTTTGACAAAAAATTGCCGATTTAAAGTTGATTTTGAGGTTTTTTTTTGACGAAAATTAGGCATTTATAGATGTTGATTTTGAGGTTTTTGGACGAAAGTTAGGCTTTATAAATGTTGACTATGAGATTTTTGTACGAAAATTAAGTTTCATATATGTTGATTTCGAGGTTTTTTGACCGTAATTAGGCTTTTAAAATGTTGAGTTTGAGGTTTTTTGACGAAAATTAGGCTTTACAAATGTTGATTTTGAGGGTTTTCAAGAAAAGTTGGCTTTTAAATGTTGATTTTGAGGTTTTTGACCAAAATTTGGCTTTATAAATGTTGATTTTGAGGTTTTTGACGAAAATTTGGCTTTTAAATGTTGATTTTGAGGTTTTTGACCAAAATTTGGCTGGCCCCCGGGCCAGTCCGCCCCTGACTAAAATAATAGAAAATTTTGATTTACCGATAGATAAGGAGGAGGAATGCTTGGAATCGTTCTCCGTTCATATTGTTCTCGATAAACCGCACTCGGTTTATTTAGCGAACGGACAAGATCCCTTGGGCTTTTGCGGCCTCCGCTCTCGCATCTCGTGTAATTAAAGGGCCGCGGCTAAGTAGTTCGCACCCTTCACGCCTCTTGATTAGCCGCGTACGGTTTTCATTCAGAACGATCACGTGACTGGATGAGATAATCAGCTTCTATAGAACCAACTTCTTGAAAGAACGAACGCAATCCGAAAGTTTATTAAACTTTTATAACATCTTATATAGAATCATTAAATTATTCATATTTCAATTTTATAAACCGAAATTCCGTATCAAAGAGGAAATAAGAAATCTCATCGTACTTTAAAAAGACCTCTTCTCCTTTGATTACATACTTTTTTTAAGTTTATAATATTGTATTTTCGTATCTTTTACGCTACTCATACTCACAAGAAAACATAAGTCCAGTCAATCTAAGCCCGAAAAGGAAAATAAAAGAAATAAATAAGGTATTTTGTTTTTCTACGGAAATGTTTAGGGGTTGGTCCAATGATTAACCACAAAAAAGTCCATAACTGGAACCCGTGCGCTTTGGCGTCAGGAAAGTTTTTAAGGTGATTTTTTCGTTTTTTTCGCGAATATCTCGAAAACCGTAAATAGTAAGCGAAATAAGTATTAGTACAAAATTGAAGATAATTAAATTTGCTATAATTTTGAGTAAATATGATTTTTTTTTTTTAGGACCAAACGTTTCTGAGCTACGAGGTCGCAAAAAACCGGGGTTTTCTATTCTGACCTTTAAAGGACAGAAGACGTCATCTAATCAAAAAAGTGGACTTAATAAAAGTTGTAGAGAATTTAATTACCTTTTAACAACAACTCTCAAAAAGCAGTTAACGATAAATAGGCAGGAGTGGGGGTAAATTTCAAAAATTTCAAAAAAAATTTCATTCAAAAATTTTAATTTCAAAACATTTTATAAAAACAAAATTAAAGTTTATAAAATTTGCTACAGATTTGATTTTCTAAGATTTTTTGTAGGACCAAAGGTTTCTGAGCTACGAGGCTACAAAAAAGTGGGCATTTTGAGTTATTCCTATGAAAAATGTCAGATTTTAGAAAAGTCGGAAAAAAGCAAGGAAGGCGTTTTCTAATCAAAAAAAAATCTTACTAGGTTATATGTTGACAGTTGTTTCTAAAAGGTAATTAAATGCTCTACAACTTTTACTAAGTCCACTTTTTTGATTAGATGACGTCTTTTGTCCTTTAGAGGTCAAAATAGAAAACCCCAGTTTTTTGCGACCTCGTAGCTCAGAAACGTTTGGTCCTACGAAAAAATCATATTAGCTCAAAATTATAGAAAATTAATTTATCTTTAATTTTGTGCAAATAAGTATTTCGCCTACTATTTACGGTTTTCGAGATATTTGCGAAAAAACTTATTTTTTCCACTCCCAGGCTTAGATTGACTGGACTAATTAGGGACCTGTTTATAGCAAAATAAACGAACAACTAGATTTTAAAAAAAAAGTAATAATAATCTTTCATCATAAACATTTTTCAAACTTAGCTGGAAAACAGCCAATGTCGCCCGTTGAAGCAAACAAGAAAATAATTGTCACAGTGAATCATTTTGATTTAGAAGCTTTTTTTCAAAGTTTGTCTCTTTTTAGAGTTTTTGTCTGGAAAGATTTGAAAATTGAAAAACGATTTGGACTTTTAATGTTAGACTTGGGAAACCGATTATCTCGGACTTGATTCAAAAGATGCGATTTTGAAAGGGGGAGATTGAAAAAAAAGAAAAGTGATGTCATTATCTTTCGGCTTTTTCTGACAGAATTCCGATCATTCCAGACAAGGGGATTGGAGGGGAGATTGTTAATCATCCGTATTGAACGAGTTCATTTCACTATCAAACCGACCGCAGCTATTCTTGGTATTAATTAAACATAAACTCGGAAGTTTCATACTCTAACGAGGAACTGACATTAACAGTTCACACTTGAGATTTATTCATTTTAGAACCTTTTCCATCAAATTTTCGAGGTCAGGGAGAGACCATCATGCGAGCTTTCAAAATTAAATTTAAAAAAAATCGCCCTTTCGGGAGCAGAACATAATAGTCCAGTCAAACTAAGCCCGAAAAGGCCAAATAAAAGAAAAAAAATAAGGTATTTTGTTTCTCTAGGGAAATGTGTAGGGGTTGGTCCCCTGATTAACCACAAAAAAGTCCATAACCGAAACCCGTGCGCTTTGGCGTCAGGAGCGTTTTTAAGGTGATTTTTTTTCGTTTTTTCGCAAATATCTAGAAAACCGTAGGTCGTAGGCGAAATAATTTTTAGTACAAAATTGAAGATTTTTGAATTTGCTACAATTTTGAGCTAATATGATTTTTTTATAGGACCAAACGCTTCTGAGCTACGAGGTCGCAAAAAACCGGGGTTTTCTATTTTGACCTCTAAAGGACAGAAGACGTCTTCTAATCAAAAAAGTGGACTTAATAAAAGTTGTTGAGAATTTAATTACCTTTTGAAAAAAACTCTCAAAAAGCAATTAACGATAAATAGGCAGGGGTGGGGGTAAATTTCAAAAAATTTCAAAACAAATTTTATTCGAAAATTGAAATTTCAAAAATAATTTATAAAAACAAAATTAAAGCTTATTAAATTTTCTACAGATTTGATTTACTAATATTTTTTGTAGGGGCAAAGGTTTCTGAGCTGCGAGGTGACAAAAAGCGGGATTTTCGAGTTTTTTGCTATAAAAAGTAAGATTTTAGAAAAGTCGGAAAAAAGCAAAGAAGGCGTTTTTTTAATCAAAAAAGCATGCTAAGTAAACGTTGTAGAGAATTCAATTTCCATTTAATATCAACTATTGAAATTTACCCCCCCCCCAACTTTTGACACTTAATTTTTTTTTAGGGTTGTTTCTTAAAGGTAATTCAATTCTCTAAAACTTTTATTAAGTACACATTTTTGATTAGTATGACGTCTTCTGTCCTTCAGAGGTCAAAATAGAAAACCAAGTTTTTTTTTTGCAACCTCGTAGCTCCTATAGCGTTTTGGTTCTACAAAAAATCGTATTAGCTCAAAATTATAGGCAATTTAATTATCTTTAATTTTGTA
>JAGWEN010000503.1:42079-85052 GCA_018703685.1 Orius laevigatus | reverse complement strand
TTGACATAAAGATTCTCCATGCGACTCACGTCAGAAATGGGCATCTCGTCAATAAGTATGGAACACATCTGGAAGAAGAAAAGATAATTTTGTTCAAAAAATCCCTGTAAATAACCTTCCGATGTTGCCAATTGTTAATATTTTCTTTCAAACATGAAGGGAAAAGTATAAAATGGACGTTACACAATCAAGGATAGCGATTTATGGTATATGTAGGTATATTATATTATAGGTCATAAAATGTTTTCAATGCATTTTAAGTATTCGAAGATCGTAAAGTAACCCACGCGTCCCACCGTACGCGTAATTATGGCTAAAGATAATGAAAAAAATTTTAGAACAGTCCATAACTATGTCAAAAAGTTCGATTTGAACGATAATAACCTCATATTGTGTTAATAAATCAATATATATATGAATATATATGAGCAGCTTATGCTTCCGAAGTTCCAATAATTAGTTATCAAAGGGGTATCAGTGATGACCTTGGGAAATTCGTTTGTATAAAGATATCAAATTTCACTTTTTAAGACAATTATTTCGTAACTCGTGCGCCGGATGTTATACCTATCAAGGTCCCTCTTATTTTCAACTTCCTCCGGAAACTCGAGGTCGATTCAAAAGAAATTATATTTTGATATGTTTAGAGTTCATTAAACTGCTCAAAATCAAAAAATCACGAAACATGTTACGGTTTCTTTTAAATGTCAGTTCGAAATCCGCTCGTTTGAATATGAAAAATCTCGACACGCCCACCTTATTCAGAATGTGAAGGAAAAAAAAAAGTGTCCGAAGGCTTAAAAAGAAATATTTTTTTCACATGATTTCTGTCCAGAATGAATTCTTCGATCACGACTCCGCCAAAGTGACCTTCAACTCTCGCGCGATTTCGCTTTCACTACGTCGCCGTGAAATCTGCCGAAAATTTTTGTCGCGGTTTCAGGTTTCGGAAGGCTCTAAATTGGACGTTTTACACGATTTATAAATTATAATCCTTTGACGGTCTGTCAAAAAGTGTTTTTTTGGTCCGAAAATTTTTTTATTCAAAAGTTACCGAAACCTTTCTCTTTCATCATAAAATGCCTTTTTGAGTGGAAAAGGGTATTTGTGGGGAGTTGATGGTGGGGGTGGTGCTACTGTGGGAGTGACGTCATAAAACTGGTTTTGACGATCCTCTTTTTCATGACATTGGGAATCAAAAGAACTGAAGGGCCAGGGGAGAAAAAGTCACTTTTTCGCCGATTTTGATATATTAGCGCTATCTAGGAGCTATGGAGTACTATCATCTGGTAGAATAAGGGGTAAAAAAAGATGAGAATCGTACGAAATGTGCATCAGTATAATGGGAAAATAGGGCCAATCGGGAGAATCGAACTCGTGACCTCTTGAACGGATTTCATCACTCTACCACTGAGCCAGTGTCCCCTGCAGAAAGTTTACCTTCTTGACTACGTCAGTGAGTAGACCTTTGAGGATTTTAACGTCCTGGAAAGCCTTTTCCATATAAAACGCGGTAATAAATTCAGTCACAGTTTAGTAACCTTTTAAGACGTCAGTTACGCTTTTTTGCCCAACTAGGTTTTATATTTACAATCACGAATTACGTTAGTTTTTAATTTAATTTTTTCTTTAAAACGTGTGGGCAAGAAAACGTGTTATTATCATATGTCACCCACAGTCCGCACCTTCACTAGTTATTATCGTTATTATTTTCTAGACAGGATACATTATTCTCAGATTGCGAACCGCCCATTATTCCTCCCTTTGACAATCGTCTTTTAATAAAAATTCATAAGTACGGGAATTCGGGATTCATAAAGCACCTTTCGCGAAAGGTCGATTTGAATTTTAAAAATTAAAATTTTTAGAATTGTTTACAGGGCAAAGAACGGTATTTTTTCCAATTTGTACAGCCAGAGGTGCAGTTTCAGGTGTAAAGAAGATTTGCACTGAGGTGTCCTATTTGCAAAAGTCTCTAGGTTATGGCGACAGAAGACATCAAAGAATGAGCGCACATTTCAAACTGGCATTCGCTCATATAAAAGGAAGGATTACGATTAATCCTAATCTCATGTTACGGGTTCTCTTAAAGGAAATCAAATATTAGATGACTGATACGCAGTTTCGATGGACCGTTCAATCAATTCCGGGTCTAATCCACCTGTAAAGAGACATCAAAAGAGGCCGCACGGCCGTTAACCTCCAATAGCTAATGCCTCCGCAAAATTTTACGAGACAATATTTGGATTTTAGAAAAAAATAAAAAGAATGTAGAAAATCAGGTTTGTTTTGTTTGGAATTTAAAGCTGTATTGTGTGCGGAATATCTGAAAAAGGAGTCTATTGACTTTTCGGCTTCTGTTTAGCACTAATGGGCCTTAAGTGTCTTTGACCCTTTTGAATGGTTGGCATACCCGTTGTGTTTTTTCATAAAACGATATCTCACAGAACTTTTTCTTTCCGTGGGATCCGTTAAGAGAGGTTTCCCACAGTCGAGATTCGATTTAGGCCTCAAAATCGCGTTCTAAAGGGCGATTCGAAGCTCGTAATCTCGGCGAAGAGTCTTTTTCCACACCGCCTTCAAGTGGAACAGCATCCGTATCATAAGGTAATTACGGTTTTCGAGGAAACGAGAATCGAGGGACCGTTGCGATCTTCGGCGATTGATTTTCAACCCAATTCGTGGAAAAACGTCAACACTAGACTTTTCTTCAAAAACAGAAAAACCTTGAAATTTATCATGTCCATAAATATGGAATGTAGATAGAAAAAAATAAAAACAGAAGATATGGTAAATCGTGACAGATTCGAGTCGGAACAGTCACGTAGTAAAAGGTGTGGAGTTCTTTTTTTCCATCATAAATCGTCCCATATCTAAATGAAAACGACTCGAGATTCTTGGGGTTAAATCGATTAATCTGACGTTGCGACAATATTTAAACGCCCTCCATAAATTCAGGGGCAACGGGGAAGTTTTGTATCGGGCCGTTAATTGATCAATGTGTGCCTCGGTGGGAGTGAAAGTTGAATAAATATGACCTTTACCTTACGTCCTTGATGCTTTTAGTGTTTAAGGCCAACGGTAATGGCTATAATGAGGAATATATTTTGTAACTAATGTTCGCTTCATGAGAACGTAATTTGGCAAGTTTTTGATTTTTGAGCAGAAGCGGCGATAAATCGTGTTTTCACTCCTTTCCCCGGTAGGCCGATGTTTAAGACCCAAGAAAATTAGTAATTATTACTTTATGCCTATTAAGGAGCTTTATTCATTATTTTCAACTCCGCAAAGCCGACTAAATGCCATTTTTTGGGATACTCACGCGGTCCAAAACGCCCCAAAACACAGGAATAGGGGTCCAAAACACAATAATGGGCCACGATTTACAAGAATAAGGGGGGTCGCCTGTATAGAGAAGAAGGGACAAACTTTTCAGATCGAGAAAAAAAATGTAATTTTTAGGGAGGCTCGTCAATCATCGTGGTAGCAGAGCAAAGAAACTGAAATCGTCTGATTCAGACGCCTGGGATTGTTTGAAAACGCGATAAGAAGATAAAATAAATATTTGAGTTTTAAATAACCATAATGAAATCATAAAATAGGAAAACGAGGATTTCTTCTGTTGCAAAACTTTTCGATGGATGTCCGTAGGTCTGTAGCAACCCAGGAGGTTTAATTGATACCGCAAGAACCGAAATGACTATAATACAACTTCACGAACTCTCCTGCAATTTTTACAATGGCAACAACCGACCGTCGCCTAGAAAGTAGTTAGATCGTCTCTTTCAAATTATTGGATTTTTTTTTAGAAAGTCCTGTTCTTTTTTTGCGCTTTAACATGTCCAAATGCAAAAACTTAAGTTACAAAATATGGAACATTTGATTTATAAACGCCGGAGGATTGAAAAAGAAGGTAAAAGCCCTCATATTGATACTTTATTGTAGAATTCTGAGATAGTGTGATCTTTAAAATCTAGAGAAAGCCGGAGGGTGAAGCCCCAAGCGAATAAATCCAAGTTCTAGTCATTTGCATAATTTCGGCGTAGGGATTTCCGAGGTCGATAAATCCCAGTATAACCCAAGATTTTATGAAGAAGAAAAAAAGTTTTAGCGGAATAACGGTGTGGGACGCGTTATTAGCAATTAGACAACCAATTAGTAACGGTTATGACTTTCGTTGTGTAACCCTTATGCAAAGATTCTTGCGATTCAGGTCGTCCCAACCACACCTAAAACCATTATTTATGTTCCACTTGTTATACTTGCCTTTACAGGTTTAAGACCCAATTAATAACCGCACTTATAATCGAAGAAAACAGGAAATCGTCTTTTAGGACTCTTTTTGCATTTTTATACCAAGTGGGCGAGTTTGGCTAAAAAGGAGACCTTGGGCTTTTTTTGAAAGAGTCATGTTGAAGATGCTAATGAGTGGGCGGTACCTGAGGAGCAATTTCCACGTTCATCTCCAATTAATGCATTTTTACGTACCTGAAACAAACAAACAAAAAAATTTAAATAATTGAATAAAGCTCTGCTACCAAAGCACTCAAGGGAATTCGATTTAAGCAAAGATTTTGAAAGCTTTTAGAGCGTAATTCGGAGCGAAGTTTCGAGGGAGAATAAGAAAAACGGATTGAGCAACCATGTCATTGTCAACCATTGTTCGGTGGGATCAAGATAACGTTAGCGTCCAAGCTGTCATTATTAGTCATTAACATATGTTAACAAACAAATTACCATAATTGCTCTGGGTGTTACCCAAAAGGGGAAAAACTGAGTGAAAAAAATTTTGGATTTTTATCGAAAAGCTGATTTAAATTCAATGATCCAATTAGACATGGATTGGCAAGGATCATCAGTCAAGAAAGCCAATTAATTTCGTTTTTTCTTTAACCTTATAGAGCTAAAAAATAAAACTTTGATAATATTAGTAGGCTGGAAACCCGTCGTTAGTTTCGTTCAAGGACACATTCCCCATCCGTGGCCCCTCCTCGCCCGAAGAAGAAAAAAAGGATAAACAAAAAATAAAAGAAGGTGAAGGAATCCGGCAGAGGAGGCTTGAATGATAATACTGGCAGCGTTGCTAAATGGATTCAACGTCGACAATAGCTAGTTGAAAAGGATAACAGTTAAACCTTCTTCTTTATACATTTTTTTCGTCAACCGCTATCGAAGACATACATGCTTCCCAGAAAATATCGGAGTTTTCAATTTTTTGTAGGTTTTAGAGTAAAAAAATCAATTTTTTTTCGTGCTTTCAGATCAGCTCCATCAAATATTGACCATTTCCTCGTTTTTATCAAAGGAAAAAGGATGGGCATTTGAGTTTCTTTTTTTGAACAAACGACTTACGAAATTTAAGGTGAAAGTGAAACACGCAAAGTCTTTCAGTAGTTTTTGAAAAAAATCTAAAATGTTAAGAAGTGCCCTAACGGTTTACATACCAAGCATGAAGTTTTACCTTCGGGCCTTAAGATATTAAAAATTCAACGTTGTAATTCAAGGGTGATATTAAACTCCGTAGGTTCACCGAGCGTAAATCTAAAGATTTTATATGGAGTTTCCTTATATGGAACCGGAAGGGGTATTGACCAATTTAAAAATCCAGCTCGACAGAATATTCGGGGCGATGTTCCTGAATATTGAGCGTTGAATCGCGTTATGCCCATTCTGGGGGCCCAGAAGTGAAGTAACGCCGTGGAATGCAACGGGGTTGCGACCGTTTAAGCTTGGAACCGAGTGTTTTCATGAATGCCGACCTAAATAAACCGAGAAACAAATAAGGGGAAAACGGTCAACTAACAAGATGAGAAAACCCCCATGAATTTTAATATTTTAAATGATTAGACGAAGACGCTTTACGACTACAACGCATAAAAACAACGTAAAACCATATACGGAGATTATTATTAAAATGACATGTTTATGAAATTGAAATTCCACCCTGTTTTGTTCAGAAATGGGTTTCACAACGGTAGACATCACGGTCCAATTAAGACAAATAAATTAAGTCCATATTAGTGCCTATTTATCAAAGCACCTACCGTTAAAAGTGGCGTTATTGCTCCGGATTTAATTGTATTAGAGCGAAAAGTCATTAGGAGACATCCTGGGACATGGGTGCAACTCGACTTTTATGGAGAAAACCAAGTTGGGATGTTTACTCCAGTGTTTCATATACTGCACACCAGGCTTCTCCAAAAACGAAGGTTTCATGGTTTTATCATCCAAGGGACGAATTCTTCTTCACCCCTTAGTTAAAGCACGCCGAGTCTAATGAAGTCAACTTCTGTGCCAAATAAGCTCAAACGTTATGTAACACATTCTCACGGCAAAGAGCATCTAGAGTTACGCAAACGATTCAATACTGTCATGACCTTTATCAGAACAATAATCACTAGAAAGTCCAATCAATACTCATTGTTGAAATTTTTTCAAATTCTCCGGTTCAACGACCATTCCCCAGACACGAAAAGGAAAAATTAATTACAGTAATTAAGCATTAATGTCAATCAAATGGGAATTTTAAATTGGCCCTACTTTGAGCCAATTAGGGGAGGACAAATCATTATTTGCATAGAGGAACTGGTCGTTTCCAATTTTGTATGCATAAAAAATCAGGTTTTGATGAAATTTTTCGTATAACGAGCGCGATTGGAGAAAAAAAAGCTGAATCATTTTCAAGTGAAATTGCACTTTTGTAACATTAAAATCTCATTTCGGAACAAAAAACAATGGGATAACTTGTCAAAAATAGTTTGATCATGGAATGCGGGGACATTGGAAGATGTGTTCGAGGAGGAAGAACCGTTAATTGGTTAGTTGGATTTATCACCAGGAGTGCTCATTAAATGTCAATAGATAGATGTAAGGTGTGCGAGTCTTTCGCGAGGGCGGAACGGGAAGGGATGTGATGACCTCGCGGATTTTCAATTAACGACACTCGTTCGTCCATCCTCGATTTTTCATCGTTTTATCTCCTTTATCGGGTCAAAGGTTACACCTATAATACAACATAACGGTTTACAAAACGATTATTAATTATTCCTTTTTTAAGGGAGTCGTGAACAGCCCTGTTTACACTTTCACTATGAATCATATGCATATTTAAATAGAAGGGGAGACAAAATCAATATGAAGTGTGTTCAAAAGTGACCAGTACTTCAATAGATACGTCAACCCTTTTTAATAACCGGTTTTGAAAACTTAAAAAAAAAAGTTAAATGCACCGTTTAATAATAAAATATGCAAAATCCAAGGCTCGACGGCTTTCTTTCACTTTTTGCAATATTAATTACCGTCTAGAGACATGAAGGATAAAAGAAAAGTGGAGCCCTTTTCTTGGTTCTAATTTTCAAAGAAATGATATAATCTTGTGGGAAGAGAGTAGACAAACCAAGCCCCTATGAGGCCTCTGAGGAGTGAGGATCATACCTGGGTCTAAAGCAGCCACTACAGCACATGTTGGTCCACAATAGGATTCTGCTCTATGTCCACGGCATGTCCATAGCTATGTTCAGTTTATAGATTAAGGACAAATGTATAGCTCCCAGGGCTGACTACAGGTATGAAGGTTAAAGGAAATGTGGATCCCTTTCCTTGGTTCTAATTTCCCAAGTAATGATATAATCTTGTGGGAAGAGAGTGATGCCGCCACCAAGGACTAACCAAGCTCCTATGAGGATTCCGAGGTTCATACCCATAAAGCACTGCGGCTCAAGTTGGTCCCATTGTGCACCCTGATCTGGGCGTTTGAATCCATAGCTAGGTTGCACTATAGCTCCCAGGGCTGGTTTTTCTTCCTCTAGGCACAGGAACCTACTAAGCCAAGGCCTTCTCTTTGAGACAGAAGTCCTCTGATACTTACTGTTGAATGTTTTCCGAAGTTTTCCCCCTTCAATAGACCTACTACGATGCTGGTATTAGCCAAAGATGAAGTTTCTAGCAACATGGTTGTGTGTCTAAGAAATTCTTTGAAAACATTATTCGATTGTGTACACAAAAACAAAAGTGAATTCAACGAATTCCAAGAAAAATAAAAATATAGGTCGAACATTTTAAAATTAAGTGATTCAGGCCTTTTGAATTTGAAGTGAAAAAAAAAATGGTTCGAACACAATAGAAGAATAAAGTCCGAGATTAGAATTTGAAATATAGAACGTGAGCGTTATTGAAATTAAGTACCTATCGCATTTTGAATAAGGACCAACTTCAAAGTCGATAAATCAGCGGCGGGACCATTTTTCAATTTTCACGTGTCATTTAAAATCGAAAGAAAAAGGAAGAGAACGCGCCGGAACAGGTGAACGATTGTTTTGACTGTATTATTTGAGGGATCCAATTACGCCTCGTTTTGGTATAATGAGGTAAATTATGTTTCGTAAAGGTCAGTCGAAAACAGTATGGGTCAAACAACCTACAGCCCAAAACTGTAAAATTCAAATAGAATTAGTATTATCCTTGAACCGTACGTTGAACCGAATAGATTTTTGTATCCAATGCAGGTCCTAAGTCTACCAACCAGCTCTAGAGGTTGGGACCACTTGCATCATATTCTTCATCAAATTTTCACGCTCTTGTCTTTTGTATAAGACCTTCGTCCTGAGGGTGTTAGGCCAATAAGAGTTAAAGGTGCACTCATGCTTAAGTTTTTGTCTATGAATGCTCTCTGGGGTAAAGCCCCTTAATGTCCGAACCTCCGAACCTATTTTCTTCAAATTACCAAAATAGATCACGTGTCCGTTTTTGAACAAAAGAATGAATAAAATGGTGATAACATGAGGTATAACTTGAAGAGTCATTTCAATTATTCATGGACAAGCCCAAAAGTGGAGACCCCAGGGAGGGTTGAGAAGGTCTTCTTTTTGTTCCCGTCGGATATTTCGAAGAAAACCGACGCCTTCGGAAGAAACAATTTTCAACGGCTTTTTTTCATAATGTTTATGAGAATTACTCAATCGGAGGAGAAAAAAATGCGATAGGACACGGACAAAATACGATATCTCAGAGGCAAGAAACCATGACAGGCTCATTCCGATTTTATCGCGAAGTTTTTACGTCTGGAGCAGTTTTAGGCTGCGGAGCATTCTGTAGGTGTATGAACACCTGTTTCTATGATTTAGATCTCGCGTCGTCCCACGTTGGTGAATTGAATAAGTGTTATTATCCGAGTTTCACTGGTAAAAAGTTGTAAAGAGTGAGTATAGCGGTGGTCGCGTAGCGGTCGTACTCTCTTTGGAAAGTTGCCGTGAATGAGTGACGCGGATATGGCGAGTCGTTGCCGCTCCCTTCAAACACCTGTTTGATAGTTCGGATCGGAAGAGTGTCGGATCATGAGCGTGGAACGTAAAAAATTAATTGACCCCGTTTCCTTTTTCTTTTAACTCTCGGTGGGAGTAATGAAGGCTACGTGAGTCAATCCCCGACGTCAAAAAGGGCCATTATGTGACATGACAATTTGCGAAGACGTGCCCCCCGAGGGTGTCCGCCTCGAGGAAAACTATACCCACGGCGGGAACGACCTAATCTTAACCCCTCCAACACGAACGACCAAAATACACGTTTTTCTTATCTATTTAAGTACACGACTCCAAAGCCTATATGCAAAAGATGTCGTTAATACAAAATCATCCAGCGATTCTCTCACTCTCTCCTCGCTTTCTTCCTATTTCTCAAGTGTCATAACTATATTGTCGGTCAAGAAATATAAAATTGTGTACCAGCGGTCAGTTGAGTTACTTACATGGCGTTTTTTAAATGAAACCCGTTCAAACCGTTAGACGATCACCTTCCTATTCTGGGGCCTTTCGTTCATCAACCCGTCCATCTGAACTCGGAAAGCGGTGTAAAAAAGGCAAGAAAAATCGCTAAAGCCATTGTTTTTTCGGGAGGGGCGTAGTACTCCAGAAATTTTTTCCCGTTTCGCGTGGGTTGACTTATTTTTAGTCCTCAAGAGAAGGCAATACGTGCTCTCGAAGATAACACACCCAGTTTTACATCTACACAAATAACTCTAGTTGCGTAACTGTCCCACTATACGGAAAACACCCATTCATCTTTTTTCCATCTAATTTTTAACCTCGCCATTGAAAATTTGCAGAAGCCAATTTGTAGATAAACTTTCTCGCGTTAAAAGGCCACGTTTTATGTAGGCTCGATGAAAACAAGAAGGGAGAGCTTCTAAATAGGGGGTTTCCCTTAGTAACAAGTTTTGTTTGTTTGATTGGAAAGCAATTTTGAAACTTTCAGCTAAAACAATAATTATAATGAAAAAAAGCCTAACGTAGAGAAAGCAAATTAAAAGAGCGTTGACATTTCAAATTCGACCTTATGTTGACTCAAATGAGAAAGGATTACAAATTTTGCCAAGAGCAATTTGTAATATTTTAAAAGGTTGTAAGTGGACTATTAATAAGATGGGCTTCCGGAGAATAGAGGCGAAGACTCGCGTTTGGTCGTGTGCCAAGATGCAGAAGGCAAACGTCCAAAATGCAGTCTGACATTTTGGAACGGAGCCCATTCGATTCGAGACAAAAGATCATGGACTCCATCGGAATACACCCGAAAGATTCTACCTGCCGACCGGTCCAACCTTTAATTTTTTTCTTCTTCTTCCCCTCTTCGAAGTTGTTTTCACCTGAAATCTAGATGAGATTTTGTTTCATTTAAAATACGTGCCGAGGCTCTTGATATAGTACGGAGGATAGTGACCCCGAATTCTAGTTTTAGCGTCTCGTATGTCGTAAATAAGTGAAATTAAGTCATAAATTTTATTTTCAAGTCGGCTTTTTTAGCACGTAGGGTATTTAGGTCATTTTTGTATAAAAATCGTGTTTTGGGCAGATTGAAATGGCATTCCAGTTTTAAGGGAAAATGACCAAACATGAAGAATGTATTCAAAACTAGGTTAGGGAATAGCGAGCGTAAAATGTTGAATAATTTTTTTCCTGATTTAGCGGTGTTTGAATGTTTGTCTTTCTCCGACGGTTACACCACCCCCGCCCCTGAAGTGACATTGTATCCCCACAGCATAGCCCTTCATAATTTTTTCAGGTTTTTTCAGTTAGCGGCCACCCCTGAGTCTAAAAAATCAAATTTAATGGCAACATGCGAAGTTCATTATAAGGCCGATGTATCGATTCTGAGATATAAGCGATAGAATCCTCCTACTCTCACCCCACGGTTGCACCTCCACAGGTACCCTCTTATGAGCATATCCTCCACAACCTCTTTTTATCCTCTTTTTTAAGGACTTCCAAGTTATTGGTCACCCTGAAGAAGACAAAAATTCAAATTTAATGAAGGTCGTAACATTTCCAGCTAATATTTAAGGCCATAGGATGAACTGTCTTAAATATAAGCCTGGAACGCTTATCTCCATCAATTCACGGTTACACCACCCCCGCCCCCACAGGTTTCCAATCAGCCTTTCCAACCTACCCTCACCGTCTATTAGCACAAACAACGTCCTACCCGATCTTTTCAGGATTTTTTAGTTAGCGGCCACCCTGGAGAAGATAACAAATCAGATTTAATGAAGGTCATAACGTGTCAAGTTTATTATAAGGCCATTTTTTCTCATAAACGTAATTATATTCATGAGAGTGGAATATTAGGGGCAAAGGAGGTATAGTTAAAAAGAGATTTTAGTGTTTTTTAAGATGACAAAACACATATGGGATACGTAATAGGGAGAGAGGAAAAAAAACCGGATAACGAGAGACTTGAGAAAACGCCTGTTGTAATATACCGGAGAAAGAAGGATAATAAATAAATCAAGTCTAGAAAAAAAGTCACATTCGCTTGCGAGAGAGTCAACAGGGAGAGACTTCGGGAGAGATGGATGCAGGACGAATAGAGCTTTCACCGGGCGGGGATGTTTAGGGGCAAGTGTAAGATCTAATGGGGGGTTCGGATCGCGATTGAGATTAGATCTAGACTTTCTCTCTGCCAAGTCTCCCCCCATTGTCTACCTATTTTACAACCCGACTTTAAAAACGGAATGAATGAAAATTTTCAGGCTCTTCCTCTCCGAAGAAGGTGTGGCCTAGTCGAACTCTAGCCGAGGCTCCCCACCTTTTGTTACCTAAGTTTCTTTTCTACATTTTAAAACGAGGTGAATGGGCACGTGCGTTTTTAAGACTCAAATCATCTTCGACCCACTTGTCACTTAACAGCAATTCCCAGGAAAGAGAAGGTTTTTGATTTTTCATCCAGGAACATTGTTAGTCAGAAATCTCAATCTGTTTAACATAATTTAATAATCACAATTGATCCCCGAGGCGGTCGCTTGTCGTTCAAAAAGAAAACGTTCTTGAATTTGACCTTCGAAGCTTCAATGATCTTAACGTCTTTTCGCCCTTGAGACATCACCATAACAGGCAAAGACCGTTGGGTATTTTTCCTAATTTATTTTTATCTCCTCTAGACAAGTCGATAAACTATTTCGCCTCTTCTTCCACTTTCTTTTCATTCAATACCAAAAAAAGTCACTTTTAGCGGATTTCCGATGGAAAGAGGCTATTGAGGTCGTCACGGCGGCTAGATCAGCAAGCTCTGGGATCCGCTGCTTCTAGAGGAATACACCCATATAAGGATTGAAACCCTGGGGAACTGCCAAAAAACGACATTTTCCTGGTTTCCTGATTACTGAAATCCATCCAAACTCGAAATTCTTGGCACAAAAAGTTTTTATCTCCGTTTTTAAGCCGAGGTTGAGTAAATAATCAAAGAAAAAACGCTTTAAAGAAAAAAAACCTGTCGAAACAGCCTTTTTTAAACAGAAACCTCCAAGGTAAATATGGCAATATTTAGAAAGTGTCATACAGTAGAAAGTTCAACGAACCGCTCCGGATAAACCACAAACTGTAAAGCGTTAAAGTATCCAGACGTTCCTTTAATTTCGAATAAAAATTTAAAAAAAAATGACTGTAAGGCATTCTAGACTACATACAAATGAAAAAAATGGAATTTCAAGGTCTCAGACTGGAAGAGAGAAAAAAAACCGCATGCTCAACGTGTCATTATTAAATCGTTAGGAAATTCGAACCCCAGCTACGAATTCGGACCTTATAAATTATAAAAAACAAGGATTCTTTTTTAAAAATGTCCGTAAATATGTATGAGTCATATAAACAATACGAATAACTTATAAAGCGGATGTTTTGAGGCTAAAACCATTAAAAATAGGGAAAAGTTTTCAAAAATCTAATACAGAGTCATCAAAAGCTTGTCTGGGGATATCCCACTGCAAATGATACAGCGAAATTTGGAGCTATAGGAAGGCTACACAATTTCAGGTGGTTTCTATGTCCCATGACTTGAAAAATAAAATTAGTAGGGCCTAGACATTACAGTGAAGGTAATTGGGACGAATTTTTCTCCTAAATCGGCTCTCTCCTTGTTAAAAGGTGGAAGTGTCAATTTAATCAAGAATCCCGCGTGGGTTTCGAAGGACGTACAATTTGCATTCCGCGATATTATGATTTATACCCATTGATTAATTATTGTTATATCATTTATGAATTGGTCGCGGCGAGATAAAAAAAAAATATTATATTTTTCATAACTTAATTTTAAATCATCGATCAAAAAAATTAATTTTGTGAAGGAGTGGCTCAGGGACAAAGTTGCAGGAATAAAGACATTTACAAATGAATTTATCAACTTTATAATGATACAATATTTATAATAAAACATGAACTTCCTAGTCAACTAGAAGGGCCAAAGCAGGAGGTTTTTGGCCACTTGACTGCTCTAAACCAACTTTTGGCAGTTGGAAGCACAGCATCAATCCAGAATGGAGAACTCGAAACCAGGTGGCTCATCTTTAGGATTATTGCAAGGTTTAGCTACTTCTGGTTTTCTAGAGCACATGCTGCCGCAGTAGCTTCATTGGAACCTAAATGATATTGTGCATTTTGCTCAGCACCACACGAAAAGTCAAAAACAAGCGTCTCGCTTTCAATAGATACTGCTATTTGCTTTGCTTATGCTTTTTAGATATTGATGAAGACCAACTTAGGAAGTGAAAGAGAACCTGGAAGATTGCACTGTACTAATCAAGAGCTTCAAACAGCTTCCATTGGAAATCCGCTAAAACTAGTGGTCATTCACGGGAACTACTGCAACTATTTCCTAGGATACTACCTCAACATTACAAACTTGATGAGTGATGACTGGTGACCGGCTGAATGATGGCAGTGCATCTTTGCACGGACAGACTGCAGAGGACACAAAAAAAATTTTTTCATTATTCCTTCTGCAATCGTCTTCTTCATTACATTTTGAGTCTGGAGCATTGCTACACTAGATAGTTTGACAGTACAGCTTCATTTGAAACTGGCATTGAATCAACCCTGATAGACAGCAAAAGCTTCCTGTAGCTTCTAGAATTCCATGGGAATACAGACTACTGCGTTAATGAGCCTTTGCTCATGCAAATTTGTATCCTAATTTTGTATCTAATGAATGAATAAACCAAACTTTGAAACTGCAGTGACTATTTCAGTGACCAATTGTTGTTTGGGCTTCTGCAGTCTTCCTAAGCAATAAGATGATGGAAGTCCATCTATGCATTGAAAAACTGCAGAAGACCAAACAACAATTTGCTCGTCGATCTTCTGAAATAGTCTCCTTTACTAGGCCTAGATTCTCAAGCACTGCTAGATTGGTTTAAGCCAACTTATGACAGTTTAGAAGCTGCATAGTGAGCAACAGATGGAGTCTATAGATCCACTGCTCGACTGATTTAGCATCTTTTGAAAGAATGTGCATCTCGCACTAAACATAAAAAGTTGAGCCAAAAACGAGTGGAGAACTACAGACTACTTCAACTATTCCCTTCTCGAGTACTACCATGATGCTGACTACAGTAACTTCCTAAATAAATAAGAAAGATGAGATTGCATCTAAGCACTGAAAGACTGCAGAATACCCATAGTAGGTGTATCTTCAGCAATTATAGTCTCCTTTACTGAGCAGTAGGCCTAGAGTCTATAGCACTACTAGAGTGATTTAAGCCAACTTATGACAGCTGCATGGTGTGCAATTTGCTTTGCACCAGGACTGCTGGAAACTGATGGAGTGGAGGCTAGCAAGACTGTATTAGCATCTTTTGAGCCTCAATGTGCATCATGCTCCAAAAATGAAAAGGCAGCAGATGGGCAAAAAACCTTGTTTTTCAAACTACATCAACAATATTGGGAATCAGCTGTCAAAGATAACAATGTTGATAGGTTTTTAAATGTGTTTAGGCTAAAATGGCAAGAAAAGTGTGTTTTTAAGGTGTTTCTGCTTACCCTATTGCTTTCCAAGGCTTCAGCACTGTGCTCTTCCTTCTGACGAAAACAATTGGTGCACTTTGTTTTGTTGAAGATGTTCGGGGAGAACTTCCTGCATTCTCCGGACCTTATGAGCTGACTCGACATCGTTTTCGCTTACGAGAACTTCCAGGAATCCTTTTTTTTTATTTCGATATACAGGGCACAAAACACTGTCCGAGTTGGGCACCTTTTACGAGACGGACGGGGCCGTTCGGAAGGTGCGGCGAGCCGCGCTCATCTCCAAATAAACGGATTTCAAAAAATAATGACGACCGGGGGAAAAAACGAAAACACAGAAGTACACAAAACGAGCGTGGCGGGGTTCAAATGGGACGGTCAGACGACCGCGAAAGTTTACATCGGATAACGGCCAAAAAAGGCGGGAAAAGGGCGAACCTCACCCGTTGACGATACGACACGAACTGAAAAATTTTGTTTTCCGAAAAGCAAAATGGCAAAGGTGGAGTAGAGGAAGGAGTGATGGCGGATCGACGACATGAACGCCTCTCTCGGTCATACCATCAACCAATCCAACCAATCTAAAACATTTCCCGCCATCTATCGAGCCAAACAATCAACTAATAAAATTCTCCTTCCTATGATTATTTCATCATAAAAAATATTTTTATTAAAAATACGATTAATCAAATAATATTCTAGGCTTTATTTTAGTTTTATTATCAATTTTTCAATGTATTCTTTCAAATTAAAAGAAATAAATCGCAGTGATTACTAGTATCTGATACAAGCTGCTACTTTGAACATCTAGTCTATTTCACTATTTCTTTACTCTAAATCTGTGATTTGTGTTTAATTAAAGAGTCCCTCATGTCCAAACAGGATCAAAAAAGCCAAATCCAGCTAAAAAAGACATTTTTTCGTAAAGGAACGAAATATTGATATGAAGGGCCTCTCATGTCCAAAAATCAAGCTAAAAAGGGCGTATTTGTCATAAAGAAATAGTATTTGGTTATAAGGGTCCCTATAGTTAAAAAAGGATTAAAAGCTAACCTAACCTCGTTAATTACTAACCTAACCTCCCCTCGTGTGACTTTTCATGTCCAAAAATATCAAAAACCTAGCTAAAAAGCTCCCTATTTATTTTCCCCCTAGGGGTCCCTAGCGTCCATAAGCCCTTTTTGTCGCAAAGGAAGTAAATCTGCTAAAAAGAGCCCTTCGTGTCCAAAAAAGACCAAAAACCTTGCAAAATGGGCCCCATTCGTAGTAAAAGGTTGGTGTCTAGATAAAGGTCCCTAATGTCGAAGATGGATCAATAATAAAGCTAAAAAGGGCAAATCCCTAAGATCTGGTGAAAAGGACCCTTTGTATCCAATGTGGTCTAAATAAAGGCTCGAAAATCGGGATGACCGCCTTTAGCATAAAAGCAGCGTGGCAGTAGCTGCTCTTTTTTGTATCAGATACAAAAGATCAGATTTCAAAGATCGATTTTTTTCTTTGACGTCATAGTAACTTTTCTCAACGAAAGGCGTACCTCAGGAAATCGTATTTTACTCTTTCTTTGGTTTAAAAATTACCGAAAGTGCGATTCCCTTGTGTTTTAGAAGCGAAATTTCCGCAAGAAGTTTTTGGATTCTCGTTTTATTTGATTTTTCGTACTAAAAGGAAAAATGTCACGAGGTAAGGCTGAACCCGGCTCGGCGTCCCTTGGTTTTTAGCCGATTTTTTTTGTTTTTATTATAATTTTGCTAAATTTTCATTGTTTTTAGGTGGAAGGGGAGGACGTGGTGGACTCACTTCGGTCACCAATTTCTTCAACGAGCCAGCATTTAATTCGCAAATGCAGAATAACTACAGCTCGAGGCCTAATACCAGATCCTCTATGGGGGTAAGCCGGCATTTTTTTCTGGAACATAACGAGGCTTCCCTATAGATTACTATGGTTACCATTGGTTACGATTACTACTTATTGCGATTATCTTTTTGAAACTATTTCTAATAATTAGGCATCTTTGTGTTCTCCTAGCAAGGTCTTTTTGGACGCTAGGGGCCCCATTTGTTGTTGATCTTTTTTAGGTTTAGGGGCCCTTTTAGCTTGAATTTGTTCCTCTTTGGACACTAGGGGCCCTTTTAGCTCGAATTATGATCCTTTTCGACATTAGGCCTTCTTAACTAGAAAAATGTTTTTTTTGCTTGATTTTTGACCTTTTTTGAGCCCTTTTAACCAGATTTCGTTCATGTAATATGAAAAGGGCCCCTTTGAGCTTGGTTTTTGATCATTTTTTGGATACTAGGGGTCTTTTAGCTTGAATTTTGGACATTAGAGGCCATTATAGCTAGATTATTTCCTTTACGACAAAAAAAATGCTCTTTATTTTGATTTTTGATCGATTTTCGACTTTGAGTGGCCCTCTATATTTCATTCTTTTGCGACAAAATGGCCACTTATAGCTTGATTTTTAAGCATTTAATGATTTTTTGATATTCCCAATGGTGGAGGATGGGCCAGGGGTGCGATAATTCCCTTGGCCGGTAAATTTAACCTATCCTACCCTGCTCCCAATCAATTTTATCACTGCTTAGAACGTTTAATTTGGCATATTGAACCTTTTTTGACCAGCAAAGACCATCTTTTGGCATATTTTAAAGCTCTTTTGACTACTAAGACCCTTTCTCCCAGATTTTGAGCCTTTTTCGACAAAAAAAAGTCTCTTTTTAGATACATTTAGTACCTTTTTTGACAAAAGCCTTTTGACAGATTTTAACCCTTTCAAAGACTCGTTTCTGATGTTTCTATCCGTTTTTGACGAAAATAGACCCTTTTTAGGCAGATATTGTACCATTTTCAACACAAATAGATCCTGAACTGCAAAAATGCTAATCTTTTCTTTCAAAAATGGGTTTTAGATAACAGAATATACCTTAAAATCAGAAAATGTACATGAGTTTCAAAAAATAATCGTGATAAAGAAAGTACTGAACCGTAATCGATGACTATTTTATCTAAAAGAGCCAAAAAGTTACCATCTTTATGGTTTTTTTCTCTAGTAAATCTTTGTATGAATTCATTATTCCTTTATGACTTCTCAGGATTTAGTCGTTTTCAGTTGCCACTTCGAAAAGGGCACTCCATACAAATCTATTTGCAATAGGCAAGTTACTCAAGAAGGATTTTTCACATTCGATAAAACAGTGTTGCCAACTTTTAGGTTGTGCCAGCAAGAGTGGAATTGCTGATTATCTGCCAGACTTTTGACCTGACAAAAAATAGTATCTAAGTAAACCCCCCTTAGATTTCAGTGAGGAATCAATTGGGATCAATAACTTTTGGATCCGACATACAGGGTGCTTCAGAATGGCCCTTACTTGGTTATTTTTAGTCCAAACCCTGTTTTTTGGCCATGGAAATCGATTCTAAGCTTGATTTCCAGTAACTTTTACTTAAAACGATTTTTTGATAAGTACGTTTGGTCCTCTTAAAAAAGTGTGCTAAGTAAAAGTTACATGAAATCAAGCTTAGAATCGATTTCCATTGCCAAAACATAGGGTTTGCACTAAAAATAACGAAGATAGGGTCCTCTGGAGCGCCCTGTATGTCGGATCCAAAAGTTATTGATCCCAAATGATTCCACACTAAAATCTATGGGGGGTTTACTTAGATACTTTTTTTTGTCAGGTCTAAAATATGGCAGAAATTGGCTTTTTGGCCCTTCCCTGTATATCGAATGGCGAAAATCATTAGTTGACTTGTCTTATTCAAGCTGATGTGAGGAGATGTCAAAACCACAATGAAAACTTCATCCTATAAGCGACTGGAAAAATCAAAGGTTTTTTCAAAAATTTAACCCGATTTTTATATATGTAGCTTGGTAATAGTTTTACTGAGCTACTGGTTTTAGTGGATAAAAATGAAGTCGCTAATGAAAGTTTTTTTGTTGTTTCCTTTCCAATTGTCACATCTCAGGGCTAAGCAATTATTGCGGCAGAGGACCACTCGGAATCACTACTTTATCCCACCCTTTAGACCATTTATCACAAATTTTATGGTTTTTAAAAGACAAATTCCTTTTAATTTTTCTTCGCTAGCGAAATGTGAATTAAAAGGATTTTTGTTTTTGAGAAGGTGTTAAATGGGTGTAAAATTTATGAACGAGATGAGTAGTGCTTCGGTGCCGGGTGTTTTTTCGAACCGTATCAAGTCTATGCATAGCGTTCTGATGTGTCCATTTAGCGAATGCAGCAGTCGCCGCAGCAGCAGATGCAGCAGCCGATGCAACAGCAAATGCAGCAGCCGATGCAGATGCAGCAGATTCCGGATCCGCCGCAGATCGTTTTTGCTACTCCGAAACATGAAGAAACCCAGATTCCTGGCCTTTTTACCAGCAGCGAGCCGAAAGAGAATTTAATGGAAAACCAACCTTTGGACAATAACGGCGATGTTTCTATGGAGCAGACAGAAAGTGTGAATTCTTCGCCTAAAAAGCCCAAAAAGTTTATCCCTGGAAGGAGAGGTAAAGTTTTAGGTTGAATAGATACAGGGTGGCACTGAAATATGGAAATTGGCGTCCATGGTAACCGTTTCATTTTTAGGGAATTTCATCGGAGGGAAAGTTTCCAAGCATATCATGAAAAGAAGGCAGAACGCCCGTCTTAGGACGATTTTGACACCGAAAAACTCGATGATGGTTCTCTACGAGCTGCATCCGGAACTCAAACTTACGATCTCTGAGGAAGTGAGCGCGACTAATCAGATGACATACACGGTTAAAATTGAGGTTTGTAGTCCATTGGTTGTTTCAGTTTTAAGGCTTGTTTGGGACTTGGAAGCCTAAATCGGCTGGCCACTTCGGGCACCATAGGGACACAGGCCACGTGGCTTGATTGTGGCGTTTGGATGTACCATGCGGTGTTGGCCACTTAAGATTGTTTGCCCCAGTTGGCACAGGCAATGGGTTTTGGATACACTATGTGGCGCTGGTCACTAAAGAGTGTTTGCCCCAGTTGGCGCAGACCATGTAGTTCTGATACACCATGCAGTCCAGGCCATGTGGTTTGGTTGTGGCATGCAGTGGTTTGGATACGCCATGCGGCGCAGGCCATGTGATTCGGATACGCCATGCAGCGCATGCCGTGTAGTACGGATATTCTGTGCAGCGCATGTCATGTGGTTTGGTTATGCGATGAAGTGGTTTGGGTACGCCATGAAGCTTAGGCCATGTGGTTCGGATATTCTGTGCAGTGCAGGTCATGTGGTTTGGATATGCCATGTTGCGCAAGCCTTATGGTTTGGATACGCCATGCCACGCTGGCCACTTAAGGGTGTTTGCCCCAGTTGGCATGTAGTTCTGATACGCCATGCGGCGCTTGCCATGTGGTTTGGTTGTGGCATGCAGTGGTTTGGATACGCCATGCGGCTCAGGCCATGTGGTTTGGTTACGCCATGCAGCGCAGGTCGTGTGGTTTAGTTATGCAACGCAGCGGTTTGGATACACCATGCAGCGCAGGCTATGTGGTTCGGATATTCCGTGCTGCGCAGGTCATGTGGCTCGGATCCGCCATGCGGTGCATGTCATATGGTTTGCATACGCTATGTGGTGCTGGCCTGGATTGGTGTTTTGGCCCTATAAGGCACAGGCACAGTTGGTTTTGGACACCCCAGGCAGCACAGGCCACATTGATGTGTTAGCACCAGCGTGTCCCTGTCATTCTTTAGACAAGACATTACGTAATCATTTTCTAGATTGATGGAAGGCCGTTTGTCGGGCAAGGAATGTCAAAAGCAGCAGCAAAACAAGCCGCCAGCGAAAACGCTCTCAAGGCTGTCCTTTTGGAAAAACTCGAGCAGAACAATGTCAGGCTCAGCTCTTCAAACGGTAAGCACACAATATCAATCAGCCATCTTCATCCTTCTTTAACAGCTCCTGTGGCTGAAGATTCTGAAATGCCAATGGCACCTCCAGCAGAAAACACTGAATTACCGAAACCTGAAGGAGATCAAGCTGATAGTTCCATGGAGCAAGATGCCGTCAAAAAGCCGAAGAAAAGAATCCCCGAAGATGACGTACCGTGGGGATCTTTGGCCAGCTTTGCTTTGTACAAACTTTTCTCCGAATGGCAATCTCAAGGATTTCAGCTCCCCGCGAACGCAGGAATATCTGGCATATTTCAGAAGGTAAGCCCCATGTTCTATCCAGCAGATTCATCAACCATTCTACAGAGTGTCGCTCCCCCTCCTTCGGCTTCTATGACTCCCAAGAAACTTCCTCCCGATGCGAACCAGAAGCATCCAGTTCAGCTTTTAAACCAAGTCCGGCCCGGCTCCCAATACATCGAAAGCCGAGAAGGTGTCCCACCAAATTTGACGTTCACTTTCACAGTCATTGTCGATGGGAAAACATACAGAGGAACAGGTATTCACTTCTTCTATATCTCTCCATTCATTTTAAATCCTTTTTTTCAGGTACCAACAAAAAAGAAGCGAAAAAACAATGCGCCAAAAGCGTTCTTGAAGCAATGGGCGTCCAGTACGATTAAATTTTGTATTTTTACTCCTAATGATCAAGAAAATTCTTAAAATTTCACATCATTCATACCCCAATTCGTTTTTTAAAAATCATCTTATTGATTAAGTGATTTTTTTCGATGTGTAGCTGTAACCCAGCTATTTGTACCTTGATTTTAATTTAACTGACTAATTAGTGGAATCTTCGTGTTTTCCAATTTGTTTTTAGGTGAAAAAGAAAAAAAAAAATTTTTTTTGTTTATAATTTTTTTTTTACAACTAAATATATTTTCTTTTTATTTAAAACTTATTCTTTGTACATTTTTTGTTAGGGAAATCACTTTTTTCCCCTCTGGAGTTGAGATTAAAACTTAGGTGTGAGAATGGTCTTCGGCTGCTCTTAACATGGTCGAGAATATTCCCATGGATCTGCTCAATAGTTCGGCAGGCGAGCCGTCCTCGACGACCCTTCCTGATTCTAATACTAAAATTCTATCACAGGACAATAGCGTAGTCAATCGATGCTGGAAATCGAGATAAGATTAAGGTTTTGGTTTGTGTTTGAATTTTACTGCGATGGTTATGATGGTTTTGTTGGCGAATGCTTTTTCGGCTGCGTGTGTAAGTGTTTTTTCGGTGGCGACGTCCAATGAGCTGGTCGCCTCGTCCATTATTAGGCAAGCCGTTTGGCGTAGGATGGCTCGCGCGAGGCACAGTAACTGTCTCTGACCGGAACTTAAATTCACGCCTCCTTCTCTGACTTGTCCATCTAAAAAAGTGGAGTAGAATGTTGGCATCACTTATTTGGGAATCACAGATTATAACAAAGATGTCCAAATCCATGGCTTCCACATCTTTTGTGTTATGTCAGGGTTAGACCAAAGAATGCGCTATTAGTATGATGGCTGAGCGTGCAGGTGTGACACCCGTGTACTGTCTACAGTGTATTGTCAGTGTATGGGTCAATTTCCCGATCACCCTCTATATTTACCACCTCCATTGTAACTTTACTAACTTAATCCTCCAAGTTGCGAAGAGACGATTTCCTTAAGCTGCGCCATCTCCAACGCTTCCCAAAGCTGCATGTCTGTATATTGGTTATCCAAATCTAAATTTTCCCTAAAGACAAAAATAAAACAGCAACGAGCAATATTTGTTTATACCTTATAGATCCGCTAAACATGATGACATCTTGAGGTATTACGGACAAACGTGATCTCAAATATTGCAAAGGTGCTGTCGATATGTCAACCCCATCTATATAAATGATGCCTTCAATGACAGGAGTCATACCAAACAAAGACATCACAAGCGATGACTTTCCACTTCCAGTTCGCCCACAAATCCCAACCTAGAAGTTTCTTGTAAAAAATAGATTTTATAGCTAAAGCTCACCTTTTGTCCTGGAGGGATCAAAAGGTTGAGATTGGTTACAGCGACTTCTTGACTGTGATCATATCGAAGGGATACACCATCGAATAAGATTTCCCCTTTTGAAGGCCAGTTTTTCCAAATAAGACCTTCAGGAGAGATGACTCGACTTAAGAATGATCTTCGCTTCGAAATCTGCTTGTAATCCTCAGGCGGCATCTTTATATAATGGCAAATCCTTTCAACTCCAGCCATGTACATTTCGACATCCGATAAAAATTTGACGACCCAATTCAAATAAATGGGAACAAGCAAAGTGTAGTTGATGGCAAGACCGACCAAAGCGGGCGTCACAACTTCAGGAAGTAAAGAACCACAGATTATGGAAACCATCATTGCCAACAAAACGATCACCGCTCCAAGATAGTCCTGAACAATATTATTCGATTTTCTGCTTATTCCAGCTTACCAAAGCGATGCCTAACCATCTTGTCGCAGAATTCGCTATCAGAAATGCATTCGTATGACTGTCAAGTTTATAAAACATCGCAATGGTGAATCGTTTCTGCTGTTTGAATGCTCTTATCGTTTCCAATCCTGATAAAGTTTCAGTCAAATGTGATAAAATTGGAGTCCGCGACATGCTGTCGAGTCTTTGCAGCTCTCTGAAATCAAAGTCAGCACGTTTTTCACCAAAGAAACATTACCTGGAGGAAGATCTGTAGAACTTTTGGACGATATAATAAAATATGCAGATGGGAACGGCCAATATGAGGAACCAAGGAGTGACAATCGAGTTGACAAGAATGGCAGAAAAGCAAAGAAGAAGAAACTGAACCAGGCGTTGTATCGATGTTGCCAATTTCTAAGGAAAAATAATCTTTTATGGACAAATAAATGGTTTACTTTATCAATAACGTTGACATCAGTGGAAAACCGTGCCAAAATCCTTCCAAGCGGTGTCGCCTCGAAAATCTTCAAAGGAAGCCTTACGACGGACAAAAGCATGTTTTTATGGAGCCTCTTTCTTGCTTGGGCTCCACAATATTGGCCCAAGAGGTTGCTCACGAGTGATATAAAAACGCACAAAAACGTGAATCCTGTGTAGATTATTAAATAATATAAAGTCTAAAAGACAAATTAGTAATTAATTTTAAACGCGAAAATCGTGAACCTCATTTTTGGAAAGCCAAAGAGACCCTTGGGTCCATTCGCTGAGCCAGAAGTCAGTGTAGACTCGTAAAGCTTGCCATGAAATTGCCAAAATTAAATATAAAATCGATGCTATCAATCCGCATGCTCTTAAATAGCTGAAATAAACGAAAGGTGATATCGTTCCATATTGTCTCTCATCTGTTGTGTTTGTGCCGCACCAATCTGGATCGACTAAAGAAAAAGATTAGAATGGAAATTGAAAGTTGGGAGCCATATACGGTCTTCATCTTCTTCGTAGCAATCGTCGCTGTAGTCGCTACAGGTTGAAGGAAGCCTTTGAATAGGATGCTTTTCGTTTTCATTATAGACCACGGATCTGAACATTTTGAATCATAAAAATGGTTTAAAAAATTGTTCCGTTTTACTTGATGGATGTTGAGGACATGAGACGTTTGAGTAAGTTTTTTTCTTTGAAGCTTCCTGGAGGAGATTGAGATTCCATAGAGGTTTGTACGTTTCTACAAAAGAGATGATGTTTTGGGATATACATTATGACGTACTTACTTGTTGGATGACATAAATATGTGCTTTAGCAGGTTACCTCCTCCTGGAGGTATGCCATCGAAGGTGTAAGTCCTTCCTCTGCAAAATCAATTAATGTACCACTTAATAAAAGGAAAGGGAAAACTTTCAACATTACGAAGGTGAACTTGGATTGGTCAGATTTGTTTTAGGTTAAAGAGGTTAGCCTCCTATGGACGGTGAGGGCCAAGGGATTCCCGGCCTCCTATTGGACCAGGAGTTTCTGGCTTAGATATTAGCCTAATTTCTCCTGATCTATTGGCCCAGAAGGCAGAAGATCCCAGTCTGCTATGAGATTCCCTTTCTGGCCTCCTATTGGCCCAGAAGGGCGAAGGCAGAAGATCACAGTTTGCTGTGAGATACCCTTTCTGGCCTCCTATTGGCCAAGGGATTCCCGGGATCTTATTGGCCCAGAAGATCCCGGTCTGCTATGAGTTTTTGGCCTACTATTGGTCCAGATGTTCCCGGTCTCTTATTATCCTGATTTCTCCTGGTCTCCTATTGCCCAGAAAGCAGAAGATCCCAGTCTCAAGTCTGCTATGAGTTTCCTTGTTGGCCTCCTATTGTCCAAGGAATTCCCGGCCTCCTATTAGCCAAGGGATTCCCGGCCTCCTATTGGCCAAGGGATTCCCGGCATCGTATTGGTCCAGAAAGCAGAAGATCCCAGTCTGCTATGAGTTTACTTTCTTTCCTCCTATTGCCCAAGGGGTTCCCGGCATCGTATTGGCCCAGAACGCAGAAGATCCCAGTCTGCTGTGAGCTTTCTTATCTCGCCTCCTATTGGCCAAGGGATTCCCGGCATCGTATTGGTCCAGAAAGCAGAAGATCCCAGTCTGCTATGAGTTTACTTTCTGGCCTCCTATTGCCCAAGGGGTTCCCGGCATCGTATTGGCCCAGAACGCAGAAGATCCCAGTCTGCTGTGAGCTTTCTTATCTCGCCTCCTATTGTCCAAGGAATTCCCGGCTTCCTATTGGCCAAGGGATTCCCAGCATTGTATTGGCCCAAGAGTTAATAGCCTCCTATTGCCTGGAAGTACCTGCCCCCCTATTGGTCCAACAAAACATAGTTCAGAGAGCCTTTTATTATAATCTTTTGGGGCAGTAATGTATAATATCATGGAGAGATAGCAACAACCTGGTTCCTTGGTTGATGGACGGACTTGAAGCCTGCCGAGTGACCGGGTTCATATGGTTTGAAGAATGCGGCTGAAGAGACGTCGCCCTGGCAACCGGCCTATGTCTCGGCAGCGTCGTCGACCTCTGCAGCGGCATTTCTCTATCACCTTCAATCGAATTCGGCAAAGGAAGATCTTGCGCCCAATAATATTCAGAACCGGTACTCAAACGTTTACGAAACGGTATAAAAAGCTGTTTATTCTATAAAAAGGATAAAAGGAAATATTTTGTGTGTTTGTTTTACTTGATATTTCATATTCTGCTGCCGTATGTGATGTCCTATTCTAGAGACGAGTTTGACAAGTTGCCATCTTTCGCGAGCAGTTCGGCCTCGTGTGTCACTGCTCGTGTCAACACCGGTGACGACCCCGTCGACCAGTTCCATATCTGTCAGTTTTCCACATGCGCGCATTCGTCCACTTTCCAATGCGACGACTTTATGAGCGTACGTGAGGAGATGAAGGGAATGAGTGACCATTATGACGGTTTTGTTTTGCTTGAGGACCAAGTTCATTATTCCATTTTCAAATACGTGTTGAGCAACGTGGTAATCCAAAGCTGATAGCGGATCGTCCTAAAACATTTGAAAGGTGTCCAACTGTTTCTTGTAGGTCGAATTACCAGAATGATAACGTTGGCTTTGGAATAAAGTGCTCTTGCTATAGCAATCCTTTGCCGCTGCCCTCCGCTTAAGTTGATCCCTTTCTCACCCAGCTCAGTCAAATCTTTATTCGGCAAAATATCAATATCAGGCTGAAGAGCAGTCGCTGCCACAACTCGTGCGAACCTTCTCGCCTTGTAGGTAAGCCCCATCAAAACGTTCTCCCTCAAAGTCGCATTCAAGATCCAAGGCTGCTGCGAAACATACGCAAAAGACGCTTCCCTACAACAAGACGTTACCGAACGATCAAATATTAAACGATAACCGTTACCATACTTTTCCCATTTCATAAGACCGGCGACGCATCTCATTTCCCCCAATAAGGCATTCAAAAACGAACTTTTCCCACATCCTACGCGACCTATCACCGCCGTCAATTGACCTAAACAGCCCATAAATACCAAAAAGACATAAATCTCAAACCTTTTGGAATGTTCAGATTGTTTATCCAGAGTCCAGGCTTTTCCTGATCTCCCCACGAAAAGCCAGCTTCCCTCAAAATGCAAGCATTGCTCCCTTTTATCTTTTCTTCTTCGAGCAAATCGTCATCAAAAACATAGTCATCAAGTTCTTCCGAAATCCCTCGAAGTCCAAAAAGTTTTTCCTTGTCCGACTAAAATAACTTCCAGCAATAACCTATATATGTCAAACTTACATCTTGTCGTTTTCCAAAATTGTATTTCTGCCCTGGATTTGCAACATCTAATGGTGAATAACTTGTAGACTCAGGTAAGGACAAGAAATCTTCTAACCTCCTTGTGCTAACCTACAAAATTCTGCCCTTTTAGCACATTCAATGCCAGTTCTAGAATTTTCGACCAATATTTACACCATTGGAAAGCTATAAAAGAGCTTTCTAACAGTATATATCAATAAAATCGGTCAAAAAAGGTGTTGAAGTATCCAAAACTTACTAATGCGCTGATTATTATTGGAACAGTTATTGGAAAAATGAAGAGCGGTACTGTCAACTGGTTGAAGAGCGCCAAAGCGGAAAAAACGTTGGAAACCGATAAATTAGTTCCTTCTAGATAATAGTAAGCTCCGAGTGTGACGAGGGTGATCAATGATGACGAAGCATGAGTTAAAAATGCTAAAAAAAGACTTAGAAACTTTCTTTTTGTTTTTACTTACTCATGAGTGCCCAATATAGAGAGTCCTTATTGAGGAATTTGATTTCTTTATTTCGTGCAGCCATGACACGAAGGTAGAATTGGATTTCCCATCCGCAAAGTTTCAAAACTTTAATACCTTGAAGCATCTCATTGGTCATCCTCAGTCTTTCATCGCATGAATTCTAGGGAAACTTTGAGAATTCGGAAAATCTGGATTGACTTACAGCAATCACTTTTGAGTTGTCGGACATTTTCTTTCCGATTAGAAACTGTAAAGGAGTCATCGTTACGATGCAGAAAAGCGCGCCGATGATCGCACTGAGGCCAAGGCATCGATATAAGAGATACATCAATACGGTTATTTTCAATGGTATCGCCCACGTGTAGTGTCCAATCCACATGCAAGTCATGACGTTAAAAGTATCCTCGGACATAAGATTAGTCGTCGTGCCGTGTTTGCTCTCCGAACTTGAAGAATCGTCATCTTTATTCGATATGCTCAATTTGAGCGTTTTCGCATAAATCATACCCTACAAAAATATTTTCAGTTTTCATCTTTAAATGTGAATTTTTGACCGAGTACACCGTTGGAAAGCTATTTTCAAGAGCTTTCTGATGGTATAAATATCAACAAAATCGGTCAAAAATTGTGGAAGTTATGGACGTTTTAACGCGTTCTGGCCGCCAGTCTTTTATACAAGGACTGCCTTTTATACAAGAACTGCCTTTTTTGTATAAGAACTGCCTTTTTTTATAATACAAGAACTGCCTTTTTATACAAGAACTGCTTTTTATACAAGAACTGCCTTTTATATAAGAACTGCCTTTTATATAAGAACTGCCTTTTTAATATAAGAACTGCCTTTTTAATATAAGAACTGCCTTTTTTATATAAGAACTGCCTTTTTAATATAAGAACTGCCTTTTATATAAGAACTGCCTTTTTATACAAGAACTGCCTTTTTATATAAGAACTGCCTTTTTAATACAAGAACTGCCTTTTTAATATAAGAACTGCCTTTTAATATAAGAACTGCCTTTTTAATACAAGAACTGCCTTTTTAATACAAGAACTGCCTTTTTATACAAGAACTGCCTTTTTATACAAGAACTGCCTTTTATACAAGAACTGCCTTTTATACAAGAACTGCCTTTTGTATAAGACATGTCTTTTATATCATTTATATACTTATCATGTATACCTGCAAAGCTGTTTTTAAACGTATTCCTTCTACGTTGATAACATGAGTGCTTGCTTGGGAAAAACTCGCTTGGGCGAGTGCACTCACGAATATTATGATCGCCATGACATATCCGTTGTTTAAAAATGCCTCTAATGAGACAAAATCTTCCTGTAAATGTTTTGGTTGGTATGAATCATTTTTGGAGAAAAGGCTGTACCGTTGAGTTGTTCGGGTGCTTCTGTGATGCTACGTAGTCGATCACGATGGCTATCCCAAGAGGGGCGATCATACCGACGAAATCGCCTATCAGCTTCAAAACTCCTCCGATGAAAAAGTTCTTCCAGTAACATCGAAAGTAGCATTTCCACAATGAAGGTCCGTCTTCGTTCTTAAAAAGCGAAAAGTTTTGTGGAGACAACTCAAAAAGGAAAATGCGTTTTCTCAGCTCCGTTTGGATCGATTAACTTGAAATTTTAAGGGCTTTTTATTATCGTAATAAAGAAGATTTCTGGCAAATTCCAAGTGAATAGTTTAACATGGAGCTGAAAAAACGTATTTCTTGCCTGAAATTTCTTTGTTTACCTTCGTTTTTCGATATATTTCCAGAAACCGTTGATACTGCACAGACGTCGATTCTTTAGCTGGAAGCTTTCCTAGGTCTTCAGGTTCTATCGGATTCGCGTATCCGATCCTCAAAAGAGGCGTCAGCCAAAAGAAGGTCACCTTCGAAAACCAATGGGACTGATCGTGAACATAACTCTCGTACTCTCCAATCGGCAATTTCCGTTCATGTTTCTCCAATTTGATCTACAAAAAAGTTTTCATCAAAGTCCTAGATTCGAATAAAAGATTCATGAATGGCTTTGATCGCATTTCCGATCATCTACATATAACGGGCGATCTTGATCAGTAGCAGCGTAGGCGTTCGAAATCACTTTTTATTCCCTTTTTTTCCTACACCCCAACTAATGGACGACCTATAAACGTTTATAATAGATACCCATAGATCACTGCTTTCTATCCGAGCTCATTAGAATATTTTTTTAAACCCCTAAAAGCGTTGAGATCATAATAAACGTTCGATTATCCTTTAATATCTGATTTATCTGATACCACATTTTATTATACTTTAAAGAGTGGACCGTTAAAAAAGGAGACTTATGAATATTAAAATGTTAGTTGTTCATCAAGAAAACGAGAAGGAAATTCGACTTCTAATTGCCTCTTATTAGAAGGGGCCCCTCCCTAAGGCTTGTTGGTTTATTTAATAGTCGAGATAATTAATAAGTTTCGAGATAAAAAGGAAGAATTTTTCTTTCTCGAGTCGTGATTCTTGGGCCACCTGTGGGATCGTTTCGGGTTCTCGAAAGGAACAAATTAAGTGTAATGCGGGGCCTTTAGTTTGAGGATAATTACCTCTACTAAAAAATTCATTTAATGAACGTTTTGGGCTAAATATTGGCTATTTTGGTCGTTCTTTAATAATAAGGAAGTAAAAAAATGAAATTAACCATCTATAAAGGTCTTAAAACCGTCTAAAATAGTTCCAAACGGTGACTAAAAGGGCCCAAAAACGTCCGAGGATTCGGAAAGCCAAAATATGAGTTTTTGAAAATTTGCAAATGAGATATCGATTTTTATGTAAAATTGCACGAGAAATACAATGGAATTAATTAAAAAAAATTTATGACCAATATTTTTCGAGTTATCGCCAAAAAACAGCATTTGGAACTAAGTAAACTACCTCAGGAAAAATTTTCTCGTCAAAAACAACATTATATTCGCACTCAGCACCCCAAAAAACCTACAGATATTAAATTTTATCAAGATTAAAAAATAAAAAAATTTTCCCTTAGTGATTTCGGACAAAAATGAGCAAAATTTGGGAAGCCAAATTTTCCTTTCAACTTTCATAACTTCCTCAATTCCTAATGAATCTTCGCGATAAATACACCGTTCGAAAGCTCTTTTGAAGGGCTATCGAAGTTGTTTTAGTAATAAAAACCCTCAGATAACTCCTTCACCCTCAAAAATCGACTCAAAGATCCCAAACCATCAAAACCATCCAATTTTTTTGACACCAACCATAAAGGACAACAGTCGGTAAAAATGTCATCGAATCTGTCGATCTGTTAACACATAGTTCAGTCCATAAAATCAGGATTTTTCTTCACACAACGTTTATTTTCGTTAAAATTGGGTTAATGAATGATTTGAAAAAAGGCATCCGCTTGTCATAGGGCATGGAACATCTGGGGGATGGTTTCGAAATCGATAATGAGTAATTTAAAAGAGTCTTCCCCTTTAACAAGTGAAACCGAGTTACTTTCTCTTCATTGCCCCCGCACACAGAAAATCGTTTCTAATAATTCAAAAAATACTCTTTTATTTATAGAGCCGAACGTTAATTAAAATAGAAAATGAACGGAAGCCATCGAACGTTTTCAAAAAGGACCTTTTGCAACAGAAATGATTAATTCCGAAAGGATCAAAGTTAACAAAATCAAAAAGCACAGGAAGAATTTTTTGTAATTAATCTTTCGGATTTTACGGTTTCTATTGTTTATTTATTATTTATAGGTGCGAAAGACTGAAATTAATTCTTTCCTGTCCTTCAGCTCGCTTTTGTAAACGGTCACGGTTAGGCGAGCAACGCGAATAAATGGCCAAATTGGTCGATATTCACAGAAAAGAATTTTTTTTTAGAGGAAAAAGGCTTATCTAGAATCTAAAAATCCGTGTTAAAATTGGCCGTTTTGAATTTCTAGAACAAGTTGTAGAAAAGACGTCCGGTCTGACGAGGTCGTAAATCTGTTTTCGAATTTCTTTATTTAGGTCGATAAACAAATAGGAAGATTATTGGGTCTTGAGGTCTAATTATTAGGGGCAACATTCGCTTGAGACTGATGGAAATGAAGGCGAGTCAATTGGGTTGCGTCATTTTTATTGGGGGGACCGGCAACGACCGGCAATTGAAGCGCCGCCGAACGCTTTTTTATATTTCACACCCACCAAACAAAATTTTTTTATTAATTCTGCCCACGTGTGTGATACGAAGATACTACAGGATTTCGGGGGGCTGATGGGAAGAAACTAATTGGTAACTTTTGAGTCGTTATCCTATTTTTTCTTCCGGAACCATCGATAATGACGGATGTTGGGCTCTGTAGCAAAACCTATTAGTCCGATCGAGACCAGACTGAGCGGAGCCAACCTCCCCCACATTCCCTGGCATCCCCCCCCCCGCCGTTCACCATCTCCCCCACGCTCCCTCCCATCTAGACCATCTCCTCCACACTGCATATCACCCCAGCCGTTCCCCATCACCCCCCCACCATCCCCCCATCTCCCCCATTCACCATCCTCACCCATCCCCCCATCTCCCCCATTCCCCCCATCTCCCCCATTCCCCCCATCTCCCCCATTTTCCCTCATTCCCCCGCCATCTCCCCCATTTCCACCCCCATCTCACATTCCCCTCCCCACCCATTTCCACCCCCCCATCACCCCCATTTCCCGTTCCCCCATCACCCATTTCCCCATTTCCCCACATCTCCCCCATTTTCACATCTCCCCCATTTCCCCATCACATCTCCCCATCTCCCCCACCCATGCTCCCACCCGTCTCCCCACTCTCTCTCCCGTCTCTCCCCACACTCCCTCCCATCAAGATCATCTCCTCCACACTGCCCATCTCCCCAGCCGTTCCCCATCACCCCCACCGTTCCCCATCTCCCTCACACTCCCTC
The DNA here is from genome assembly GCA_018703685.1 of Orius laevigatus. Classification (NCBI taxonomy): domain Eukaryota; kingdom Metazoa; phylum Arthropoda; class Insecta; order Hemiptera; family Anthocoridae; genus Orius; species Orius laevigatus. Next base: position 52,276 of record JAGWEN010000503.1, on the reverse strand, counting down.
CCATTTCCCCCATCTCCCCCATGTCCCATCCCCTCACACCAGCCCAATTTCCCCCATATCCCCCCATTCCCACATCCCCCCATTTCCCCCGTCCCCTCTCCCCCATTTCACCATCCCCAGCTCACCCATTTCCCCATTTCCCCATCTCCACCCATTTCCCCATCTCCACCCATATCCCCCATTCCCCCATCTCCACCCATTTCCCCCCGATCCCCCCATTTTCACCATCTCTCCCATTTCCCCGATCTCCCCCAGTTCCCCCATACTCCCTCCTATCTCCCCCGTACCCCCTACCGTCACCCCATGCTCCCTCCATGCCCCCACACTCCCTCCCCTCACCCCCACACTCCCTCCCCGTCTCCCCACACTCCCTCCGCTCCCCCACTCACTCTCGTCTCCCCCCCACTCACTCCCGTCTCCCCCACACTCCCTACCGTCTCCCCTCACACTCCCTCCCATCTCCCCCACTGTCCCCCATCTCCCATACACTCCCTCCAGTCTCCCCCACACTCCCTTCATCACCCCCTTGTCCTCCACCTTCTCCCCAACGTTCCCATCATACCCCCACTGCTATTTCCCTACGCCCATTATCACTCCACTCTCCTCCCCATTGTCCTCCTCCACCGCCCCCACCCTCCCCTAACACAAGGGGCTCCTTGGAATTCCGGGTTCGAGGATAATACAACAACTTTCTTTTTGTCAACACAGAACTCTTTAGTTGGACAGTCTTTTCAATTCTCTATCCACGCAAAATCACCCAACACAAGATCTAAGGAGCGAAATTCTGCAAACCTTGAAGACCCAGATGTATATCTGGTACTGTCGCTTTATCAAACTTTTCGAAAACTTTTTTCTTATTTTATAATTTGTTTTAAACCGAATCAAGTTTCCGGCTCTAAACTGGCCAGGGTCGAGCAAAAGAATAGAATTAAGAGGCGGGTTTAAAGCCTAATTTAGACTCGCCCTAGCGTAAAATCTCCCAAAATCCCTTTGAATATTCATTAAAGAGGGAAAATACCATAAGCCATAAATATGCCCGTGAAATTTATTGTACGCTAAGCTTAAAAATTAAATGTCCCTAGTTAAAATTTGACCCCAAAGAACCCTCAAAATACAAAAATTGTTTATTTTTAGAACCTTCTTGATTTTTTTTTCTCTATAATTTCCAAACGCCTACATTATCTTCCGTTATCGCATCAAAAAATTACGAAACTAATAATTATTCAATCATAATTCATTTCTGGACGTTCGTAGGTAGGAAGTTGGAAAATTTGGTTCAAACTTCTTTTTCAGGTTAAAGCTTAAGTAAATTCTAATTTATTTCATCCTCCTAATTGGAGCAATCATCCCCTTTTTGTATAAAAAATGAAGTGGACTCTTTTATTTTGACATTCCTTAATGGATTTAGTTAAAAACCCGTTACGTATTTAAAGAAAGAACAAAAAATACTTTTTAATAAATTTGTTTTCTAAGTGACTTTATTAACGTCAGGAATGATTGAATGGTTATTGAAACTTCCTAATTGAAAGTTAACCCACAAAAAGATTCAAGTTTGAACTGAAAAATCGGAATTCGTGATGTTTCAACTTTAGTCCAGTCAACAGCGAAGTTTGACCTGCAGGCGAAAAAGATTTTTTTTTGTTTTAAATGGTCCATTTGGGTCCCAATAATATGTTTTGGAATAGTGCCAACAAGAGGCAGCCGAAAAACCTGAAATTTTTCAGTTTTCTTCATATAACTCGAAAACGCGAAATATTTTATGAAAAACACTTTAGTAGTTATTTTAAGAAAACAAAATTCTGCGTCGATTGAAAAAAAGTTAGTCAAAATCGATCCAATGGACAAGTTTTTACAGGCAATCAAAAAATTTTTTTTTGGATCCTAAAGGAACTTGGAATCCATAGTCCCATCCTAAAAGTAGGAGAGCATCAATCAAAAAGTTCAAAAACCATCCAAAATCCTTTAGGATCCACAACGCTTAAAAAAAAAATTGGAAAAATTAAAGTTTTTTGATAGCTTGTAAAAACTTGTGTACTGAACCGATTTTGGCAAACTTTTTTTTAATCGACGCAGAATTTTGTCTTCTTTAAATTACTACTAATGTGTTTTCCACAAAATATGTCATGTTTTCGAGTTATATGCAGAAAATTGAAAAAAGTCGAGGTTTTTCGTTTGCCAAAAGTTGTGCCAGGAAAGCATTTGTTGGCACTCTTCAAAAAAATGTTATTGGGACCCGAATGGACCATTTAAACAAAAAAATCTTTTACACCACCTTTTGCAGGATAGGGCCCTTCAAACTATTTTTTTGTAAATTAATTTTTTTGTCACAATTTAGTATCCGTTTCATGTTTTTTTACTTCCGAAATATTTTTTATTGAGATTGATTGTTTCCGGCGGAACGGTCATAAAAAAACAATGAATCCAAGCATTATGGATGTACAAAAAAATTTCCCCCATTGTTTTCTTTGACAGAATTAACGTTTTCGGAACCGAAAGGATGGTTTGTTTCTCGTGAAGTGTTTTTTAAAAATAAGCTTAATTTGTTGACGTAGTTGGAACAAAAATAGTAAATCCTGGACAGTAAAAAAAGAGGATTTAAAAAAGTTGTTTATTTCGCTCTCAGCTGCAACTTGGCAGTCACGTGGCATCTGTTGATAAAAGTTTCAAATATTTGAAGATCATGGAGGTTTGCTACTTTGCATTTTAGGGGTTCGATGGAAAAAAATTTCATAGCTATAAAAGCTAGATTTAATTTTAATAAATTTTAAGCTGGATTTTACTATCAAATCCATAAAAAGGGAGGTTTAAAAAATGATTTAGGACTGAAAATTAATAAAAGTTTTATGGCGCAGAAATAACTGGAAGGTGGGTGAATGGAAAAAATGCTGTGAAATTGGATAGATAATGGCTTTGGCTTACTTCGTTGATTAGAGTGACGAGATCGTTGAGGGATACGGCGTATGAGAGAGCGGATGAGACGGCGGCCAAGTTGGTCGAGACGTATGTCATATCAATCTCTTCTAGGAGGGTGTAAAGCAAAACGCCACGTGCCAAGCCGGAGGCGAGATAAAGTAGGCTTGTCACTCCGAGATAATGGGCCCTTCCGAATTTCTGGAAAGAAAAAAGTTTCATAATTAGCCCTCTGGACAACACAGCAAGAATGGGGGAGGGGAGTTGTAGGAGGTCGAAAAAGTGCAAAAGGATCCTTTTGGAGAAGTCGAAAAAAAAAAAGTTTTTATATCCCAAAACCGACTTCAGATTCTTGTTTCTCACCTTAAAATCGCCAAAAAACACATTTTAGGTGAAAAAAAAAATTTAGCTCGAAAAGTGAAGAAGGGTCCCCCCTTTGGTGAGGTCGAAAAAAATGTTTTCATATCACAAAATCGACATCGAATTCTTGTTTTTCACCCTAAAAAAGGTCAAAAACCACATTTTGGGCGAAATAAAAAAAAAAATTTTAGGTAGAAAAAGTGAAGAAGGGTCCCCCCTTTGGTAAGGTAGAAAAAAATGTTTTTATATCTCAAAATGGACATCGAATTCTTGTTTTTCACCCTAAAAATGTTGAAAAACCACATTTTGGGTGAAATCAAAAAATAACAATTTTCAGGTCGAATAGTGAAGTCCCCCCTTCGGTGAGGTTGAAAAAAATGTTCTCGTATCCCAAAACCGACTTCAAATTCTTGTTTTTCACCCTAAAAATGGTCAAAAACCACATTTTGGGCGAAATCAAAAAATTAAAAATTTTCAGGTCTAAGAAGTCAATATGGGTCTTCCCTTAGGTGAGATCGAAAAAAATGTTATTATATCCCAAAACCGACATTATGTGGTCACCCTAGTCGGACTAGTGGTTCTCCCGCGCGGCTTACAAAAGTAATTTTGTTTTCGCGAAATTGCTTGTATTCTTCATTTCCGAAAACGCCGGTTAAAAGAATTATTGGTTTTAGGCCAGTAATTTAACGTCTTTTGGTTCATTAACGGTTAACAAGATCGTTAAGTCTTAACTTGTTTAAAGGTTATCTTTGAATCAGATAGAAGTGTAGAAAAAACAATACCGAGACGTTTTTAAAGCCTCTAATCAACGAGTCGTAAAGTGAGCTCGTCAAAAAAACAACTTCGGTAACTGAGAGGCGAACCAGTTCTAATCGAGGTTGATGGGATTCGGAAGCTTTAAATCCGAGAAAAGCAAGTAAGCAGGGTCGGATAGGTAAAATTTACCAGCCCGTCCCATCATCCCAGCTTTGGGAATATCAAAAAGTCTTTAAATGCTTAAAAATCAAGCTATAAGTGGCCATTTTGTCGCAAAAGAATGAAATCTAGATATAAAGGGACACTCGTGTTCAAAAAACGATCAAAAATCAAGCTAAAAAGAGCCTTTTTTGTCGTAAAGGAAAAAAAAATCTAGCTAAAAGTGTCCCTAATGTCCAAAAATCGAGGTAAAAATGGCCGCTAGTGTCCAAAAAGGATTTAAAAAATCAAGCTAAAATGGACCCTAAGTGTCTAAAAAGGATCAAAAACCAAGCCAAAATGGCCCCTTTTCATAGTAAAGGAACAAAATCTGGTCAACAGGGTCCCTAGTGTCCAAAAGAGATTAAAAACCTAGCTAAAGAGGGCCCCAAGTGTCCAAAAAGGGTCAAAATTCAAGCTTAAAGGGCCCCTAGTGTCTAAAAAAGATAATAAATCAAGCTAAGAAGGGCCCTTTTCGTCAAAAACAACCAGAATCTTGTGAAAAGGGCTCCTTGTGTCCAAAAAAAGATCAAAAACCTTGCTAAAAACTGCCCCTAGTGTCCAAAAAGCCTATCCGACCCTTCAAGTAAACAACCAAAGAAAAAGGGTTTTCTCCAGACTTCTGTATTTCATTATTATTAGAACGCATGTCTCGAGCTATTTAACGCATCCTTGACTCTTTGGACTCTCACCAAAATCCGAATGTTCACCCTTAGAAAACAATTTTTTTTTCTCCCGATAGTTTTCGGGAGTTTTAAACAAACGTTTATCTTCAGAAGTTCTCTAAGCCCTTAGGACTTCGGGATTTCGTTATCGGTCCCGTGGGTAACCGCCAGAACAGTCCAGAATAACCGACTTAACAAGATCACAAACCCAACTTTTCTACGAAAGAGACGTAAAAATAACAAAATTTTAAATGATACCAAACTTGCCGACTTTAAAATTCATAGAAAACTTCATCATGTACATAGTGTAGTCCAGTGGTTCCCAAACTAGGTAGGGAACACAAAATTTTAAAACCAGAAGGACCTGTCGCCTCGTAGCTCAGATACATTTGGTCCTACAAAAAATCTTACTAGGTCATAGTTGTAGAAAATTTAATAACCTATAATTATGTTTTTTATACAATGTTTTGAAATTTGAATTTTTTCAATAAAATTTTTTGACTGAAATTTTTCTGTTTTGAAATTTCCCCCGCACCCCTACCTGTTGATCGTTAATTGATTCTCGATTGTTGATTTTAAATGGAAATCGAGTTCTCTACAACGTTTACTCAGTACGCTTTTTCGATTAGAAAACGCCTTCCTTGCTTTTTTCCGACTTTTGTAAAATCTGACTTTTAGGTAGATTTCTTTCAGAAAATCTATTTTCATAGGAAAAACATAAAAATCCCAATTTTTTGTCGCCTCGTAGCTCAGAAACCTTTGGTCCTACAAAAAAATCTTAATAAATCAAATCTGTAGAAAATTTTATAAGCTATAATTTTGTTTTATAAAATTTTTTGAAATTTCAATTTTTGAATGAAATTTGTTTTGAAATTTACCCCCACCCCTGCCTATTTATCGTTGATTGCTTTTTGAGAGTTGTTTTCAAAAGATAATTTAATGCTCTGCAACTTTTATTAAGTACTTTTTTTTTTATTAAATGACGTCTTCCCTCCTTCAGAAGTCAAAATAGAAAACCCCGTTTTTTTTCCACCTCGTAGCTCAGATACGTTTGGTCCTACAAAAAATTGTATTAGCTCCAAATTGTAGAAAATTTAAAATTCTTTAATTTTGTATAAAAAATTATTTCGCCTACGACCTACGGTTTTCGAGATATTTGCGAAAAAACGAAAAAAATCACCTTAAAAACTCTCCTGACGCCAAAGCGCATAACCCTATGGACTTTTTTTTGGTTAATCAGGGGACCAATCGTTACACATTTCCGTAGGCGCACTGTGAAAAAGTTTGGAAACCTCGAGTGTAGTCAAAAGGCATCTCGAGACATGTTTTAAAAATCTATTTACGACCTGTTTTCAAGAATGTTTAAAAAGATTAGTTATAAAGCAATTTACAGGATCGGTAACATGCCACAAAACAGGCTCCTAATTAGGACCAAAAAAATCACTCAATTTATGTCCTATAATTCGTTTTTAGGAGGATAAAGCTATCTTAGCCATAAATTCCTAAATAGACACAAAACGCTATTAGTTTTAATGCCTTTTATATAAAAAACGTTAATAAATAAAAGCTTTTGTGAAAATAAGAAATTTTTTTTTCTCATCTTTTTACGACCTTTATTTTATACGTCGAATAATATAAAATGTCTGAAAGGTCTCTATTGAAAACCGTATTTTACGCTTAACGGTTTAACGCCTTGAAAATGAGGAGAGAAAAAAGACAAAAATATGGGCCTATAAAAATATAAATACGGAGAATACGACGAAAAACACGTTCGGATCGTCAAAACGTCGGGTTGCGTTTTGGAAAGAAAAAAATTGCACTTTCAACACATTACTGGGAAATTAGATGCGTCTGGATATTTCGAGAATGACTTTGGAAGATATCCAAATGGGGTTTTATCGTATACAGACTGAATTGTTGATCTTGACAGGAATTGAGGGGGAAAAAGTTTAAACTTTTTTTTTGCGCAATTCTATATTTTTCTGAATTGTTGAATTATTGAAAATTAAGAAGGAAAAGATTTTTTCGATCATTTTGGTTTTCGATGTCGATTTTGGGATATGGAAACATTTTTTTTCCCTTACCAAAGGGGGGACCCTTCTTCACTTTTTCGACCTGAAAATTTTTATTTTTTGATTTCGCCCAAAATGTGGTTTTTGGCCATTTTTAGGGTGAAAAACAAGAATTCGATGTCGGTTTGGGATATAAAAACATTTTTTTCGACCTCACCAAAGGGGGGACCCTTCTTCACTTTTTCGACCTGAAAATTTATATTTTTTGATTTCATCCAAAATGTGGTTTTTGACCATTTTTAGGGTGAAAAACAAGAATTCGATGTCGGTTTGGTGATATGAAAACATTTTTTTCGACCTCACCAAAGGAACCCCTTCTTCACTTTTTCGACCTGAAAATTTTTATTTTTTGATTTCACCAAAATGTGGTTTTTGACCATTTTTAGGGTGAAAAACAAGAATTCGATGTCGGTTTGGGGATATGAAAACATTTTTTTCGACCTCACCAAAGGGGGGACCCTTCTTCACTTTTTCGACCTGAAAATTTTTATTTTTGATTTCGCCCAAAATGTGGTTTTTAGCCATTTTTAGGGTGAAAAACAAGAATTCGATGTCGGTTTGGGATATAAAACATTTTTTTCGACCTCACCAAAGGGGGGACCCTCTCATTTTTCGACCTGTATTTATTTATTTATTTTTATTTTACACAAAATGTGTTTTTTGACCAGATTTTGGATGACAAAGGCTATTCCTGTTTGGTTCATTAAGAAAAATGCTCGTGTAACTCGAAATGTGTCAGATTCTTCTTCCTTTCGGAACGTCTCATTTGTCGAGAACCCCTGGGGGTGGCCAACTTTCGTCCTGCATTCTCGAAAAGGTTTCGTAACCTGACAAAAAAAGGAGTCTAAAGCTATGTTAATCTCTTTTGAAATAAATTTTTCTTAACGAACCACAGATTGTTAACGTTGATTCATAGTTATGAGGTTTTTAAATGTTCGAGATTTCGAAAAAATGAAAACTTTACCTCTATAGTGTAGTAAAAAAACTGAACGCAAATCCACGAAGAGCAAGAAAGTAAGGCGAGCATCCACGATTTCCCGCCGGCCAGGAGTTCACCGAATTCCGCCAAATGGACGAAAAGGAAGAAAAGACTGAAGACGCATCTGAGCGTATGGCCGGCAAAAAGTCTCCTGGCGTCATCTCTGGAAAAAAAATAATAAAAAGTTTGATAAAAATGCTCTTTGACCTCATTTGTCGTAATTTTAACGTGGGAGGGAGTTGCGGAAATTTCATTAAGGAAAACCCTCCCGCGAATCCCATTTTCTCTTTGTATTCCGTGAAGTCTTCCATTTCGAGCAATGAAATTATAAAATTTTTACGACGGATTCCGCTTTTTAAAGCACCGAAAAAATTAATTAAAAATCAAAAGATAAATATTTGAGATGCTCGTTTATATTTTAACACTTACATCGAACCCTCCCCCGACGTTTTATCCGTCCAAACATCTTAATTGGACGATGAACTAAATGGGTGAAAGCTGAACGTGGTTGACACTTAAGGGGGTCCGAAAATTACACATGGAGGCACGCTTCGATTAATTTTTTTTAACGAGGAGTAATAGGAAAGATTACAAGTAAATTGTATTTTTAAAACGAAATTATACGTTGGATTTGAAAAATGTGTTGAAAAGTTAATGGTAAGTGCTAAAGGTCATGGAACTGAAGGGAAGAAAACGTTTGAGGAAATTTAATTATTAAGTTTAACCCGGGCAGGTGGCCATTATTAGTTTGTTCAGGTTAGGGAGGAGCAAAAACTAAGTTTTTAATTTAAAATTTTTAGGTCAACTTTATTACTTATTTGGTAGTATAGGAGAAAAATTATTTAAAATAAAAAGTAGGATGGGGGGGGGGGGGGGGGGGGGGGGGGGGGGGGTGGGGGGGGGGGGGGGGGGGTGGGGGGGGGGGGGGGGGGGGGGGGGGGGGGGAGGGGGGGGGGGGGGGGGATGGGGGGGGGGGGGGGGGGGGGGGGGGGGGGGGGGGGGGGGGGGGGGGGGGGGGGGGGGGGGGGGGGGGGGGGGGGGGGCGGGGGGGGGGGGGGGGGCGGGGGGGGGGGGGGGGGGGGGTGGGGGGGGGGGGGGGGGGGGTGGGGGGGGGGGGGGGGGGGGGGGGGGGGGGGGGGGGGGGGGGGGGGGGGGGGGGGGGGGGGGCGGTGGGGGGGGGGGGGGGGGGGGGGGGGGGGGGGGGGGGGGGGGGGGGGGGGGGGGGGGGGGGGGGGAGGGGGGGGGGGGGGGGGGGGGGGGGGGGGGGGGGTGTGGGGGGGGGGGGGGGGTGGGGGGGGGGGGGGGGGGGGGGGGGGGGGGGGGGGGGGGGGGGGGGTGGGGGGGGGGGGTGGGGGGGGGGGCGGGGGGGGGGGTCGGGGGGGGGGGGGGGGGGGGGGGGGGGGGGGGGGGGGGGGGGGGGGGGGGGGGGGGGGGGGGGGGGGGGGGGGGCGGGGGGGGGGGGGGGGGGGGGGGTGGGGGGCGGGGGGGGGGGGGGGGGGGGGGGTGGGCGGGGGGGGGGGGGGGGGGGGGGGGGGGGGGGGGGGGGGGGGGGTGGGGGGGGGGGGGGGGGGGGGGGGGGGGGGGGGGGGGGGGGGGGGGGGGGGGGGGGAGGGGGGGGGGGGGGGGGGGGGGGGGGCGGGGCGGGGGGGGGGGGGGGGGGGGGGGGGGGGGGGGGGGGGGGGGGGGGGGGGGGGGGGGGGGGGGGGGGGGGGGGGGGGGGGGGGGGGGGGGGGGGGGGGGGGGTGGGGGTGGGGGGGGGGGGGGGGGGGGGGGGGGGGGGGGGGGGGGGGGGGGGGGGGGGGGGGGGGGGGGGGGGGGGGGGGGGGGGTGGGGGGGGGGGGGGGGGGGGGGGGGGGGGGGGGGGGGGGGGGGGGGGGGGGGGGGGGGGGGGGGGGGTGGGGGGGGGGGGGGGGGGGGGGGGGGGGGGGGGGGGGGGGGGGGGGGGGGTGCGGGGGGGGGGGGGGGGGGGGGGGGTGGGGGGGGGGGGGGGGGGGGGGGGGGGGGGGGGGGGGGGGGGGGGGTGTGGGGGGGGGGGGGGGGGGGGGGGGGTGGGGGGGGGGGGGGGGGGGGGGGGGGGTGGGGGGGGGGGGGGGGGGGGGGGCGGGGGGGGGGGGGGGGGGGGGGGGGGGGTGGGGGGGGGGGGGGGGGGGGGGGGGGGGGGGGGGGGGGGGGGGGGGGGGGGGGTGGGGGGGGGGTGGGGGGGGGGGGGGGGGGGGGGGGGGGGGGGGGGGGGGGGGGGGGGGGGGGGGGGGGGGGT
>JAGWEN010000503.1:0-42062 GCA_018703685.1 Orius laevigatus | reverse complement strand
GAATATGGGAGAGTAGTAGGAAGATGGAGAGAGAGTGAGGTGGGGGAGATAGGGGGAGGTAGTGGAAGATAAGGGGAAGAGTAGAAGAATATGGGTATGGGGGGAGGTGGGGGGGAGGTATAGGAAGATGGGGGGAGATAGAGGAAGATAGAAGGGAGGTGGGGGAGATAGGGGGAGGTAGTGGAAGATAGGGGGAAGGTAGAGGAATATGGGGGAGGTGGGGGGAGGTATAGGAAGATGGGGTGGAGATAGAGGGAAGATAGAAGGGAGGTGGGGGAGATAGGGGGAGGGTAGTGGAAGATAGGGGGAAGGTAGAGGAATATGGGGGGAGGTGGGTGGGAGGTATAGGAAGATGGGGGGGGGAGATAGAGGAAGATAGAAGGGAGGGTGGGGGAGATAGGGGGAGGTAGTGGAGATAGGGGGAAGGTAGAGGAATATGGGGGGAGGAAGATGGGGGGCGGCATGGGAAGATGGGGGGAGGAAGATAGAAGGGACGGTGGGGAGCTAGAGGGAGGTAGTGAGCGATCGCAGTAGCGGAATATGGGGGGAGGTAGGGGCCGGTGGGGCGGTATAGCAGATGGGGGAGATCGCTGGACGATCGCAGGGCGGTGGGGAGCCTCGAGTATATGGACGACTCGGAGGCGGGCGGTCGCTGCAGATGGGGGGCAGTGGGGGGGCGGGTCTCGACGATAGATGGGGGGAGTCTCAGCGAGCCGCATGACGGCGGATGGGGGCGCTAGGGGGCGGTAGTGGAAGCTCGGCGCCGAGGTCGCGGCATCTGTGGGGTGGGCGTATCGCCGCTGGGGGGCGCTCGCGGCCGGCTAGCCGGCGGTGGGGGAGGCTCGGGGCGTTCAGTGGCCTGCTCGGGGGCCGGTCGCTCCGCCCTTCTGGGGCGCGGTGGGGGGCGGTCTCGCCGTGGGGGGCGCTCGCGGCCAGCTCGCAGGGAGGTGGGGAGGCTCGGGGCGGTCGTGGCCGCTCTGGGGGTCGCACGGCCTCTGGCGGGGCGGTGGGGTGGGCGGTCTCGGCCGCTGGAGGTTGCGTCTCGGCCAGCTCGCCTAGGGTGGGGGCGCTCGGGGGCGAGTCGTTGCCGCTCGGGAGGGCCCCGAGTCCGCCTCTAGAGGGGGCGGTGGTGGGCGTCTCGGCCGCTGGGGGTGGCGCTCGCGCGCCGCTCGCCGGCCGGTGGGGGCGCTACGGGGGGCGTCGTGCCGCTCGGCGGCCAGGCTCTGCGGCCATCTGGGGGGCCGGCCGATGGGTGGGCTCTCGGCGACGCTGGGCGGAGGCGCTCCGCCGGGCTTAAGGGCTGCGGCCGCTGACAGCTGTGGGCGTCTTTAGCCTGCCTGAGGGTCCTCTTGACGGTACCGTGGGTCTACATTGACCGTCAGTGGGGTCCCTACCTTGACCGTAATTGGTCACAGTGTGCCCGTAGGTGGGTCGCTTGCCCGTACGTGGTCGCATTGACGTAAGGTGGGTCCGACAGTGCACGCGTAGTGGGTCAACATTGACCGTAATGGTCACGATTGACGTATTGTGGTCACATTGCCCGTAAGTTGGTCACCTGGTGCACGTAAGTGGGTCACATTGACGCGTATATGGGTCTACAATTGACCTGGAGTGGTGGTGCAGCAATTGACCGTGAAGTGGGATCGATAAATGCATTGACTGTAAGTGGGTCACATTGACCGTAAGTGGGTCACATTGACTTAAGTGGATGCCAGGTTTGAAATTTGATGGCTTGACATTTTTTTGCCTGGCCCTTCAATTGAAATACAAGCCTAAAAGGCAAGAAAATAAAAACCACTGTTGCCACAGAAATAAATAAAACTTCTAGACGCATTTTTTGAAGGGGTTAAAAAAAAAAACTTTTTTTTGTGACATTCTTTAACCTTTTAGCGACCCTTATCCACATGGAGGTATCAAACCCATTTGGTCACATGTTCCGATTAGATTTCCGATTGATCAAAACGCCTCCCATCAAGTTTAAAGCAATATTTACTCCGATCCCGACCTTTTCCGAAAGATAAGACCCAAACAAAAAATTTATAGTTTTGGGCGATTTTTTCAACGGCTAATAAATAACGAATGAAAATTAGATGCGTCTCTGAATATTTATTCGTTCTAATATCGTGTTAGGGTTTAAGTAGGTAATAATGAAGAGTTAAGTAGATAATTGAGTAAAAGTGGTTTAGGGGGATGAGGGAGGAGAGAGAAAAAAGTGGAAGGTTTATTACCTTGGTTTGGACCACCGGAGATAAACGGTTAGAAGAAGCGTGATATAGGCGAGAGTGCCGGATGAGACTGTGGCGGACAGCTCGACGAAACATCTTGGCCCCGGGGCGGATGTGAAGTTCCCACAGAGGGACGTCATCCTTTCAAATTATCATCTCCCTAGAGCCTTCCCCGCCGGTTCCGACGTCCCATCTCTAGAAAATATAAAAATTCAAATTTTTAAAAGGATTATGTACTAAAAAGATGGATACAGAAAAAAAGGCTTGAAAATTCAATTGATACGCACGACTGGGAGCATAGGATGAGGGTAGGTTTTTAGGGGGAGCCATTGTTTAAAAAAGTAATAGGTACCGTCGCTAAAATCGGAGGGTAGGGTAAGTGATAGGAGAGTGGTGGGTGGTGGTAGAATGATGGGGGAGGGTCCAGGAGGGTAGGGGAAGTGATGGGAGTTGGTGGAATGTTGGGGGAGGGTCCAGGAGGGTAGGGGAAGTGATGGGGTGGTGGAATGTTGGGGGAGGATCCAGGAGGATAAGGAAAGTGGTGGGAGGTGATGGAATGTTGGGGGAGGTCCAGGAGGATAGGGAAAGTGGTGGGAGGTGGTGGAATGTTGGGGGAGGGTCCAGGAGGGTAGGGGAAGCGTGTGGGAGGTGGTGGAAATGTGTGTGGGGAGGGTCCAGAGGGTAGGGAAGTGTGAGAGGTGTGGGGAATGCGGGGGAGTATCCAGAGAGGATGGGAAGTGTAGAGGAGGTGTTGAATGTGGAGGGAGGGTAGTGCAGAAGTGTGTGGGAGGAGGTGACATGTTGGGCGAAAGAGGTCCAGGCGGGTAGAGGGAGTGTGGAGGTGGTGGAAATGTTGGGGGAATGGGTCCTAAGGAGGATAGGGGAAGTGAGTAGAGGTGTTTGAAAATGTGGAGGGAGGGTGAGTGGAGTGGTGGGAGGTGGTGGAGGTGGTGGAATGTATTGGGTGAGGGTCCATGAGGTAGTGTCAGTGATGGGAGTGGTGGAATGTTGGGGGAGGCTGTCATGGAGGTAGGGGAAGGGTGGGAGGTGGTGGATGTTGGGGGAGGTCCAGGGTAGGGAAAGTGGTGCAAAAGTGGGGGGAGGGTCGCGGGAGGGTGGGAGGAGAGGTGGTGGAATGCTGGGGGAGGTCCAGGAGGATGGGGAAAGTGGTAGGAGGTGGTTGAATGTGGAGGGAGGGTAGTGGAAGTGGTGGGAGGAGGTGGAATGTTGGGAGAGGGTCCAGGAGGGTAGGGGAAGTGGTAGGAGGTGGTGGAATGTTGGGGGAGGGTCCAGGAGGATAGGGAAAGTGGTAGGAGGTGTTTGAATGTGGAGGGAGGGTAGTGGAAGTGGTGGGAGGTGGTGGAATGTTTGGGGAGGGTCCATGAGGGTAGTGGAAGTGATGGGAAGTGGTGGAATGTTGGGGGAGGGTCCAGGAGGATAGGGAAAGTGATGGGAGGTGGTGGAATGTTGGGGGAGGGTCCAGGAGGGTAGGGGAAGTGATGGGAGGTGGTGGAATGTTGGGGGAGGGTCCAGGAGGGTAGGGGAAGTGGTGGGAGGTGGTGGAATGATGGGGAAGGGTCCAGGAGGATAGGGAAAGTGATGGGAGGGGGTGGAATGTTGTGGGATTGTCCAGGGGGGTAGGGGAAGTTATAGAGGTGGTGGAATGTTGTGGCAGGGAGGGGGAAGGTTGGCGGAAGTATTTGCTGTTCTGGAGAAGTCTGCAGAGCCACAAGCTTTGGGAATGTTCAACTTATGGGGGGGGGGCCATCCTCCATACCCCCAGTTTCCTCATAGTTTTGGTTTTTCTAGTTATGATTTTGAAATCCACAATTTCTAGTTGACCAGAATTAGCCCTTTTTTTGTTTGCTGATTTTGACGTTTTTGACTAAAATTTGAGTCAATTTCGGCATTTGTCTGTCAAAACACAAGCCCCCTGGGCCAGTCTTCCCCTGCTGGCACAGAAAATCAAACTTTTAAAGAACAAATAAAGAGGTAGCGGCGTTATTACATGAGAGCTCATTTGCATAACAGGAGTTAATTGCCACTTGAATACGTTGGAGTGTAAAGAACGTTTTCCACAATAGGAAAACGTGTTAATGAATGAAGGGAGGTTGTAATAAAGTTCGAACGCCGTGGAAGGATGTGACTCGGGTTTTGAATGGGCCTCATTTGTCATCGCCCCGTCCACCTCCCACTCAACAGGGGCTGCTTACACCGAATTATTAATTCTCATTGCCTCTCGAAAAAAACCTGCCCCTCCTAGCAGTCCATCATAGAGGAGGGGAAAAAAAAGAACCTTTGTAGTCCGAGTCGAAAATAAAACGATACCGGTCAATGATCTACATTCTACATGAAGGTAGTGTCAGACGAATATATACGACTAGAGAGTTTTACAGTCTGACGCTTCAAATAATGACTTTTAACTGGTTTGAAAGGGTTTAAACCCTTCCCTACGAAGATTAATCGCCTTTTTTTTCCCCATTCATATTTTTTTTTCTATTTTTATTAACTTCCGGTCACATTGTTTAGCAGAAGCAACTACCTCATGGATGCTGAATGAACCAAAAGGAGCTTCCAGTGCTCTTCCTTCTGCTTTGCTCGCCCAACTTGGCTATAAAACGAGCTTAGTCCGGACTCAGACCAGTGGTTCTCCCGCACTCTACCAAAATAGAGCAAAAAAAATTTTTTAATCGCAGATTTTCACGATCGAATATTTCGATAACCAAACAATATATTGACAAAAGTGTTTAGTAAACTTAATAGGAAATTTTGTCAGCTTCAACTTTGTACTAAGTGGTCATTTCGCTAGGAAGCTTAGTTTTCGAGATAAAGGCGAAAAGCCGAAAAAAATCTTATTTTTAACCACCCCCTTGATCTCAGGATGTAGGGGTTTGAGATGTCCACCCTCACACTTTTGTAGTCAAACCTTGAGTCAACCCTCTATTCGCTGCCTGAGGATATCGCGGAAAATATGTCTCCACACGATTAAAATGTTCAAATTTACCCCTAAAATATTACCCTTGCCCTCATTCCATATTGAGGCCGTTGTGCCCAAAAGTTGAAATCAAGATCCACATGAAAGCGTCATTTTCGTCGTTTAAATGTAAAGAAAACGCGATTAAGAGTCGACACTTGCTTGAAACTCGATAAGACACCGGGTTTTGTTTGTCACTTATCGCTTCGTATAATAAAGGAAGAAAAAAAAAAGATCCATGACTTTTCATCCATTAGACAATCACTTTTCTATTATTCTGTCAGGCCGTTTAATACGTCATTAATCATTTTAAGAACGTATAATTTACAAATGAAAGGTTTCAAACGTTAGATTGCGTGTCGAAAAAATAAAAAATAAAAGTTTCGAGATCAATCTGACACCGGATCTTGAGGAACAGAACGTGAATTGAGTATATTTTCGTTGAAGTGGCAATTCGTATGCCATACTTTTTTTTTATCACCTATGGCTTTGAATGAAGAATAAGTTACGTGAAGAAATTTACACTAAAATATTGTTTGTTTGTTTAACCTTTAGTTTCCTTCTCGTTTATTTAAGAAAAGATGCTAATGAATCCTTTCCTTAAGTTTTGTACAATGGTTTGTTTGTACTGCTCGGAGAAGTTAATACTCAAAAGGGGAACCGCGAGGTCCGGGATAAACACGTAAAGTTTCCTGGAATTTTCCCAAGTTGCAAGGTGGGTAGTTTGTAAATTGAGAAGTTTGAAATGTGAAGAAAAACTTTTGTGTATTCTCACGAAAAATATACGAGAACTTTCAAAAGCTGAGTAGGCGTTAAAGGTCTTAAAGTTTGAAAAATTCGCTTAAATTAATAGAAAATATAAGGTGTATTAAGTATAAATTATGTGGTCCAAAAGTGTGGTTTTCGAAGAATTTCGTGGAGAGCATGGGGGATTTGGGGGCGTTAGGAGTAACTTGGGGATTCGAGGGTGATTGGGGGAGATACATGGGGGAATTGGGGGGAGATATTGGGGGTGTTTGGGGGACCTGGAGGTGTTCGGGGAAGGCACTAGGGGAAATTAGGTGTTAAGGGATTGGGTGTTTGGAGGTGATACTTGGGAATTTGGGTGGTTTGAGCTTGGGCGAGATATTTGAGGTTTGGGGGGACTTGTGGTGTTTGGGGGAAGATGCTTGGGGAGATCAGGTTTGTACGGATTGGGCGGTTTGGGGGAGATACTTTGGGTGATTGGGGGGTTTGGGGGATTTGAGGGGATTTAGGGTTTTGGGAGACTTGAGGGTGTTTGGGGGAAGATACATGGGGAAATTAGTTGTTTAGGGATAGGATGTGTGGGGGTTTGGGGGAGATATGTGAGGGGGTTTTGGGTTTTTGGGGGACCTTGGGGTGTTTGGGGAAATTAGGTCTTGAGGAAGTGGGTGTTTTTAGGAGATACTTGGGGATTTGGGGGTGTTTGGGGTAGAGATTTGGGGTTTGGGGATGTTTTTTTGGGAGGAGATATTTGGGGGACTTAGGGGTATTTCGGGTACGTGGGGGGTGTTAGGGGGCCTCGGGGGGTTTTTGGGGGAAGGCTTGGGGATTGGGTGTTTGGTCGAGAGAATCAGAGAATTTGGGTGTTTGGGCGACTTAAGGGTGTATGGGGGGAGACTTGGGAGATTTAGATGTTTAGAAATTGGGTGTTTGGGGGAGACTTGGGGGTATTTGGGGGGAGTGGGGAGACATTTGAAGTAATCTTTGTGATGAAAACTATGTTGATCTTCTGTTTACTTCGTCAGTTCTTTATTTTATTCTTCGAGGAAACGAAAAAGGTACTTTATAATGTACGATGCGACAAGAAAATTAATAGTTTTTTGATTAAAGTACTTACCCATAAAAAGACCACAAAAAAAATTTAAAAAAGAATTCTAATGAGACAAACTCCCTGGAGGGACGTACGTTTTAAAATAAACGGACAAGTGTAATAACAAATAATAAACTTTAAAAAAATTAAATCTTTACAAATAGCCTTCCCCTCTTTTCCCTTTTTTTTACTTCACCGCCCTAAGCCTTTAATTAAAGAAACTGAAGGATTTACGACGTGATTAATACTTAGGGAGGTTCTACGTATTTTCCAGAAATGTCTTTCACCCTAATAAAAATAGTTAAAGGAAGAAAGGGGTATCAACTTCCCTATTTTCCGTCCCCCTATCTCTTTATCAAAATAGTTTATTTACCTGTCGCTTTTTCGAACCCCCCTAAAAATAGAATTCTTTGTGTTTATAGAACTCTCAATTCCAAACATTTTTCTTCGAAATTTCGTTTCAAAGGTGTATTAAGTCGGTTGATCTTTAAGAATTCAGCCCTAAGGGTTCCAGTTCCCATCATAAGGAACTCAAAAAAATAGAAAAGTCGAACAAAAGAATATTAAAGAGTCGTTAATAAGTTCTCACGTTATTTTATTGAGTTGACCTTAAAATTTTTATAGTAGGTGTCACTTTTAAAAAGCCTCCGTCGCACCGCAATAGCTTCCTTTCCTTTGGAAATCAGCTAAAAGGGATCATTTTAGCTTCTATGCTTAAGCCTTGACATTCTCGACTGCACTTTTCCTGTTTTTGCTTAGAAGGCCGTAAAGAAGGTTGAAAATTTGTTTTCTCGGTTTTTCTCCTTTATCTCCAAAACTAAGCGTCCTAGCGAAATGATAATTTAGTACAAAATTAAAGCTGATAAAATTTCCCATCAAATTGACTAAATACGTTTTTTCAATAGGTCGTTTCGTTATCGAGATATTCGATCGTGAAAAAAATTTATTCTTCGTCCTCCTCTTTTTCTTCATTTGTCCCACTTAGTAGTCTGCTTCGCCAAGTGATGAGCCCCCCAAGATCTGGAATAAATCCTCCACACATTTTTCTCTCAAAATAACAGATGAAACAGATTAGGAAAACGAGGTCCGTTTAAGGCCTTAGATCCTTGTCACGTGTTTAAACCCAACGGAGACACTCGTGTTTACGAATTGTCATCATGAAAAAAGCCTTCCATGGCACATGGCCAGAAAATTAAAATGAAAACTCCCTTTTTTTTTTACTAACCACCACAATTCTTTTCATTCAAATTTACATACGACGGCATCTATTATTACTTTGATTAAAAATACGTTTTCGGATAATAAAAGTCAAAAGTAATTACGGTACATTAGACATGTAACTAACACCTTTCGAGTATCAATGTATTCATGTTAACTCTATGTAAATGTGTAATGTAATCATTGAAGAGAAAGCCTCTTCCATTAACATTTTCATTAAACGTATCAGTAACCAAGTCGCATTTTATTAAATTTTTTTCGCACTTTTGCGGTTTTTATCAAGGCTAAAATGAAATCGAACCTTCCTATTTTTTTTTAAATTATAAAATATTTTAATTTTTGCTTATAAATGGCAACATCTCGTTTCTCATGGTGCTACAATTATTGATAATTAACTGTTTGATTTATAATTAACAAAACGAGGAACGCTTTGATGTATATTGGGAAACGTCATCGATATTCCCTTTCGTAATTTGAACTCGTAATTTTCCAACGCCCACAGTCCTGCAATTTAGCAATCAGAATGGCTCTTCTCTTTTTACGAAATTCTTTTTAGTCTAGAGAGCATTTTGACCTGGTGGTGTAAAAGATTTTGTTTTCAATGGTCCATTTGGATCAAAATAACATGTTTTTGAATATATATGTCGCGGTGTGACGACATGTCTTTGGTCAAATGGACGTGAAACACGTGCTTTCGTGTCGTCATATGCTCGCATTCTTGCTTTTCCCAAAGTACTTCAAATGACAGAGAAAAGGGGCGGCCGCTCGCCTTTGATAAGGACGAAGCCGGAGTTGTGCCGGGCGACGGTTGTGACGACCGGTGTGGACGGCCGGTTGAAGAGCGGGTGGGTCGCCATGTTTGTTGATAAAAGAGTGAGGAAGACCCCGTGGGTTTTCGTGCGAGTACTTTGATCTGTTTTGGGTGATCTTGGATCTTTCTTGGTTTATCTTTTAGTTTAAAAGTGATAGTGGGAAAAGTTAGGAAGTGAACTAGCCCGTTTCCATTGCCTGGACCATTTTATCATGTCGGACAACGTCGATTCAGCCGTCACCGAAGCCGCTTCCAAGGCTGGGGGTGGCCCTGGGGCCCTTGGGCTTATCTTAAGCCAACATATATATATCCCCAGGTTTGGAATGACCTATATTATCAGGAGATCGTCCTGATTACGAATATATAAGCCGAAAGCCGCCGTGAGGCCGACCCCAATAGCCTGCTTTCCTCCGGAAATCCGCTAAAAAGTTTGCCAAAATCGGTCCAATAGACAAGTTTTTACAGGTGGTCAAAAGCTGCTAATACGTAAAGATCGCAGATTTACCCGGGAATTTCATTATTTCATACATCACCCCTTTTCAAAATGTCCATACATCGAATCACCTTAATCAACTCGAATTGTAAAATAACGAGTAGGTTTTTGCCCTCTACCCGTCATTAACGGCATGAATGTCAAAAGGTTTGTTGACATGCTAGTTAGTCGGTTCTATTGGTTGATTAAAGAGGGCCAAGGTTGTCAAAGGGTGATCTTCCCCGTATTTCATCACATTTATCGCACAATTTCGATCCTATAAATTCACTTAAATTAATTTTGTTATACACAAAATGAAAAGAAAAAAAACTTTCCCTTAAAAAATTATCCAGAAATATAATATAACAATAAACAAAGTAATTAATTTTTACCGAAACAACACTATTTAAAACTTGTTTAAATATGTAGGTAAATAGTATTCTACAAAATAAATAAAATTTTACAAATGGAGAAAAGGCTACAAAAACTGTCTGGAGCTGCTTCGAGGATAACTTCCTTTAACCCCCACCCCCTCCAGAGCCACCCCCTTCACAAACTTTCATACTCCTTACTATGTAACCTACTTAAATGACTCACCCAAAATTGTCACAACAAAATATAAGGTAATCAGTAATCACGAATCATATTCTTATCTGCATAGGTAATAAATTATTCAAAATAAGGCGATTACGATTTATTCGTAATACGATGCAAGAATGCTTAGAAATGCTAAAAAAATGGTAGTTTTTAAAGATTTTTCAGTTGGTTAAGAAGGATCCTTTGCTTCCCCCATTTAACTCCCTGTCCCCCGCAACATTTAACCCTTCAAATCCTTTTACCGACGGAGCTATTAATCCGATCTTCTTGATTTTAGCACATTTGAAATCAGCTCGTCAAAACCTATAAGATGACAACCTGTTTTATCAAAATTAAAGTTTTTTGTGAAAAATTACATTTGGTTTGGAGAAATTTTCGAAAAAAACTGCTCCCTAAAAATCTCGTACTTTTCCAAAAGAATGAAAACGCGATTTCCAAAAAAAAAATATTCAGGGGCCTAAAAGTGAAAACTACTTTTAAGCATCTTCCCTCTCTGTAGACTTCGGTAGAATTTTGATGTTGGATCCGCCGATAGAATTATTTTTTCTGCCATATCTCACGAAATATTAGAGCTAGAGAAAAATTTTCGCGATAAAATCGTGTTTCGCGTTTTTTTTACTTTGGATTTTATAATTTTTAAATTTCGAATTTTGACCTTTGGGGCTTTCTGTATCAAAGAACTCATTGAAATCGGCGGCTACAGTATCACTATCTCCCAAAGCGAACGTGATAATTGGACTTTTTTTAATCTAGAAGGCTCGACAGATTCGATGAATTTACAAAATTCCATTCTCGTGTATAAACAAGACTTGTTTTTATAAACGCGACTTATTTTGGTGCTCAAGAAAACGTTGATTCTTATTTTTCTCTATTAAAGTAAACAATGCAAATGACATCAATAATGGCGATATTTTGGCCAACATTCCATTAGGTATAATAATCATAGAAATTTATTTGTGCCCTTGCATAGGCTCCACCTGCACAATTTTTAAAGAAAAATTTAATTTAATTTTTTGCAATTTAAAATTTGAATAATAATTTTTGAATGCGGTAGGCTGATAGGTACTTACCAAAATGATTTTAGATTGAAATTAGTACGAAATATATGGGTCACGCGTGATAACGAATTTTAATGAATGGGATCCTGTGCTAGGACCGAACGGTGTGCTTGGCGACGTGAGACTGAAAAAGCCGGCGGATCCTCGGACGCCTTTTCGCCCCGACACTCTCCCGCCTTACCCACCACACGCCCGAGCCAACAAGTGGAACAAATCCTCTCTTTACAACTAATGAAATCATCGATAAAATATAAATCAGGGGCTATTTGATAGTTTGTATTTTATTCTTTTTTTTTGAGGATGTAGGAAATGAGCTATAAATATATATAGCCCAGGCATCTTAGGATATTTAGCGGGAAATTTAGGTACAGTCGTAATCTCCATCTTATTTTATGTTTTTTGGGTCGCTGATTACGAATCTGAAGTTTGCCAACAAAAATTTTGCCCGGAACCTTGTCAAAATTGCAAAATTGCGATCCCACTACTGCGTCCATTACTAAGTGTAATTAATACAATTTGGAGGCGCGGTGTGGCGAGGTCGTTAGTGTGTTCGGCTTCGATGCGGGGGACCCGGGTTCGGATCTTCCGAGCGCCTCGACCTTTTTTCGTAAGTCGCCTCGTTAATATAATAAATATCAAGGGTTAAGCACACTCGTCCACGACACCATTGAGTTGGTAGTTGGACGTTAAGCCCGTGTCACGAAAATGCAAAAATAAGTCGGTGACATTGATATTTATTTATTTATTTTTTTAATACAATTTGAATAATATCATAAAGTATCAAAATAGAAGTGGTTCCTTACTAAACAGCACGTGAAAATGGGTGTTTTACCCGTTTTTGAATTTTGACCTTTTTCAGCGCTCTCTAACGACCATTTTTGAGACCGATTTCGCAAATCTTTAACGGATTATATACAAAATTTTATGAGCTTTCATTTTGTACTGAATAGTAAAGTTGCTTAAATCAATAGTTTTTGAGATATAATCAAAAAACCTCAAAAAGTGCCAAAATTTTGACTTTTTTTGCAATTTTGACAAGGTTCCGGGCAAAATTTTTGTTGGCAAACTCAGATTCGTAATCAGCGACCCAAAAAACAAACAATAAGATGGAGATTACTACTGTACCTAAATTTCCCGCTAACTGCCCTTTTTTTTATCTAAGATGCCTGGGCTAATAGTAAAGTGAGCAGTTTATCAAAAACCGTCCCTAAAAGGTGGTCATTTTTAAACATCAATATCTCCTGAACGGCTAGACCGATTTTGGCTTTTGAAATCTCATTAGACGCAGAATTTAATAATCTTTCTTTTTAACTTCGTGGTTAAGTCGCTAAAATGCATTGTTTTTCGCGCTGAAGATGAAAAACTGAAAAAGTGCCAAAGTTGGCCGGTTTTTTCAAAATGGCGGACCAAACTCAGGAGGGGGTCCCGCAAACTTGGATTTAGAACTGGTCCTAAACAATATAAAATAAAACTACTAATGCACCTTTTGCACTTTGGGGCTCTTTTTTCACCTTGGACTGGCTGGAAGTTTATGTAGAAGCAGCTTAGCCCAGTCGTAGTGTGAACCCCCCTCCTTTAAAAACCTTAATGATTCCTACCACTAACTTTTATTAAAAGTCCATTTTTCAAATTCGCCTCGAGACGTTTTTCGCGTGGGCGTTAAAAAATATTCTAAACCCCTTTTTTCCAGGCTAGACTTATGAATTACGAAGGGTGAAAACTGGGAGAGAAAAAAAAATAAAGAGATTATCCATGATTTATATTCTAAGGGGTCTGATGGTATTTTTAGCTCGTGTGAATGAAAAAAATTTTTCCGACCGAAAATTTATTTTTTTCCTTCATTCATTAATTTTAATCATATATTTAGCGGGATTTTAGGGCAAGAAGGCATGAGATGTTTACATTTTTTATCCCTTATTTATATTAAAATGAAATTTAAAATAAATCCATATTTATTCAGATCCCATATAGTCCAGTCAACAGAGTTTGAGGAGCCATATCCTGCAAAAGGTGATGTAATAACATGTTTTTGAAAAGGGCAAATATCTGCCGTCCCGGCACAACTTTTGGCAGCCGAAAAACCACGACTTTTATCAGTTTTCTGGGTATTACTCGAAAACGGGACCTATTTTGTGGAAAACACATTAGTAGTAATTTAAAGAAGACAAAATTCTGCGTCGATTAAAAAAAAGTTTGCTAAAATCGGTCCAATGCACAAGTTTTTACAGGCGATCAAAAAACTTCAATTTTTCCACTTTTTTGGAACGAGAAAATCCACTACCCCCGATCATGAAGGCTTTTATTTTGCGGGGTAACTCTGATTTTGAACCGTTTTTGCTTTTTCTATTTTTTAACACTACTCGCGACATCTATTATTAAACCCTTGAATCAAAAAAGAAGTATTTTTAAAATTTCGCGCTCATTTCGATTGTTTAACATGAACGATAACCATAGACAAGGTTATTCTGACCTAAGTACTGTGTTGTTTTCATTTTAAGATTTCCTACTCTTCCAAATAAATTGGAAAATTTCGTTCTCTTTATGTTTTAATTTGTATTTAATTTATTGATTGGAGTGACTTTCGTAAAAGGGCTTCAACAGTGGGCTGCCTCGTGGGAAAATTTCAAAACGTCATTGTCGACTCATTAGACTTTCCGGAATGACTTCGACCCGTTTTGTCGTCATCTATTTACTGCTATGAATGGAACACAAAATGCTATTTATCATGAAAAACAGGTATGGTCGCTACAAGTGTTTCACCTGTTGCATTACTACAAACGTTACATCGATGATGTCTTTATATTCACCATTGACAAAACCAGCAACGATTGATTGCAAGGTTTTTGTCAGTGCAGAAATAACTTGCAGATTGACAGTCTTAAGGCACTATTCAATGTCTTAATTTGGGCGTATTATGAACCATTGTACATGGCATTTCCCCAGCGTCCTGAGGACCTATTGACTTGAAATTTTCAGGGCATTTTCTCATCATATTAAAGAAGATCTTCGCCAAATTTCAAGACAATCGGTTCCCAGGGGGCTGAGAAAATGCAATATCCTTGTGGAGTTGATTCTCCACTCATAAGGTTACTTAATTTGGGTGTATTATGAACCATTGTACATGGCATTTCCTCAGCGTCCTGAAGACCTATTGACTTGAAATTTTCAGGGCCTCTTCTCATCATATTAAAGAAGATCTTCGCCAAATTTCAAGACAATCGGTTCTCAGGGGGCTGAGAAAATGCAATATCCTTGTTGAGTTGATTCTCCACTCATAAAACTTGGTTCATTGGTACCAATATAGCAATGTATTGACTATAGCAGTAATGCATTCAAATGATTTTGATTTAACCTAAGGCACCTTCATGTCCTTCACTGGTTTTGACAGCAGCATCTAGATTATTTGCAGTTGCTGTCAAATTATGCTGATTCTTTAACATTCAATTTTTCAGGCTTTAAATGCCCCTAACGTTCATATTTTTGTACCTATTGTATTGATATTTATGCCGTTAGAAAGCTATTTTAAAGAGTTTATTTCAGGTTAAGGAATTGTGTGCGCTTCACGCACTCAACAATTTATTCCAATCGCGAGACGCATTTAGTAAGACAGAGCTAGACCAAATATGCCAATCGCTTTCCCCGCATGTCTGGATCAATCCGCACAAGTCGCTCCTCGGCCTCGGAAACTACGACGTCAACGTCATCATGGCCGCTCTCCAGCGTAAAGGCTGCGAAGCGATTTGGTTCGACAAGCGAAAGTAAATTTTCTTATTTATCTTCTTTAATAATACAATCTTTTAGACCACCGGAATGTCTTCAACTCTCGCATATCTGCGGATTCATATTGAACGTGCCAAGCGACTACCGACTCGGTTTTGTCCTCCTTCCAATCAAAAAGCGACATTGGATCGCCATCAGAAGAGTTTCAGGCGTCTATTATAACCTTGATTCAAAACTCGACACTCCGCATGTCATCGGACAGGTAATTACCTTTTTTGTCACTTTAATAACACACTTAACATCCTCTTCCTATCATCAATTTTAATTTACAGGAAAAGGACCTCATGAACTATCTTCACGACCAGTTGGAATCGAAAGAAAAAGAACTTTTCATCGTCGTCACCCATGAAGTGGAGCAAAGCCATTTATGGGAGCGAGAACTCATCAAAGATCCAAACGTACCAAGATAGGCCTCAATATACTAAATAATAGCAATACAGAGAATAATTTATATAAATTATTAAAAACAAACATTTTTATTAGTGTTTAAGGATCGCGGGACCTGATGTTAAATTTTTTTTACATAATAAAAGCCATTATATACTCTCATGAGAAAAAAAAATTTCTTACACTTTCTCCTTTATTAAAACGTGTAACATTTTCAGTATTTTTTATGGCTTTTATGTTTTTGTTCGATTTTTACTATGCAATTTTTTCAAAAAGTGCATAATGTAAAAATGAAGCTTTAGGGCGACTTTTATATGACTTGGATATATGAATGTCGCCCTTATTTATTGGGACAGTGCAATCCTTTTTTTATATTGAAAGCACTGTTTGTCTAGTATAAGTGTTGTGTTTTGTATTTTTATGAGCATCGCTCTTCATAAGACTTGTATAAAAAAAATTAGAGCCAAAAAATACCCAAATAACGCTTCAAAATATAACCCTCAGCTAAACATCTCAAATTGTGGTCATTCCACTCAATTTTGTGTTAAAATGCACTTGAGCCTAATTTAAAGGTGCTAAAATTTTCTTTCACCAAACACCAATTTAATTGGAGCAATAATTTTGTTTAGTGAATTTCCAAAGGTAGATTTTTAATTTATGTAACTCTTAAAAAATAAAGAGATTTTTTTTTATTAAAAATTGTTTTTTTATTTGTGTGTAATTAGCAGTCTTTGTTGTTGGTGAGCAGTAATCGGTCACGGTTTATTTTATTTTTGTCGAGTGTTGAATATACGATTGATCTTGCCTCAACTCCAATGTCTGTTCCTCTTCCCAGTACCCAAATGAAGTCTGGAAAAAAAAATTTAAAAAAATTATTAAATTTTACCTGCGTGGACTAATCTTAAATCGGTGCATGAATAGATTAAAGCGAAATCTTCATAGTCGGTATCAAGTACGATGTATTTCCCACTTCCTGGTGCCATTCGTGCGATAACTGAAGGCAAAGTGCTCGAAAGAACCATATTGAGTTCGCCCGGTTTTTGGCTTAGGTCTTTCACCGTATATGACGAAACGCTATTCGTTCCTCTCCTAAAAAAATCAAAATTATGAATTTCCAATCTAAAGCTTTTTCATACCATGGTACGCGATAGTTGACGTCTGCTTTTAAAGTGTCATTTTCATAAACGGTAAAGTTGACTTTGGTGCATGAAAGTGACGATTCGAATATGTAGAATGATCTTTCAATTTCAATCCAGTTTCCTTCAAACTATTAACAAAAAAATTAGGTTCGTAACTCATTCAGATTTTTAGCCTTCAAAACAGGACAAACGTGAAGCCAAGCCCCTTTGACAACTCCATCTATAGGCATGCTCTAACCTCTCAAATTTCATGGCTGAACGTTTATACGTACTCAATTTTCACGATTTTTTGCCTATTTTATAGATACTTATACCGTTAAAAAGCTCTTTTAAAGGCCTACAAAAGAACCTTAATCAATAATGTAGCTCAGATTACTCCTCATCCCTTAAAAATTGACTTTTACACTTATGAAGCCTCGCCTCCTTATGTAGGTTAGTCTCATGTAACCTCACTGATGGTTACGACCTGTTCGAGCATGTCCATTTTAAACAAAAACGTCAAATTTTCAACGTTTTAATTCGATTTTATTTGTAGAATAGTTTCCAGGCAATTCTAATTTCGAAAGAAAACGCAATAGGCGATTATTGCAAAATGACGGCCATTTCTTGAAACCGGCCGGCTCTATTGTTCAAAACCAGGGCCTGTTATTACCATAATTAAAGAGTTTGTCCCCTTTTAATCTCTGTCATCACATTATCCCAAAGGAAATACTCAATTTACTCGTTTTTAGCATTAATTTGTCTATTCCACGGTCATTAACGATTTTGACCCATTGAACAATAATAAAAAAAAAAAAAAAATTATTATTATTTATTGGCTCAAGGATTAAACGGAATTTCGAAAGTAAAGTTCTTCTGAGATGACCTATATTTCGTATTTTTTTAACTTTTCAAAGATTATGTGTGGGTCGAAAAAACGATGTTTGAGTAGTGAAATCACCGAGTACCGTTTGAAAAAGTATTAAAACGGGATTTTAGGAGAGGGTTTTGTATAATAAAGCGAAGTACCCTTTCGATGTCGAAATCTTCTTTGGGGCTAACTGTAGGGCATCGTCCAAATGCTGGCCTTTGGCATTCTGAAGAAGCGATGAGGGCGAGGGCGATGGCGAAGAAAAGAAGGCGAAGATTCGTGTTCATCTTGAGGGTCGGGAGGACTGGCGTCCCACCGCTTCACCTTTCACGTTTTATACTCATCCCCTCTCGAGTCTCGCAATTAAAACTCGCGAATTAGAGGAAAAAATCGAATTACCTCCTTTGTATTTTGCTATCTTCCGTTCGGAAGAGGTCAAATTTTGCATTTTTAATTGATAAATCTTCTAAAATCATTGAATTTTTTTATCCTTGAGCAGGATCATTTCCTTTTCTGTGAGAAAAACTTGCTCTCTAGTACTTTGCTATTGGATTTTTGCAAACATCTTATTAGGTACGAGATAATCTTTTTGCATCTCATTCATTTTTGCATAAGAATTGAAAGAAAAAATGTGGCCTTCACGCTATGATAAAATAAGCGAGGACCTGTTGGTTAAAAAAAACTATGTATATGGGGAGGATAATGTCATATTTCTAAAATGAATCATCTCTATAGTATTTTTTGTCCTAGCCCGTAAAAAAAGGCGATTATTTTTCAAGGATTTTGGTTTAAAAAGTTCACCCAAAAGTATATTCAGGTCTTGTAAAGGTGTGAGAAGTGTGCAAAATTTCCCTGTAGCCCCTGGTTGACCCCATAGTAGCCCCTGGTTGACCCCAAGTAGCCCCTGGTTGACCCATAGTAGCCCCTGGATGACCCCAAGTAGCCCCTGGTTGGCCCCAAGTAGCCCCTGGTTGGCACCAAGTAGCCCCTGGTTGACCCCAAGTAGCCCCTGGTTGGCACCAAGTAGCCCCTGGTTGACCCCAAGTAGCCCCTGGTTGGCCCCAAGTAGCCCCTGGTTGACCCCACGTAGCCCCTGGTTGACAGCAAGTAGCCCCTGGTTGACCCCCAAGTAGCTCCTGGGTAACCCCGCGTAGCCCCTGGTTGACCCCAAGTAGCCCCTGGTTGACCCCAAGTAGCCCCTGGTTGGCACCAAGTAGCCCCTGGTTGGCACCAAGTAGCCCCTGGTTGGCACCCCAAGTAGCCCCTGGTTGGCACCCCAAGTAGCCCCTGGTTGACCCCAAGTAGCCCCTGGTTGGCACCCCAAGTAGCCCCTGGTTGGCACCCCAAGTAGCCCCTGGTTGGCACCCCAAGTAGCCCCTGGTTGGCACCCCAAGTAGCCCCTGGTTGACCCCAAGTAGCCCCTGGTTGACCCCAAGTAGCCCCTGGTTGACACCAAGTAGCCCCTGGTTGACTCCAAGTAGCCCCTGGTTGACCCCAAGTAGCTCCTGGTTGACCCCAAGTAGCCCCTAGTTGACCCCAAGTAGCCCCTGGTTAACCCCCAAGTAGCCCTGATTAACCCCCAAGTAGCCCCTGGTTAACCTCCAAGTAACCTCAGGTTAAACTCAAGTAACCCCCTGGTTAACCACAAGTAGCCCCTGGTTAAAAAAAGAAATTTTGGCATTTAATCAATAAAAAAAGAGACCTTACAAAATAGTTTATTAATCAAATATAGTTATTTAACAGGGGAAAAAACTGTTGATGAAGTTATTGTAAAAAAAAAGTTCTAAGCATAGTAATTAAGATTGGCCTTCTTCTTCGCTTGGACTTCGAGGATGGCGTCCATGAAGTCTTCATGGGTGACGACGCTAGCATTGCGACGAAGTGCGATCATACCGGCTTCAACGCAAACCGCTTTACATTGGGCACCGTTGAAATCATCGGTTGACCTAGCAAGCTCTTCAAAGTTGACGTCCGGGCTGATGTTCATTTTACGCGAATGGATCTGCATGATTCGGGCTCTGGCGTCTTCGTTCGGATGGGGGAATTCGATCTTCCGGTCCAAACGGCCAGACCGAAGCAAAGCAGGGTCCAAAATATCGACACGGTTCGTCGCCGCTATCACTTTGATGTCCGCAGTCGAACTAAAGCCATCAAGCTGGTTCAACAACTCAAGCATCGTCCTTTGTACTTCACGATCTCCTGCTTTTTCAGAATCAAAACGCTTCGTACCAATCGCATCTAATTCATCAATAAAGATGATAGCGGGAGCCTTTTCTTTAGCTAATGCGAAAGCATCTCGGACCAACTTGGCACCATCTCCGATAAACATCTGAACAAGCTGTGGACCAGCTAATTTCAAAAAAGTTGATTTAGTTTGTGCAGCACAGGCACGAGCTAAGAGTGTTTTGCCCGTTCCAGGAGGACCATAAAGCAAAACCCCTTTGGGCGGCTGAATTCCTAAGTTTTCAAATTTTTCTTTATGCGTCATAGGAAGTACGACGGCTTCTATCAACTCCTGTATTTGCTTGTCTAAGCCACCAATGTCTGAATATTGCTCAGTAGGTCTTTCGTCGACTTCCATGGCTTTGACTCGGGCATCATATTCAGCAGGAAGGGTCTCCAGGATCAAATAGGAGTCCTTATTGACACCAACGAGGTCGCCGGGTTTCAACTTTTCAGCGTCAACAAGACCGATGACTGGAAGAAAGTAGGTTTGACGTGTTGATGTCTTGATGACTGCACATTTTCCTTTTCGCCTCGCATCCAAATCGACGACTGCGCCGTCTTCTTCGGTCTCTTCGGGGTCGACGTCCAAAAGCTCGATGACATTCGAGACCAAATAAGGAAGCGTTTTGTTCACTTTGATCTTTTCGGTGTTTTCCTTTATTTTGTCATTCTGGGCTTGTAGTTCGTGAGAAACTCGCATTACTTCGCTTTTCATGATTTTGATTTCGTTGTCCAAAAGACGGATTCTGCTGACTATTTCGTCGGTCGACATCCGCTTTACTTCGACCGTGATGTACTCGTCGGTCTCGTCCCATGCGAGTTTGTCTTCGGTTTTACTCGAAGACATTTTGAATCCTCAAATTTTCAAACTAAATAACAAGAAAATCTTTAAATACAACTCACAAATAAAATTGAAGAGTCACCGAACTGAATAGGGAGGTAACATTAAGGTTAACCGATTGATCCTATTCACTTCAATGTTGCCAACTTAACAAATTTCCATCATTTAAACGAGCTCATCAAAATCAAAATTTTTCGGCTTTTCAGACACTAAATACAATTTTATGTAGGCTTTGGTTATTTATTTAAGTATTTTTACCGTTTTTTTGATGCTCAATACT
Source organism: Orius laevigatus (assembly GCA_018703685.1). Taxonomy (NCBI): domain Eukaryota; kingdom Metazoa; phylum Arthropoda; class Insecta; order Hemiptera; family Anthocoridae; genus Orius; species Orius laevigatus. Next base: position 21,370 of record JAGWEN010000503.1, on the reverse strand, counting down.
CTGTAAGATGGACTATGACTGTTTTTTTGGGACTTAGACCCTTTTTAGACGCTAAAGACTCTTTGACAAGGAAATTTTTTTGCTGGACTTTGACCCTTTTTAGACAATTAAGAATCTTCGACAAGAACTTTCTCTTTCTGGACTTTGACCCTTTTTGGACGCTAAAGACTGACTCTTTGACAAGTGCTTGTTTTAATGGACTTAACCCTTTTTGGACGCTAAATTATCTTTAACAAGGAATTTTTTTTCTGGACTTTGACCCTTTTTTAAACACTAAAGACTCATTGACAAGGAATGTATTGCTGGACTCAGACCCTTTTTAGGCACTAAAGACTCTTTGACAGGGAAATGTATTGCAGGACTTTGACCCTTTTTAGACGCTTAAGACTCTTTGACCGTGACTTGTTTTAATGGACTTTGACCCTTTTTAGGCGCTGAAATACCTACTCTTTAACAAGGATTTCTTCTCGCCGGACTTTGTTACACAATTTTGTCTCGCCGGACTCTTTTTAGACACTAAAGACTCTTTGACCAGGACTTGTTTTAATGGACTTTGACCATTTTTAGACGCTGAAAAATCTTCGACTAGGAAATTTTTTTGCTGGACTTTGACCCTTTTTAAACGGAAAAGACTCTTTGGCAAGGACTTGTTGTAATAGACCTTGAAACTTTTTATTGTTAGACCCTAATTTTTTAATCATCCCCATCCCCTTATGGAAGAACCTCACTTTCGAACCTCTACATGATGAAAACTAGGTATCCCTTGGTTCCCATGAAGGATAAGGCAAAAAAAAACATTGTGGCATAATTTATTTTGCTTTACATTTATCACAGAAATTGAATTTATAGGTCGAGCCACTTCATTTAGAAATTTTATTCATCACCACCAGTCATAACTTCCATGAATTCTGCAGAAGAAACAAAAAAATTAATTAAAAAAAGCTTCTTGTGAGGCAAACAAAAATTAAGGCGATGCACGACTCTAAAATATTTTTAAATTTCCTGAAGATCGTTGTAGTCCCATTTTGCTAAATTTTAAATTAAAAATATTTTTGGTAGAGACATCCGATGTCCTGATAAATGAATTTTTCTTATGAATACAAAAGTGGATGGCTTTTGTGAATGATTTGTCGGTAAATGAGATTTTACCATCGAAATCGACTGTTCCAGAGCCATCAGCATCAATTTCATCGATTATCTGATCTAATTCGTATTCGGTCATCTCCTCATCAATTTCCCACAATATTTCTCTCAAAACTTCGGTCGTAATATATCCATTGCCTAAGTAGTAAAAGAAAGAGAATTAAATACGTTTCGAATACTTTACCCTGAAAATCGACAGTTCCGGAGCCATCGGCATCAATTTCATCGATGATCGAATCGAGCTCATCGTCTGGTATCGAACTGTCCAATTCAGACAAAATTTCCCTCAAAGTTTCAACCGTTATATATCCATTACCTACAAAAAAATTTTAAATTAAAAAAAAAATTTTCTCCAAAACTAACCTTCTTTATCGTATAACCTAAAAGCCTCCCTCAATTCTTGTTGTATCGCTTCTGGATTTTCTTCTTCTTCAAAATACCGCGAAGCAAGCTCAGCAAATGTGTTGAAATCAAGTTCACCCGAATCTATAAATAAATTTAAATTTTTTAAGATTTAAATTTTTTTTTCTTACTCCAAGGGTCAAACTCGTCCATCAGAACCTGCATAGCACCCGGTGACTGCGGCTTCCCCAACATTTCCAAAATCGTCCCAATTTCAAGGGTCGGAATTTTATTTTTTCCTTCAATTTCAAAAGCAGCAAAAGCCCTTTTGAGCACTAAAAAAATTGAACTTAAGCCTCAATTTTTGCAAAAAAATTTTATACTTACACAAAATTTGATTTTTTGATAAGCTATCCTAAAAAAATAATTTTTAATTATAAATTTGAAACTTATAGACATAAAATACCAACCATCTTTTTAAATCGATCACTGGCACGAAACTGATTTTGATTGATCTTAAATATAACGAACGCCCTTACCCCACTTATTGACAAGTCTCATACCATAAAATGTCGCATACGTTTATTTATAATGCATTTTGAAACCAACTGCAACGACCCCCCTACTTTATCAGTTCTAAAACGATTATAAGATCGGTTTATTTTATGTTTGAATTAAAGGTGTTTTCTCGGTTGAGATTTCAAGATTTCCAAATGCAGAACAACATTCTCAATCGATATTTGATTGATGTATTTATAGGCGTTCTTGGTTTGCAGATTATAGTCGTTTTGCTATGTGTCGCCTATTTCTTTTTTATAAGCCTAATGTTCATTTCAGAGAATTTGTCATGATAATTTCATTTTAACCTCCAATGGGTTAGTTGATAAAATTTTTATGCATTTGCAAGAATTTCAAAAAAAATTTATTTCATCGCTTTTATGTATTCATAACCATGTACCAAAGGAGGTAAATAATAAATAAATTATGAGATAACAAAGAGCACACTTTGGTTTTGAGCACAAAAATAGATGACATTTTTCTCCCTAAGTTTCTTTATAGAGTGGTGTTCGTGGATAAAGAGGATGAGTGGGGACTCAACTTATGGAGTTGAGGTCGAGGAGGATAGGGAAGGTGATGAGAGAAAGGGGATGTGGTTGAGATGTGGTATTTGTAAAGAGGGTAGGGATGCTCAATTTATAAATCCATAGCAAGTGGACATAGTATTTCTGTATTTTATATTATTTTAGGACAGAAATGTGATCTATGATATCAAATTTTGGTTTAGACTGAACTCAGTTCCATGATTTTAAATTTTTGAAGTTTTTGGGTATGGTGGAGGCTGAAAGCTTCAAATTTCTCAAAATCCACCACAAGTCTTCGCAACCACCAACTACCCCCTCCCACACCATTTAAATTTTGGCGGGAAAACAAAACACTAACCTTCCTGTTATCAGTGCGAAGGTTATGTTATCTGTTATTGTTTGTTCGAATACGTTTTTATTCTTTTGACAGACAGCAATTATTTTTGTCTGAATAACTCGTTTCTTTCAATCAATCGTCATTTAAGGGTAATTTACGTTTAAAATATTGTTCATGATATTGGAGAACAGGATATGTGGTGACAGTATTCATTATAGCAATCATTCATTCATTTCCATAGTTTTTCATAGAGTAAACCGAACTTAATTTTCAGGGTCTCCAAAATGGAACTCCGGGACGACATTGACGATGATCAACTCATCCTCTACATCGAAAACCATTTGAACTCTGATGATGTCGACAAAGCATGGGAAAGCCGATTTGAAGAAACCGAATCGCAAATCAAAGTTATCGACACAGTCGAAGAAACCCAGCCGGAGCCTTCCGAGCCTCAAAAACCTTCCACCAGCCACGACCTTCGCCCTCGAAAAAAACGCGCGCCCCAACAAAAAATCAAAAAACCCATCAAACGCCCCAAAAAGAAAAAACTTCCATCCAACAAAGAAGAAATCCTAAAAGCCATTGAAGCGATCGACGAAGTTCTGGCTCTCCTCCAAGAAAAAATGTCCAAACTATTAGAAACCGAATACGACCTCCTAATGTTCAAATACGACAACATGATCGACATCAAACCCTCAATATCATCCGAAACGACCAAAAAATCCGCAAATTTAATCTCAAACTTTCTCTACCAATTCCGCTCTCCATATTTCAAAGACCAAAAATACTTCTGGGCTCCTTTAAATGCAGATTCTAAAACAATTTCAAGAATCAACAAAGACCTCGCTTGTCAATCTTGGAGCCAATTTTATGTCGAAAGACTTGAAGAAGCCGTCCGAAAATTAATAGTCAAAGCCTACGTGTCATCAGTAAAGCGAAAACACAGCGACTCCCTTTCTGTCAATTTCGATACCAAACTAGACACCTTAAAAACCATCAATTATTTCAAAAATCAGCCCCTCAAGACCTTCCTGAATGACGGGATGGAATCAAATATCGACTGGTATTCCGTTTCTGACTATTTAAACTCAAAATATTCGCCATCGGAATGCGAAAAAATGTGGAAATTATATGCGAGCCCGAACATCAATAAAGGACCTTGGACCAAAAAAGAAACATCGATGCTAAAAGATGCGACTAACTGGCAAGAAGTCGCTTCTTCCTTGAAAACCGGACGTTCGGGCTATCAATGCTTCCTGTACTGTATGAATCATTACAAAAAATTGGATTCAAGCCCCTGGTCGGAAAAGGAGATGCATTTTTTGAAGCAGGTCGTCTCAAAATGTACTTACAGATCAAAAATAAGATGGCCGCAAGTCAACTACTTTTTGGAAAACCGAAACTTTAGACAGATCTACGACAAATACAATTTATCCGCCAATCCGGACATCAAGTTGGGCCATTTCGGAGCTAAGGAGGACCGCCTTTTGTTGATGCTTCAGCACAAATTCGATTTAAATCCCAAACAGCTTTCCAAAGTGATCAAACATAGGACGCATAAGCAAATCAAATGCCGACTTGAGCAGTCCTTGAAGCCCGAAAAAAACATCAAATTCGGCGACTGGACTCTCGAAGAAGACGAACTTTTGGTCAAACTTGTCGATGAAATTGGCCAAGATTGGGCTTCAATCGCTAAACAATTCGAAAGGAGGAATCGTGTCCAAGTTAGACATCGGTTTAATCGTCTTAAGGGCATTTTGGACACCGGGAAACAATTGAAAGACATCAAAAGACTCAATAGAACCCTTAAAAAGAAAAGCAAACTTTATACAAGCAAACTGACCAAGCCTAAGTACAAAAATAAGTCTAAAGAACTAAAAAAAGTCATGAATTCTCTTCAAAATCATTTTAATGAACAAAAAGAAGAAACCATTTATTCTGTTGATAAGGAACTTTTGAAATTCTTTATGCCTAGGTTGGATTCTTCAATTTTTGTTGAGAAATTCGTTCCTGGTGACAGGCTCAACGAAGTGGAACAGATTTTTGAAGCTTTAAACCCAAAATTGGTGCGGAATGATGAGGTTGTTGATAATTTGAGGATTAAAGATGCCGATAAGCCTGAATTGGCTAGTTTGTTCGATCAATCTGATTTGATGGAGATGATGTTTAAGAAAGGCGAAGAGAAGAAAAAGAAGTTTAGGTTGATTCCTCCGAATAAGAATTCGCTTCAGGCTTTGACTTCGTTGCTTTTGCCGATTCGGATTTCGGAACCGCTCAAGAAGCAATCGGTTTTTACCGATTTACTCAATGATGGCTTCTCCAGACAGAAAGTTTCTAAAATTTTAGGAGTGGAGGGCCTTTCGACTGAATCGATCTCGTGTCCGCTCATGGACAGCGATACCGCGTTGAAGACGATTTTGACCTCGTGCGACAAATTCGCTGAAAGGATGGCGTCGATTTTCCTCTGGACCGGAGTCGTTTCCACCGACATGGGTGAAGTAAAAGAAAACGCGAGTGAAGAGACTGAAGAATAAGTTTGCAGTGGACTGTAGATGATGTAAATTTTGTGTACAAATAATAATTATAAAAAATCTACCTAATAAAGATAATTTATATTCTATTCTTTTCTTTTCGTAAAAAGAAATGAGTTCAAGACTTTTTGATGACTTTTACTCTATAGTAAGCCAGTTGTTGACCTGTGGTTAACCTGTGGTTAACCTGTTGTTGACCTGTGGTTAACCTCTGGTTGGACTGTGGTTAACCTCTGGTTGGACTGTGGTTAACCTCTGGTTGGACTGTGGTTAACCTCTTGTTGCTACCTGCGGTTAACCTGTTGTTACCTGTGGTTTACCTATTGATACCTGCGTTTAACCGGTTTTGCCTGTGGTTAACCTGTTGTTGCCTGTGGTTAACCGGTTTTTGCCTGTGGTTAACCTGTTTTTAACCTCTCTTTGACCTAGGTTGACCTGTGGTTAAACTTGTTGACCTGGTTATTACCGGTGGTTAACCTGTTGTTGATCTGTGGTTAACCTATTGTTACTAGTGGTTAACCTACCAACCTTTTTCAACCTCTGGTTAAACTGTGGTTAACCTGTTGTTGGCCCCTGAATTGCATGGTACACAAGTAACCGATAATGACGTCATACTGAGGCACTTGAGCCAAATACACTACCTAAATCGGTAACCTTCTCGAGGTTACACCTAATTTGTTTAGCTTTTTCATTAAATATCGTTTTATTCGCGGGAAAAATGTCTCAAAGAAGTATAACGTAAGATTTTTATAGTTATTCTACATATACAATCAAAGTTTATCAACTAAACTGTTGAAAAGTGGTTATTTTTCAAGATTTTATCATGTCATAATACAAATTTTAGGTCTTTCTTCAAAAGAGCAGAGAAACCTCAACCCTTAAAAAACGACGAAACTAAAAATGGGTACGTCAAAACATTTTAAAATCTAAAATCCAACAATGTTCGGCTTCTTTTGCCGTCGAGCTGTCCGGTCGATTTCAATTTATAAAAGTTGTCATTCATTCATAAAACTCGAATTTGTGAGATTTCCGACTAAAAGGAATTTGTCCGTGTGGTACAGAGAGGAGGAATCGAAGGATGCTACCAAAGATGTCCAAGACTCGCCCGTCAGCGAAAAAGCGAAAAGGAAGCGATCGCGAGACATAGAAAGCGACAGCGAAGAAGAAGTCCAAAACGAAAGGTAATCCAAGTTGGCAATCATGATTTCGTCTTAATTTTTCATTCCAGTAAAAAAGAGAAATCAGAAACCGAGAAATCGGAAACATCCCCATTTTCATCACCCGTCCGCCTCAAGACTTATTCTAACAAAAAGTATTTAATCATTTTTTTCATATTTAAAACTATCAATTTGTTCTCAGTAAAAAAACAGCAAAAGTTGAAGAGAAAAGTCCTGGTTCTGAAAAGGAGAATAAGACCACATCGAAATCACCAAAAGATTCAAAACCTAAAACAAAATCTTCCAAAAGATTCAAAACTGAAGTCCAAATCACCCAAAACGCCTAAATCAAAGTCAAAAATTCCATCGACACCGAAAATTGCGATAAAAATCGCTTCCGATGAAGAGAAAGCTCAAAAAGATGACAGCGATTCAGGAATCGATGATGAGAAAGTGAAAGATGAGTCGAAAACAGCAAAAAAGACTGAAGAAACAAAAAGTATGCTAATAATGTGTAGAATTTTTGGTAAATTTTAATTTTTAGCATCACCAAGTAAAACGCTAGGACTTAAAAAAAGTGATACTGTTGAGTATGATCCAAGCAAAGCTAAATATCACCCGATTGATGATGCTTGCTGGAAAAAAGGGGACAAGTATGAATACTTTTCGTTGAATTTTTTTCAAATTTTTTATAGGGTTCCATATATTGCTTTGTCGAAAACGCTTGAAAAAATTGAAGCGATATCATCACGTTTGAAAATTGTTGAAATTCTCAGCAATTATTTTCGCTCGGTTATTGTTTTGAGCGATTTTGATCTTCTTCCGTCTGTCTATCTCTGTTTGAACCAGCTCGCCCCTGCTTTTGAAGGCTTAGAATTAGGAATCGCTGAAACAAGTCTTATGAAAGTAATTTGATTTTTTGTTTTTTATTTTTTGATCGATTTTTTGTCAGGCGATAGCTCAAACGACTGGAAGGACGGTTGCTCAGATCAAAGCGGACGCTGCGACTTTGGGAGATCTTGGATTGGTCGCTGAGCAGAGTAAATGTTCGCAGAGGATGATGTTTACTCCGGCGCCGCTTTCGGTTCAGGGTGTCTATTCGAAACTTAAGGAAATTGCCAAAATGACGGGTTCATCGGTAATTTTGTTTTTTTCGTTTTTTGAAAATTTGATGTTGAATTGTATTTTAGTCTCAAGCGAAAAAAGTTGACAAGATTCAAGGGCTTTTTGTGGCTTGCAAAGGACCTGAGGCGAGATATTTGATTCGTTCGCTGGCTGGCAAGTTGAGAATTGGATTGGCGGAGCAATCGGTCCTTCAAGTAAGTGTGATTTACTTTTTGGAAGGGTGTTGCAACTGTAAAAAAAAATCTGGGAAATGTATGAGATGTTTTGGAGGAAAGTGGGACCTCTGTGGGGTAAAATAGGATGCTTGGAGGATAAGTGGGAAGTTTGGGGGATAGTGAAACCTTTGGGGGAAATTTATTGCTTTGGGGAAGTGAGACTTAGGGTGAAAGTGAGAGCTGGGAGAAAATCCTACGTTTGGGGAAAAGTGGGACCTTTGAGGGGAAATAAGGCGTTTGGGGGAATTTGAGACTTAAGAGGGGATAGAGAGACCTTTGGGGAGAAATTGGTTGTTTTGAGTAAAAGTGAGACATTTTAGAGAAAATGGGACTTGGGGGGACCTTTGGGGGAAGTGAGACGTTTGGGGGAAAATTGGTTGTTTGGGGGAAGTGAGACTTTGGAGGAAAATTGGTTGTTTTGGGGAAGTGAGGTGTCTGGGGAAAGTGAAATTTTGGGAGAAAATGGGATGTATGGGGGAAGTGAGACTTTAGGGGGGATAGAGGGACCTTTGGGGGGAAATTTGTTTCTTTGTGTGAAAGAAACAATGAAAGTATTGGTACTCAAATAATGTAAATTTTCAGGTATTTGACGAAAGAGAGCCTTAAAACGTTGATTTTCAGGTTTTTGACGAAAAACTGTCTCCCAAAAAGGTTGATTTTGAGGTTTTTCAAACGAAAATTAGCTCTTAAAACGTTGATTTTGAGGATTTTTGACGAAAAATAATTGTCTCTTAACAGTTAATTTTAAAGCTTATGACGAAAAAATGTCTCTTATAACCTTGAATTTGAGGTTTTTGAGGAAAAATTTGGCTCTTAAAACCCTGATTTTGGAGTTTTTGATGAAAAATTCGCTCTTAAAATGTTCATATTGACGAGTTTTTTGACGAATAATTGGCTTTATTTTGTTAATTATTTATAAAATTGTCTTCATTAACGTGAATTTTGGGGATTTTGTGTTCTTTCTCCCCCCCCCTCTCTCACTTTTGGGCCCCTGGATCCGCCCCTGATGAGGGGTTGTAGTCTAGTAGGACGTCAAGGAGAAAATGACTCTTTAAGGGGGGAAGTGGGACTTTGGGTGAAACCAAGGGGACGTTTGGGGTCAAATTGGGATGCTTGGGAGATAGTGAACAAAAACGTTTAGGGGGAAAACGACCTTTGGGAAAATCGGGACCTTTTTGGTAAACTTGAGATGCTTTTAAAGTTACAAATTCACATTAGTGTCAAATTGGGAAATAAATAAGAATTGTTGACCAAAAATATTGATTTCTGTTTGTAATTTTTTTAGGCTTTGGCCCTAGCATGCGTCACGACTCCACCCGGCCAAGAATACCCTCCAGAAATAATGAACGCCTCAAAAGGCATTTCAGCGGAAAAGTTCAAATCAATGTTGGACAAAGAAGCTTTGATTTTAAAAACGACTTATTGCGAATGTCCAAATTACGACAAAATAATTCAAGTTTTGATCCAAGATGGGATAAAAGGTTTGCCAGAAAAATGCCGACTTACACCAGGCTTGCCGCTCAAACCGATGCTCGCACATCCGACCAAAGGAGTACAAGAAGTCCTCCAAAGGTTCGAAGGTTTAAAATTCACATGCGAATGGAAATACGACGGAGAAAGAGCCCAAGTACAAAATATCACCTTTTTTACTTATAATTTAACTTACATTTTTCAGATACATCAATCAGAAGACGGAACTGTATCAATTTATAGCAGAAATCAAGAAAATAATACGTCCAAGTATCCAGATATCATCTCAAGGATGAATTCTGTCAAAAAAGAAAATGTTAAATCATTCATTCTCGATACAGAAGCCGTCGCTTGGGATTTAGAAACGAAGAAAATAAGACCTTTTCAAATTTTGACCACCAGGAAGCGAAAAGTAAGTTTATATGAGCTCCATAGGAAAATAATTTATTTCTTTTTAGGATGCTAACGAAGCAGAAATCAAAGTTCAAGTTTGTGTTTTTATGTTTGATTTGCTCTATTTGAATGGAGAATCGTTGGTAAAAGAGCCGCTTTCAAAGCGAAGGGAGCTGTTGAGAGAGCATTTTCAAGAAGTCGAAGGACAATGGACGTTCGCTACAAGTTTGGACACCAATAAAATGGAAGAAGTTCAAGATTTTCTTGAAGAATCCGTCAAAGGTAAAAGAAAGAGTGAACAGGCACACCCTGTATACTTTTTTTTTAGGTAATTGTGAAGGCCTAATGGTGAAAACGTTGGAAGAAGAGGCGACCTATGAAATTGCCAAAAGGTCTCGTAATTGGTTAAAATTGAAGAAAGATTATGTGGACGGTGTCGGTGACAGTCTTGATGTGGTTGTTGTCGGTGGATATTTGGGGAAAGGAAAAAGGACAGGACTTTATGGTGGATTTTTATTGGCTTGCTATGACCCCGATAATGAAGAATATCAGTCCATTTGTAAAGTATGCTTTTCTGTTTTTATGAGTTGATGCTTTCATTTTTGTAGATCGGAACTGGTTTTACTGATGAAGACCTGCAAAAGCATTCAGATTTCTTGAAGGAACATGTGATCGAAAAGCCGAAATCTTATTATCGGTATGATTCTTCTCATGAGCCGGATCATTGGTTTGACCCTGTTCAAGTTTGGGAGATCAAATGTGCCGATCTTTCTCTTTCACCAGTCCACAGGGCTGCCCTTGGAATCGTAATATTTTCAATTTTTTTAATGGTTTTTTATAATTTAAAAGTTTATAGGTTGACCCCGAAAAAGGGATTTCGTTAAGATTCCCTCGCTTTTTAAGAATCAGAGAAGACAAAACAGTCGAGGAAGCCACATCAGCCCAACAAGTATTTTTGAAGTTTTAAAAAGAATAATTAATTTGTTTTATTTTCTAGGTTGCTGACTTGTACAACAATCAAGACCAGATTAAAAATCAACAAGGAGACTCAAAGAAAATCAATGAAGAAGATTTCTATTAAAATTTTGTCTCCATTTTGACCTAATCTTCGTAGATTTTACTGCAATTATAAATTAAGATTTTTTAAAACACTTTTTTGTATATAAAATAAGTAAATATTTAAATAAATTGAAAATTTACATTTAAAAATTGATATTTCTTTAAAAACCGCCACACTTTGGTGTGGTCCAAATCGAAAAACCGACCTCAGATTCTTATTTCTCGCCCAAAAAATTTTCAAACCACATTTTGGACAAAAAATGAAAAATTTGGGCCGGAAAGGGTCCTTCGTTGTGGCCGAGAAAAATGTTTAAAATTGAAAAACCAACCAGATTCGTGTTTCTTACCCTAAAAACTGTCCCAAACCACAAAGGATCTGACATGAGGTTGCAGATTTCAAACACAGGATCCAGTGATAACGTGTCAGCCATCTTGCCCTTGCGTCATCGTAAGTTATCACGGCAGGACCCTGTTAAGTTTTATGCTTTTAATTTGAGCTTCTTTTCATCAATTTTTGTCTATTTTGGCAAAAAAAGTCTAATAAATTGTTAATTATTGTGTACACCACAATTTTATCGGTTCATTGAGCAATCGTAATCGAAAGCGATGAAGTATTTATAGACTAAATAGCGTGTACATACCTTTTTGTTATAAATTCTTCAAAATTTACCTCTTTTTTAAACCCCGCCCATGATTATAATCAAATGAATAATTAATCAAAGATAAACATGTCTTCACGAAACGTATACTTCGTTTTCTGTTTAACTTTCGACCCGATAAACCGCAAAAGACAACTCAACTAGAAAGTCATGAATTTTAAAACGAACAAAGTCCAAAGTTTGGATGAAACAAAAAACCTTTTTTTGAACGAAATCAAGCCGATTTTGTACGTTTTTAAATTTTCGAGTAAATCTTCGTTTAAAATTGAATCCGGAGTGTTGAAAAAGATCAATTTTTTGTCTTTCTGGACCTTATTTTGGCTTTCAATTTACGCCCTGGAATGCTATCTTTCTGTCGAAATTATTTCCATGACATGGCGTATTCTGGAAAACGGAAGGACCTTTATCGACAATTTAAAAATCTGGATGAGTTTATTATTTGCTGTTATGAGATTTTTTATGCGCCCGCTTTCGAATCTGATGGAAACCGATGAGCTCATCGACTACGTCAACGGTTGGGCAAAATTTGAGGTAAATGAAATTCCTAACCTCCCAAACCTAACCTAAAAGTTGCATTACTAGCGTCCATGAATTTAAATTTTTGATTGCAGGAGCAATATTTATTAGCTACAGGAAAACGTTTCAAGCCCAAACTCACCAAAATGGTTTCATGGTCGATATTTTTTATACCGACTACCACCATGATATTAGTTTATATGGAGGAAAAGGCAACGTTACCAAAAAACTGGCTTATTCGTGTTCTGGACTTTTATGTTATGAATGCGTACTTATTTTATTTTCTATTCTGGCTCGTGTGTCTCATAGAAACGTCTAGAGCTGCCATTCATATAAAAAGGAATATCAAGGTGAGCTTAACACTTTCAATGCGGCACGATATGTCTGAACTATGAACGTAAAATAACTTCCACAATTGATATTTACATCTTTCGAAAGCTCTTTAAAATGGTATAAATATCGATAAAATAGATCAAAAACTTTGGAGGTTATGATCGTTTAAAGGTCTAGTCTTGAAATCGTGCCGCATTGAATGTGTTAAATATGAGGTTTAAAATAAATTTTTTAGCATTCGAAAAGTACGCTGAGGATAGCTGGGGCTCGTAAATTATGGATGACGTTGGTCCAACTTCATCTGAATTTTGGAAATACGGTTCGCTACACCGTTATTATTATTTTATCGTTTTTTTATTTATGCATCATTACCACCTCATACGCTACGATCGCTTCGGTTTTTTATAAAATCGGAACCGGTGAAATCGAAATCTTTTGCATTTTGGTTTTTTGCTCCTTTTTGGTCTATTTGGCTATTGAGCCTGCGCATCAGACTTCAATAATTGTATGCTTACTTCTGACTGAGTGTTTGAAATTATAGATTTTAGATTGGAAAAGACATTTATGAGACTCTCGTCGAATTCGTTGTTGGTGAAATGGACCAAAACTTTTACGAAGAAGTTAGTCCTTATGAAAAATGTCCGAATATTAATTTTTTTTTTTTCTCTCTTTTTGATATTCAAGTACCACAGGTTTTTGAAAGTAATTGAATCAATAGACCCACGAGTGTCTTTAGGAGGTTTCATATTTTTGAACCGTCGGACGATTTCGAAGGCAAAATTAGCAAAAAATGAAAGTACGAGTTTTTTTTTTTTACGGTTTTTTACAGATGATCGAAAATTCGGTGACCTATTTGATCGTCCTTGTACAATTCAACGCGAGCAGTGGTTGAATGCAGCAGTTTTCCTAAGAAGTGAAAGAAGCAGGAAGATGGGTTTCTGCCATTTGCATCCTTCCTTTCCCCCACTTTCCTCCTCTTCCCCCCCCCTCTTCCCCCTCTTTCCACCACGTCAATGCACCTCCTCCACATCTCCGCAGCACCATACTGTCTTCCTGGTCGAAAAAAGATAAAAGTCCAAATATCCCCGTCCAGGCATATTCCGAATTTTAGACTTTTTCTCTTCATCATTTACCTTCAAACAAAAATTTAATTGAGAACATTCTATTCATCAATTTCTTTCTAACCAATTAGTTAAAAAGGCAAACACACTTTAATAAAGGACAGTTGTCATCCATAGCATTGACATTTGCGTTTTTTATTAATTCATTCTTAGCAATGAAACCTATGACCCACCTTTATCTTAGGGATTTTATTTTAAAGCCAAAAAATGGACCAAAACCTCCAGAAAAGTTTCATTTTAAAATCAAATACCTTTTGCTTTGTTTAAGAATTTTTGGAAGATTTTGCTACCAAGTTGGACCCACTGGTATGGCATTTTCCAGGTTCTCGTTTTATAATAATTTGCCAATAGGAAAGCTCAAATGTGACTTTTTTTCAAAAGAAGTCGTTTATTGGATTTTGGTCCATGTATCGCTGACGATCTCCACCTATGAGAATCTTATCGCCCTTGTTGATGGAATTCGGAATGAAAAAGAATTCGTCAATTTCATACGACTATGTATCAACATCACTATTCTGGCTTTACACTTCTACGTCCCTTTGACAATCGTATTCAAAGACCGAGACATTTGCGAATACTTAAACAAATGGGACGATTTTCAGGTCAGTTTGCTTTTAAAACCAAAAAACGAGGATTTCTTTTAGATACTTTTTCGATCAACTCTGGGATACGATTTTCGTCCGAGATACGTGAGGTTGTTGAACGTTTGCTTGATTCTAAATCCGATTATTGTTTCGATAATGCTTTCCGTTCAAAGAGGTTTGCTTTTCCATACGAAATGGTATCACTTGTTGATCTACTTCAATGTTTTCGTGAGCGCCAACTATCATTGGATGTTTTGGATGATGCTGCTTATGGAGGCTGGCACTGCTGCTGCTCATATTGACAGAAGCCTTAAAAACGTAAGCGAATACAAAGGAACAGTAAACCATATTGATGGTTTGAGTTGAGCCACTAAGTTCTACATGGTACGCTGAGATAAATGTTCGTGGACCTAATAAGCTCCATGGCGATGTTCATGAAGCAAATAAGTTCTATGACGATGTGTATGAATTATGAAGCTGTTAGGCTCTATGGCGATTTCTATGGAGTTAAGCTCTTTAGCGATCTGCATGGAGCTATATTTCTCTATAGGAATTCGAAATTTTTCATTTTTAGATAGAAAGAAGCAAAAGGTGCACACCGAAAGAAATGTACCGTTTGAGGCGTCTGTGGATTTCGTTGTCGGAACTGACTCGTGACATCGGCAAATGTTATGCGATATCGATGATCGTCATATCGACCGTCGAGCACGCTTCATTCATCACGGCCAACTACGCCCTCATCACCACTCTCATCAAACAGAACAAAGACTTTTGGATCTTCGTGACTGTCGAGTTGGTCACCTCCGTCCCAATCGTCGGCGCCATCGAAGCTGGACATTACGCCACCAAAAAAGTATCGAATATCCTATCCGATTCCTTACTTTTTTTTTAATTCTTAGGTTGGGAAAGAAATCAAATTATCTTTAAGCAAACTAGACCAAGGACAATTCGACTCATCAACTGCTTTAGAGGTACTTAGCGCAATGAAGTTCTATTTCATACTTTTAAATTCCATAGATTCAACTTTTTGTTTCGACCATCATGTATCAATATCCGACAGTCACATTTGGACAGTTTACTGAAATCAATAGGACAGCAATGACAACGGTAATTTATCACAAAATCGTCTAACTGCTAACCTTTGTTTTTTAGGTGATTGGCACCACTGTCACGTATTTGATTGTTTTGGTGCAGTTTTACGTCGGCAATTTTTAGCGAAAATATTGAAAATGATCGATGTAATCGTTTCGTTTACTTATAAACGATGTATTTTGTGTCATTAAAAATAATATGAAAATCTAAAATGATTAATTTCTTGGAAAACTCCTTTTCATTATTAAAATGGGCCGAACGGTAAATAGCAGGGGAGAGAATTCACTGTAATTTTCATAATTTATTTGTTTAAGATCGATTAATTTTTTTCGGCGTTTTCTTGTATTCGGTATTAAGTCACGTGAGGAGACGAACCGGCATGATGGAATCGAAGGAAGACGTTAAAAATATCCAGACGATTGATTTAAATTTGTTTAAGGCATTGAATCATGGCGGAGTCGAGACTGCTAAGTCGACTTTGTCTCAGATACAGAAAGTTTGGGAGGAGAAGAATACGAATTCGGCGTTTTATGACGTCACCAAAATCATCATTAGAACGATGCGGTTGACAGGACGATACCCGTTCTATATTAAAGAAGGTAAATGAATTGTCTGGTCCAAAAATTAGGAAGAAGGGTGGGCAGCACGAGAGCACTCTAGCCCAGTGGCCTCCACATTCATCAATAGGTGGCCTCCATATCTAGCCATAGTTGGCTCCACATCCATCTATACGTGGCCTCCACATCCGTCTATAGGTGGCCTCCACATCCATCTATAGGTGGCCTCCACATCCACCTATAGGTGGCCTCCACATCCATCTATAGGTGGCCTCCACATCCATCTATAGTTGGCCCCACAACCATCTATAGGTGGCCTCCACATCCATCTATAGGTGGCCTCCACATCCATCTATAGGTGGCCCCCCACATCCATCTATAGGTGGCCCCCACATCCATCTATAGGTGGCCTCCACATTTAGGTATACGGAAGGGGGTAGTGTAGTAAGGGTACAGCCCAGAATCCCTTGATCTAAAGTGGAAGAGACTCCATGGTTGATACTGATTTTGGTTTATTTTTAACTTCCTTTTTAGGAACCATGAGTATCAAAATGGTCTCACCCCTTTTCATCGCGTCCTTGGTGGTTTTTGGATCGCAATGTTTCGTAGCCTATTTAGAACTTCCAAATATGATCAACAATGTATTCTTCACAGCGGATTTCGATGTGAACATCCTCTCAGGAATGTTTTCCCTCTTCTTAATATATCAGCTTGCCCTTCCTATAACAGCGTGGCTGGAATGGTCATCGTTGTGCAGCTACTATAACCACTGGAGGGATTTCGAGGTAAAAACGAGGTTGGAGAAATCAGTTAATGTTGATTCCAGATAGAGTTGAAAAAGAAAACAGGTATTGAGTTGGAAAGGGGTGTAGCAAAGATACTGTATGCACTGCCTTTTCTTGAGCTACCCCTTGTCATTTACTTAGGCGTCGCCGAATATGACATGTTCACTAGGCATGCGTCTGTGTACACTATCGTAGTTTTCGGAATCATCAGCATCAATCTCCACATGTACCTCTACCTTTGGATTTTCAGCTGCTTATTTATCGGAAAAGCTGCAGATTCACTATTGAATTACGTTTTAAAGGTGAACATGGTTTATTTTACTTGCAATCTTTTCGTTGAGGACGAAGAAGTTATCAGGAAGTGTTGCAAATATATTCTTTTGCCTCATATTTATAAGTTCGAAATAGATTGCAACTCAAGAAGTGGAAGTCGGTAAATCGATCGAACTGTCGAACTCAAGACTTCTTTGGCTAAGGATCTCCGAGTTAGCGACGATGCTGGCGGACACACTCGCTCCAACGATGCTTCTCTGCTTCTTAGTCTGCGGAGTCGCGTTCGTAATGGCCAGCTACGCTTTGCTTTACTATTTGAAAATCGGAAAAACGAACGAGCACACCCTTACTTACGTGAGCTTCCTTCTCGTCACCTGCACCATCGTCGTCCTAATTTGCGATTCCGCCCACAGAACCACTCAGAAGGTACTTCATTCTCAAGTGCTTCAACTGATCTTTTGTTTGTAGATAGGCCAAAACTTCTCTTCCGGAATAATGAAGATTGATACATCATCGTTAAGCGACTTTTCGAGAAAAGAAGTATTTGAGATGTCCATCATTTGACGTCATAGCTTTGTTTTAGTTGGACAGTCTAATCAACACTACAGGAGTCAACCCTCCAGAATTGATGTTTGCAGGATTCTTTACGATTAATCGACATTTATTCGTTTCGGTATGCTAGGTATTTAAATCGATTAACGATTAAAATAATCTTTTTCAGTTCTTGTCCTCCACAATAACGTATTTAATCGTCATGGTACAGTTTAAGTCGACTGATACTAGCCTTCTACCTCCTGTAAAAGAATGGTGAACAAAAGGAGTGTGCCAGTAGTAAAGGAACCTATTTTTACGGCCAATTTGGCTGTATTTCTCTGAAGTAGATATGGGGCGACCCCCCTTCTGTCTCTCTAGACCCGCACCCTATCTACTTATGGTTTAGATTTTGTCATTTAAAAAGTATTTTGTATTTGTAATAAATTACATACAATGCTAAAGTCTAAGATTTATCCTTACAAAAACACTCCCTAGTACGTATGTAATAGGTAGTTCTAGCTTTGTCCTTTGAGTATATAAATTAAGGTTCTAGCTAGTTCCGAACTCGATAGGACGAGCGATTCTCCCAGTACTGCTTGATTTAAAAAAAAATGGATATTTTCGACCATCGATATCTCCTGAACGGCTGGACCAATCTTGACGCCGGATAGCTCGTTAGATGCAGAATGTTAAAAACTTTCTATTTGTACTCAACAGTCAAGTCCCTAGAACTCATAGTTTTGGAGCTAGAGGACAAAAACTAAAAACGTGATTTGAGGCCGTTTTTCAAAATGGCGGACGAAGTGGGGTGGGAATGACGAAAACACGAAAACGTGAATTTAGAACTACAATGTCCTAAACATGAACAAAATCCAATTTCGCATTTCAATTTTCAACTCCCACGGACCTTCCTGAAATTCGCTAATTGGTTTGATTTTAAATTTTTCATGGTTTTAGAACTTTTTGATTGAGTCTCTACAACTGGGGTGGTGGATTTTAAAGAAGTTTTTTGATCGCCTGTAAAAATTTGTTTATTGGACAGATTTAAGCAAAATTTTTTTTAATCGACGCAGAATTTTGTATTCTTTAATTTACTATAAATAGGTTTTCCTCTTAACATGTCCCGTTTTCGAGTTATATTCAAAAAACTGAAAAAAGTCGAGGTTTTGGGCTGCCAAAAGTTGTGCGGGACCGCATGCAGGAGCGCTACCATCGTTCTAGCGCTTCTTTTTTCACGATATTGATATTGATTTTTATTTAAAACTTTAAAACTTAAAAAAAAATTTTTTTTGTTGAAAAACAAAATTTTACATTCTTTAATTTAGAACACTTGAACCTTTTGATATATCGAGAAGGCTGTGAGTTTTGTGAAATAATTTTGAAGAGTGAAGTGGCCATTTTGTTTTTAGTGCGTCAAAGTCGCTTCGACTGCGACGTAGTTTGTGTTGAAGTTTCCAGTGTAAAAGTCGTCGTTCCGACGAAAAAAGTCGAGAAGGGAGTCGGCTCTCTGAAGGGCTTTCGGTACTGAAGATCGGCCTCGCGGAAGTTTCGCGATCGGAACTCGAAAAACGCAACCTTTGCCCTTTTTTCTCGACAACCCCCCTCAAGACTTCCGAATACGAAGTTTGATAAAAGAGAAAGAAAATTGAATTTTTCCCCGGTATTTTGTAATCATGGCTTGCTGAATAAAATGTCGCCTTTGAGAGAATCTGCGTTTTCTCCATCCGGAGACGTTTTCTCCCGTTTTCAATTTGTTCATGTTCGAAGATTCGACGATGGAAAAGAAGAATCGTTCTACTCAGCCCTCGGCCAAGGGCAGCGGAACTGATTCCAAAAAGACACCCGGTAATTTAATAGTTTTCTTTTCTTTTTTACGTTTTTTTATATCCTAACCTATCATGATGACTAATCACGTTTTAATTCTTCCACCTTTTTATCTCGTGTCTATTTTTATAACGATACTATAACCTTTTTTTTATTTATCAAATTTTTTTATTTATCATGTAATATTGGGCAAACATATGATTCACTGATAAGAGCTGACAGAAGTACCAACTGTTTCATGTCACATTGAATACAGCAGCAAATAATGCCAAATGTGGCCCGGATTAAACTGTCCAGGTTGTCACATTTCGCGATTGGGATATTTTAATCACTTCAGGGTTGCCACATTAGGCGATTAGGATATTTTAATCACTTCAGGGTTGCCACATTAGGCGATTAGGATATTTTAATCACTTCAGGGTTGCCACATTAGGCGATCGGGATATTTTAATCACTTTAGGGTTGCCACATTAGGCGTTAGGGGTATTTTAATCACTTCAGGGTTGCCACATTAGGCGATTGGGATTTTTAAATCACTTTAGGGTTGCCACTTAAGAGAATTTTGCTACGTTTATCACTCCAGGGTTGACAAATTAGGCGAATAGGCTACTTCATCACTCCAGGGTAGCCACATTAGGGGATTAAGCTAGTTTAAACACTCCAAGGATACCACTTTAGGGGATTGGGCTACGTTAATCACTCCAGGGTTGCCACTTCAGGGGATTGGGCTACGTTAATCATTCCAGGTTTGTCACATTAGGTAAATTATGCCACTTTAATCACTCCAGGGTTGCCGCATTAGGGGATTGGGATATTTTGATCACTCCAGGGTTGCCACATTAGGCGATTGGGATATTTTAATCACTCCAGGGTTGCCACTTTGCGGGATTGGACTACGTTAATCACTCCACTTACGCGGATAGGGTACTTTAATCACTCCAGGATTGCCTCATTAGGCTGTTAGCCTACTTTAATCTCTCCAGGGTTGCCACTTCAGGGGATTGGGCTACGTTAATCATTTCAGGGTTGTCACATTAGGTAAATTATGCCACTTTAATCACTCCAGGGTTGCCGCATTAGGGGATTGGGATATTTTGATCACTCCAGGGTTGCCACATTAGGCGATTGGGATAATTTAATCACTCCAGGGTTGCCACTTCGCGGGATTGGGCTACGTTAATCACTCCACTTACGCGGATAGGGTACTTTAATCACTCCAGGATTGCCACATTAGGCTGTTAGCCTACTTTAATCTCTCCAGGGTTGCCACTTTGGGGGATTAGGGTACCTTAATCACTCCAGGGTTGCCACTTTAGAGGATTGGGCTACTTTGATCACTCCAGGGTTGCCACGTTAGGCGATTAGACTACCATAATCACTCCTGGGTTTCGGCATTATTGGGCTACTATAGAGAGATTGTGCTAATTTAATCACTCCAGGGTTGCCACATTAGGCGATTAGGCTACCATAGTCACTCCAGGGTTTCCACATTTATTGGAAATTATGGTTTTGTTACTCAGGCGTGCCCATTATACTTCTCATTGACCTTTCTGTTTAGGGCTCCAAAACGACTTTTTCATTCTAATTTGAAACCTTATTTTTTAAGAAAAGACACTTTTTATGAGAAAGATAAGGTGGAAATGTTTAACCCCCTGCGTTCTCAAATTATAGGGATTTTTTCATTGTAAATTATTGATTTGAATCTTTATTTTTTAGATGCTCAAAATGGAAAACAATTCCCTCGCGGTTTCCGTAAAAGGGAGCTCGCTGGGGGTTCGAACAGCGTTAAGAATGAACCGAGAAGGCCGCCGCCACCGAAAGGCAAAATTTTCGACAAGAGACCAAAACCACGAGGTTTCTATTACGGGGGTCCAAAAGAGGGACTTCACTCCCTTCCCCAGGTATTTCAAACTTTGGCCTCACACCAACTCAATAGGCCAATTGTTAATTTTAGAATATTTCGCTCAATAAACCTCCTTTTTAGATAAACGATGAAGCTCTTGAGGAAGAATTTGGAATACTTTTTAACGGTGGTAAGAAAAAGCAAAGCTTAAACCACCTTTTGAATTTCCACTACGAGCCGAGAGGAGTGACCACAAACGAACGGCGTCATGTGGAAACCTACTCGACCAAATCTCTCATGTCAACTCACGCTCATAAATACAACAAAGAGCAATTTTTACAAGCCAACTGCCAATTTGTAGTACGAGCGAATGAAGATTACGGTTGTTATCTGGG
>JAGWEN010000502.1:0-85118 GCA_018703685.1 Orius laevigatus | reverse complement strand
TGTAAATGAATGATTTACCCTACCTTAATTTTTAACGAATGTAAAAATTTATGATTATTTAATTATTTGTAAAGTAATAGAAGTTTAAAACTGTAAAGACAGAAACAAGTTTGTTAATGACAATTTTATTGAATAATTAGAAAGTTTTAGTTTAAAGGTAGAAGTTCCGGCGTTCGCCAGCAGATCGCAGCGCTTTAACTCTGTTAAATTTTATTGACAAAAGAAAGTTGTTTTCTTTATATTTCGTATTTATTATCCAAATTATCATGTTAAATAATGTATCCCGAAGTAGCATATGATCCCGAAAATGACTTAAGCCCGATTTTGACTCCCCGAATTATGACAAAACATGATAATTAAAATACTTAAATGTGAATTCCCGGCTCTTGGATATAAAGCCATTTTGTTATAAGAATAAGAATTAAATTCATCAGGAGAAGCGAGGGAGGGGCGAGTGAGAATACTCGAACCTTTTTTTTGGGACTTAGGTCCACAGAGCAACCCTCGGCTCGCAGGAGCATTAGGCTCGGGCCCAGTTGTGCCCATTGAGACTACCGCCCGGAGTGCCTTCTCCCCGGCGTTTTCTCAACCTTTAAGGCGCCCTAGGTGCGTGGTACATAAGAGTGGCTCTTACGAAGCCGCCAGGTATCATTAAGATCTTCAAGGCGCAATAGGCGCGTGGTACATAAGAGTGGCTCTTACGAAGCCGCCAGGTATCATTTGAGAAACTGCTTCCACGGCATTTTCTTTCAAGGGTTCGAATCTATAGAGCATAATCTAGGTCTATCGCCTCCTCCAAGGCGTCTACCAAGATACTATCGCTCGTAAGATTATTTCGCCTTTGTAAGATCACTGCTCCGAAGCATTCTCGCTCTCTTTCTTCGAACGGACACAGCTTGGAGTTGGTCAGAGACATAAGGCGTGGAGAATAGGCGGGAAGGACCTCAGAGCACGCAGCCCGATACCAACTCTAGAGCGACGGGAGTACGTCAAAGTCCTCGACGAAGAAGAAGACGAGAGACAAGCCGGGATCAGAAGAATATCTCCAGGGTGCGGACGACAACAGGAACCAAGAAGAAAAAAAAGGTCAGACGACAATTTCAATACTAGGGACGATTTAAAACGTTTTCAGATAAAGTTAAAGTCATTCAAATACGATTTTTTTTATTTGTACCTTTGAAGAAAAAAGAAAGAAAATATAAAGAAATTATTAAATTTATTTGTTTTATTTGAAAATCCTTTCAAAAACTTTGAGCAGACCCCTGAAGACACGTCTACCAACCAAATTTGTATAAAAGGAAATCAAGAGAGAAAAGCTGACCATTTACAGTGGTGCTCAGCGGTGGGATTTTTATTTCCAAGGATTTAAACGAATCTCTGCTCAAAGATTTGAAAGGAAGCTCAAATAAGTAGTTTTGCGCATGAAAAGTTCGAAATTTTTTTTAGCTTTGCACGACATTTTGTTGTTTCTGTTTTTGTTCTTTTTTTTTGAAACTATAGGTATTTGTAGTTTAGGAAACAATTCCATTATTTAGGACAAGTCCAAGATAGGTAAACCCAAAAAGTCAGCCAAGAACGTCCCGAAAACCCCTTTAAAAATGGACGCAGAGATAGCAGCTAGGCTCACTGCAGCCCTGGAAGGACTTAGACTCGATAGGAACAACGGGGACGACGTCCCACGAGGGTTAATTTCAGCCATAGACTCATGGGACCCAGACAGGGCCGAAGTATTCCCGATAGGTCAGTTCTTCAGCATCTTTGACGATCACACTGATCAACTACCTAACGCGAAAAAGGTAAAACTCCTCCAACTGAAAATGAAGGGAAAAGCCCGAACATTTCTATACGAAAATCCCGAACTTAAGGAAGAAGCTAACCCTTATCGAGCGATGAAAGACGCGCTGTTAAGAAAATATCAGAAGGAAGATCCCATAGACGCCACCAGAAGGTTGTGGTCCGCAAGAATAAACGAAGGGGAAAGTTTACGAGATTTCGCCGAAAGGGTGAGGATCCTAGCCAGAAGGGCCCTATCAGTTAGCGAGGGAGCAGTCGCGCCAGCAGATTTACGTGCCAACATAAACTCCCATGCGACAAAAGCCTTCGTGAGAGGGATTCCTAAATTCTCATCATATTTGGCTTCGGGACAACACAACACCCTCGAAGATGCCCTGAAACGAGCAGAAGAACTCGAAGAAATCCACGAAGAAAGAGAAAGAAATACGGATGATTGGGGAATCTGCGGCGTCGGAATAAGCGGAACATCACCACAGCAAGACAGAAGTTGCTATACATGTGGCAAACAAGGACATTTCGCGAATAGATGCCCAGAAAAGAGACATAACAACGCAGCCGAGAGAGAGGAAACCGTGCCGAGAAAACCATGCAGATACTGCGGGAGCCGAAATCATTTCCCGATTAACTGCACCAAACCCTCACAAAACCAAATCCCAATATGCGATTATTGCGGTAAAAAGGGGCACATAGAAAAAAACTGCCATTACCTACAAAGAAGTGAACGCGAAGACAACCCAGCGAGAGAATGGAATGGTCCCCAACCAGCCCAACAAAACCCAGGGAACCCAAATCCACAAAGACCTTTAGTTGCTAGCATAAGCATAAGAGAAAACAAAGAAGACAGCGTATCCAAAGCTCACGAAGAAGCCCTTTACCTAAAGGAAGAAGAAATGCGACATCGTGAAGAAGAGATCCATAGAAAAGAAGAAATTCTCCGTCGAAAAGAAGAAGAGGAGTCACAAAGAGAGGCCCTGCGTCAAGAGGACCTGGAAAGACTTCGGAGGAAAGAAGACGAACTTCGTCGTAAAGAAGAAAGAATTCACCTGAAAGAAGACGTTTTCCGACGAATGGAAAAAGATTTAAGAGAAAGAGAAGACAAGATCAACGAGAAAATTCTTCGTCAAAAGAACGAAGAGAAGATCCGTTGCGAAACCCTTCGCAGAAGAGAGGAAGAAATTTTCAAAAGAGAAAAAGAAGAGTCTTTTCGCCAGAAAGAAGAAGAACCGGGACGACGACGGGTAGACACCCCCACGATCAGAGCGTTAGGCCTAGAGGAAGGCTACGAATACGAATTTGTGTCGGAAGATGAGAAGTCTGACGCAGACGACGTCTCTGAACGACGCTCAATCCCTGCGATACGCGTAGAAGACGACGCGAAGCAGAAAAATCTCAAGACTACGACGACGATGAGAAGCCAAGAAAAGACGACGAATTTCGAAGCTGAAGAAATCCAAATGACGCCAAGATATGAAGAACCTCTACGAGGAGAGTTCAACCGGCGCCCGATGAAGGAAGAATTCTTCAACTACAAATGGCCTAGGAAGCGGCACAAATAGTACGACGATAAGTACTGGCCACCTAGATCGAAAGAAACGACCCGGCTCGGAATTGGAAAGACATCGAAAGACAGCGAAATTTTAGGGCGACAATTTCGCCATTTTTTTTTAGAATTAGATAGAATTAGAGAAAATTGTAAAAAGTTTGGACTTATTTATTCTTTCAATTTTATTTATTTTGTATTTTGTTTATCGAAGGACAGCGAAGTTTTAGGGCGAAAATTTCCCCATTTTTTAGAATAGACATTGAAAGAAATTGTAAAAAAAAGTTTTGATTTATTTTAGATTTTTTTTGTGTTTTCGTTCTGAATTCATAAGTTTTTTTTTAAAGTTTTTATTTCACTTGAATTTTATTTAGATCGAAGTTATCACGTTAAATTTTTTTTTATATCTAAAAATGAAACTTTATTTTATCGAATTTAAAGTTGTTGAATTTTTTTTTATTTTATCGAATTGGTGCAAGTTAAAAATTTTTTTTTGAGTTAGAGTTTGGAAAATTTTTTTTTGTAAAAATTTTAAGTTTCATAAAGCTATGCTATAAGGTATTAAATTGAGTAAAAAGGTACAAATAAAGAAGAATTTGAAGTTAAAGTAGGTTTTTGCTGTTCCTGGAAGGCGCCTCTTCCTTTTATTTTAAAAGGTGGGAACAATGAATTGAAAGTTTTTTTTTGGAAAAGTCATCTGATCTTAAATTAGCCGACGGGGCGTCGGCCGGTAAAGAAGGGGGTAATGTAAATGAATGATTTACCCTACCTTAATTTTTAACGAATGTAAAAATTTATGATTATTTAATTATTTGTAAAGTAATAGAAGTTTAAAACTGTAAAGACAGAAACAAGTTTGTTAATGATAATTTTATTGAATAATTAGAAAGTTTTAGTTTAAAGGTAGAAGTTCCGGCGTTCGCCAGCAGATCGCAGCGCTTTAACTCTGTTAAATTTTATTGACAAAAGAAAGTTGTTTTCTTTATATTTCGTATTTATTATCCAAATTATCATGTTAAATAATGTATCCCGAAGTAGCATATGATCCCGAAAATGACTTAAGCCCGATTTTGACTCCCCGAATTATGACAAAACATGATAATTAAAATACTTAAATGTGAATTCCCGGCTCTTGGATATAAAGCCATTTTGTTATAAGAATAAGAATTAAATTCATCAGGAGAAGCGAGGGAGGGGCGAGTGAGAATACTCGAACCTTTTTTTTGGGACTTAGGTCCACAGAGCAACCCTCGGCTCGCAGGAGCATTAGGCTCGGGCCCAGTTGTGCCCATTGAGACTACCGCCCGGAGTGCCTTCTCCCCGGCGTTTTCTCAACCTTTAAGGCGCCCTAGGTGCGTGGTACATAAGAGTGGCTCTTACGAAGCCGCCAGGTATCATTAAGATCTTCAAGGCGCAATAGGCGCGTGGTACATAAGAGTGGCTCTTACGAAGCCGCCAGGTATCATTTGAGAAACTGCTTCCACGGCATTTTCTTTCAAGGGTTCGAATCTATAGAGCATAGTCTAGGTCTATCGCCTCCTCCAAGGCGTCTACCAAGATACTATCGCTCGTAAGATATTTCGCCTTTGTAAGATCACTGCTCCGAAGCATTCTCGCTCTCTTTCTTCGAACGGACGCAGCTTAGAGTTGGTCAGAGACATAAGGCGTGGAGAATAGGCGGGAAGGACCTCAGAGCACGCAGCCCGATACCAACTCTAGAGCGACGGGAGTACGTCAAAGTCCTCGACGAAGAAGAAGACGAGAGACAAGCCGGGATCAGAAGAATATCTCCAGGGTGCGGACGACAACAGGAACCAAGAAGAAAAAGGTCAGACGACAATTTCAATACTAGGGACGATTTAAAAACGTTTTCAGATAAAGTTAAAGTCATTCAATTACGATTTTTTTATTTGTACCTTTGAAGAAAAAAGAAAGAAAATATAAAGATTTATTAAATTTATTTGTTTTATTTGAAAATCCTTTCAAAAACTTTGAGCAGACCCCTGAAGACACGTCTACCAACCAAATTTGTATAAAAGGAAATCAAGAGAGAAAAGCTGACCATTTACAATCTATATTATTTGAAAAAACTTATTTGAAAGTTTATTTTACTTGAAAGTATTACTACTGCTCTAATTTGACATTATTACCTCACGAAGGTCGAGTTCATTACCATGAATGTATTTACGATTTTGTGAATAATTTCTTATGGTAAGTTGAACAAATTACTTCAAACCCAGGCGTTTCATCTGGTAAATATTTCTTTCTACTTGAACCACTTGAGAAGCCTAGAAAAAAAGTACGAACGTTCAAGGAGGGTATTTTCAAAAACAGAACCAACATGTTCAATAGAGGATGTGGAAGAAATTCTTGGTTTATCATTATTAGAATGTTGAATCCATATTATCATATTATTTCATTGAGGGTGGCAAAAATAGGCCCCCTGTATATAATTCTGCAGTGTTACGTTTTTAATAACAATACCAACCTAGATAATAAGCGAAAATTAAGGTGAATAAAAAATTAGAAAAAACCCCATTGTTTTAGTTGAACATCGAATGTTCAATGACCTATTGCATTTTTCCGTTTTCAATGAAGTTTTGAAATCGAGCAATTAACTAATTCAACCTTAATTTCTCCTCACGAATAAAGTTTCTCGAAACAAGTAAATTGTTTTCAGATCGTCGTGACATGGAGATTGTATCATAATATTCATTATACCGTTGCTCGTTATCCAAGTTAACAGACGTCAAACATGTTTAAAAATAGAAAGTTACACAGAGGAGGAAGATACAAATATTTATGGATATGATACCGTCATTCTTGAAAATTGATCGATCAATAATTAAAAATTTATAACTTTTCCATGATGAAAGTGATTTAGGGATCCCCCCTGATGTGAATCTAATTCGGTTTTTGATTCTCACATCTTTCTAACTTTCTTTAAAAGAAAATGAAAATTACACTTTTAAAGGTGAGAATACCGTTTATATGGTGTATCGTAAAGTTTTATTTATTTTTTAATACCAATGAGATAAGGGGCGTGTAGAGGAAACCTTGCCCACAAACCTTCGTTTGTAAAAATTCTGTATTTTTAGACCACGGTGCATTCAACCTGAAGCATTGCTTGTTCAACTCAAAAAGTCTGGAGTTTGTCTATTAAACTTCCTTAAAAATTCAATTTAAAAAACTTCCTAATTTTGGGTCATTTTGTCCTTTCATTGACCCCTTTCTGAAAACTTGGATTAATTTAATTTTTGAAAAATTTATCTTGTTAAAAAAATAGAGATTAGGAAGAAGGTTGTGTCTTTTGCTAACGACATCTCTGACTTTTATGGGAAAAAAACTGCATTATTTCTATCATCGCGGATCTTTTTTTGTGATAAAATCCAAGGTCGGTCAACATACAAGATTAATTTTAAACAACAAGCGTTATTTTGAGCAAAAATTGGTCTAAAATTAATTATAACTACTTTTAATTCAAGGGCACGTTTGACATATTTCATACGCTCTACGACATTTTATAAGATTGAATTTTTTCTCATAGGAAAACTAAGACAATTCCCAAGCTTTAATATTCCTTTTTTTAATCTTCCCAAGGTGATTTCGTAAGATTTGTTACGGATAGTCGACATCCACGGTTGGTTAATCGTCCAAAAGATCGTTTGTTTCTAATCTAAACGAATTAAATAGGATGTTTGATGTAAGATGTGTCTCGATTTTGAAAACAGAAGAAGAAACTAGCGGTGTTGCTTCTGAGTGTTACCGTTGCCTTGGTAAAGGTCAGTCTCGCTTCAATAACGGGAGTCCTCCTAACTCAAAAACTGTCCATTGTGATTGTCTATAAAATTATTCAAGAAACGTTTCTGTTCTAGAAAATGAAATGCGTGAAAAAATTTTTTGATTTGGGCCTTCACGGTTTTAAACGGAACCATAAAGTTTTTGGTTTTTGCCGGTTTTTTATGATAAAAAAAATCATTGATGGTAAGTTTTTAGATCAAAAAGTTATTTAAAAAATCCGCTAAAATAATTGGGAAGTTCAAAATTTGTTAGTAATGGATGATGCTACTTTTGTGCCTACCCCATCAACAAGTATTCACTGGTAAATACAAAAAAAAATAACTTTTCTTTATAAAAATTCCGTTATGACTTGAAAATTTTGATGGGTAGTTAACGTGAAGAAAACAAGTGGAGTCGAGTGGTCAAAACTTGTGGCGTCTCTTGTTCAAAATAGGTCGACAATATGCTTTCTCCCACTTTAAAATTTCTGAGAACTAGCTTACAATCACTGTAACTTCGAAGCTGCGTTCAAAACGAAAGTGAAAAAAAGAAAATTATAAGTTTTCAGTCCTAGATAATAGTTTAATAATGTACGACAAGGTAAAAGTGGACAAAAAGCACAAGACGTGTTACATAAATTGGCGAAAACGAACGAAAAATGTCTAAATGAAAAAGGGCTTTTGCTGCACTTATTTTCGTTATTAATTCGTTGGACGGAAAGAAGCCATTTCCTCCCAGGGTGAATAATTCTTTTGAGGGGAGGAACTGGACCGTAGATTTTATTACAGTAATTATTTTGTTTCTTGAAACCGCAGTAAACAGAATCGTTTGAAGGCAATAAACAACACTTTTGCCTGTCACATAAGCGTTGCGGGTTTCATTTTTTTTAACTCTTCTGACCACCCTTCGGACAGTTCAAGCACCCCGTCACCTTGTGGACTATCGGCAAAAAACTTCTCTTATCGAGTCAAAACTTTCACTATCGATAAAAACGTAAGGGGCTTTTCTAAACGAAAGTCCCATAGGTACTCCAAATATGCACACTTGAGGAGAAACGTCTTATTTGTAAAGCTGGAGTCGTCCCAAGACGTGATTTATTTTATGATGGATTTCACCTTGCAAACATGATGATTTCCGTGCCATTCTTTGTTCAATATTTTTTTAAATTCTATATCAAAAACTTTATCCTGATTCACTTTTTCACTCTCAAGAACTCTTTGTATTCAGTACCATTTGCATTGTTATTGAAATCGCATTTTGTGAGTAAAGGGTCGACCCTTGATCGATTTGTGCCACCCATCTACGGCACCACTTTTTTTTCTGAAACATATTATGGACCCAATTCAGGGTCCTCTTTACACCAAAATTCTCTACCTTAAGTTCCTACCTTGATATAGAAGGAAGGAGCTGTATCGGGGGAAATATTCAATTGGAAGGAAGACGAATATAGGAGGTAGCATTGGAGATAGTGTGTTTCCTACTCTTCTCTGACTTTTTGGTGAAGTTCTTTTCAGCATACAGCATGCTCGGGAAGGACTAATTTTCTTGCTTTGTTAAATTTATTCTTTTATTTGAATGTTTCAGGTCAAGATGAGCAAAAGCGGTTACACTTGTGTTCGTTACATCTTTTGCTATGTAAACGTTTTACTTTGGGTAAGTCAATACCTACAACAACATTAAAAAACTGACAATCTATCAGCTTTCAGGATGTGGTATCCTCGGAGTCGGAATCTGGCTCAGACTGAACCATGAAGGATACGCCAGCCTTTTACCGCAATATTCGTTTTTAAGCGCCGATTCTATATTTGTGACTATCGGCTTCGTTACCGTACTCGTAACATTTTTCGCCTGCTGCGGAAGCTGGTTTCAGAGCAGATGCATGCTCATAACAGTAAGCTTATACAAATTATTGGCATAAATAAATTTCTTTTTTAGTATTTTAGTTTAGTAATATTGATGTTTTTACTCGAATTTATATTCGCCACACTCGCATTCGTGTATAGAGAAGGTCTAAATGATTTTCTTAAGAATGAGTTGATGGATGGAATTAAGAGACATTATAGAAATTCAAGCGATAATGGGCTTGATATGTTATGGAATGAGACTCACACCAAATTTCAATGCTGCGGGATCAATTCATACCAGGATTGGTACTCAATTGATGCTTGGCCTAATAAACTACAGGTACCTGATTCTTGTTGTCTACCTGAGCATCGAAAAATAGGTATGTAAAGCCTTAATATTCTTTGTAAGTTTACACATTTTTCCAGGATGTGGAGCTCCTAAAAATCAAGATCTTTGGTTTGAAAAAGGATGTTCGGAAAAAGTCCTCATGTGGTTCGTCAAACAGCTTCATGTTGTTGGAGTCGTAGGGCTAACAATATCATTCTTCCAGGTATTTAAGCATTATCAAACTTCATTTTAATCATTTTTATTTTCTAGCTTTTTGGACTGATATCAGCAATGCTTTTATTCTGCACAGTCCGGCATAAAAGGTCAAAAGGACACGTGTACAAAGCCTATGCACCAAGCTAATTCTTCAAATCAAAAACCACATTTCTACATAATTTCAATAATGGAGATGTAAACTAATTTAAAAAATGTATTTTTATCATAATGTTGTGTATATTGTTTTATTTATAGAAAAATAAATATTTATAATTTTATTTTTTTCCATAATTTATGCTCTCCTAGAGATCAATAAGCAAGGATTCTTCCATAAGATGTGTATTTATGAATAAACATTATAAAAACTTTTAATTTACAAAACAAAATTTAAAAAAATTGGACAGGAATGCACTTAAATTATGAAAAACATCCGACTTTGTCCCTTGGGATCAATCTTAGTTCGGAGCCATGTTTCATGAAAATGGAACCTGAAAATTTACGTTTTTGAGAAATAAAATTTCAAAAAATTGATTTTTGACTTACCAGCATTTTGTGAAGGATTGATGCCGATACCTTCGTTGGTTATAATCGCTGAAGTTGCTGCGGGTACTTTGAATTCTTCAGCGGCAAACTTAACCACTGCGGTAAACGGCGTATTTTCCGGTACGCTCAGTCTATAAATAAAAATTTTGGATAAACAAGGTATAGAAAAAACGAGAAAATAAAAAAAATTAGAAACTTTATATTCCAATATTTACAAAAATTATTTTTTTAAACTTTTTATCCTTAAAAACATCAAAGACCAAAATTCAATTTCAGAATAATTTGCCAAGTTTTCAACCACAATGCATTTTAAAGTATCGACTTTATACAAATCCTCGATTATTTTTGATATTCTTTCTTCATGATTAGCCAAAGAATTGTTCATTATTTTAAATAGTACGTTGACAAAGTCTGGACATTTTTGACAAACTTTGGTGATTTTTTCTGAAGAAATGAAGCAAATAGAATTATTGTCCAAAAAATCGGATAAATTCCTTAAAATCATTTCTCTTATCAATCCATTTTCATGGATCAAAATCGACAATATTGTTTCCGAACAGTGTGAATCTTTCAACATTCTTTGAATTGAATTTTCCACATCGTCTATTTGCCCGTTTTGAATCATTTTCGTCCAAGATTTGACAAAAATAAAACTTTCAATATCGCTGTCTATTCCTTGTAAAGTTGAAATAGTCGAAAAAATAGAACGTAAACGAGATAAATTCACCAACGAATTTTTAAAACGATCCTTTCCGCAAATTTTAACATAAAAATCAACAGCATATCGACTTTTTTCACCGGCCGTCGAATGGTTCAAAAATTTACAAAGTATAAAATCACAAATAATTTCACAGTTGATATGTTTGGGATAAAGAACGTTTTCGGAAGAGAAATAAATTAAAACTTTTGATTGAAAATCATCTAGAATGTTTTGAGATCTTAAACGTGAGTAGAAGCCTTCTAGGAAAAGTCCTTGATTGAAAAGTCTTTCAATTTCAAGATTCGATAAATCCTCGACTGAGCCCGATTGGATAAAAACGACGATGGACTTGATAAAAATAAAAACTTCTTTAACTGCGGATTCCATATAGAAAATATAGAATAATATTCAACTTGTCGTTTCTGGGCATTTTTCACCTGAAATTCGTAGTGTCAATTAAAAAGTGCGAATTCCTAGTTTTGAGGGGGGAAACTAAGGTCAAAACATTCAGAATGAACGAGGAATCTGTAATAATTAAAAAATTATTCAAATTACTCACACTTTAAATGGAAGTTTGGGGTCTGAAGTCAAAGTGATCTTGAATGTTACTTTTGCACTGAAAAACACAAAAAATGTCATTAAAAGCAAATTTTTTGAATAATGAGTCTACTTACTCGGAGGCCATTGTTATAATACTAAGGAGTAATTGATCACTTATATTTGAAGAAAAATGCTATGATGTACAACAAGTAAAACCACAAATTTCCATATGGAATTTGGAGAGTTGGAACCAGGGAGGTTTTAAAATCAATCAAGGTTAGATTTGACGTTTACCAACCAGATTTTAGCGAAACGAGAAGATTTCTGACATTTGGACGATTTTTCCCTTATTTTAGCTATCGTAACCGATCCAGCGCCTCTCAAAATATTAAAATCCATGATTTTGACCAAAAAGATTTACCCTGGTTCTTCCCCCGGTGATCTTCAGTGTGCGGGATTTTTGAATTTCGGTTGAGTCTGTTGGCAGCAATGTTCTGAAATCCACCAATCGTCTCTTGATTTGCTCGAAATTCGTTAAGTTTTTCGTATCACTAATTTGTTGGATACCTATTTTATTACACGGAAAGTAAAATTAAACTCAATTGTACACCATGAGGAAATCTTCGCTTGGTATGAGGAAATCATCGGGCGTTCCGAGGAATAATGCGGCTTCCCATCTAGCTAAACCCACTCCGAACGTCAGGTTTGATATTTTGGTGCCACTCTGGTCCACTTTGGTGGCTGATTTCTTCTCTAGTATGCGGTCTACCGGGTGATTCTTCTCTATTATGCGGTCTACCTGATTTATACCTTTTTAAGTCTAAATTAAGGGGGGATGAGGACTCTTTGGCAGTAACTTCTGCGATGCCAGTCTCGATGGAGGAATGAGGATCATGGCGCTCTGAGCCGGTAGTCCGCATACTAGAGTGGCACTGATATATTTCCTTTTTAAAGGAATTGAATGGATTTGTGGTTGAATTTAAAGAAACTGAAGTCGGTGGCAGTCTTGTAATGATTGACAGTGTCTAAGGTTCAGATGCTTCATACTTGGATTGACTGGAAGGCACTTTACAGCATTTGGGCCTCTATAAATTGCTCTAATGGTCTACCTGTCTCAGTTTGGCTGTTTTCATGGAGACTGCCAGTGGTGTCGCTAGGTCATCGGGGGCCCTGCACAGTGGGACAGAACTGGATTTGTTGTTTCAAAAATCTGTAACTCCCGATGCAATTAAATTTGAGACACCGGACTACCCCCAATTTCTTCGTAAATGGTTCCTCTTTAAACTGTTATAAGGGCAATATGATTGGTGCTCATTAACTGGTATAAAAATTGGGTTGAAGTTAATTTTGTTTGTTTTTTTGAAAAACGGCTGCAAAACCCCTAATTTTTATGATATCGAAACCGGGCTAGTGGCAATTTCTAGCCCTATTTAATACCTACATTGTCCAAAAAGCAGAAATTTCCTAACTATAATAGAAAAATTTTTATGACGTTTTTAAAAATTGTCTTTTTTTAACTTTGAACTCCTATAAATCCCGTTCTACTTAATGAAACCTAACCATCTTTTGTTTAAAAATCTTGTTTTTTTAGTACTTTTAGAATCTTAAAACGAATTTTTGATAAAGTCAAAAATGTGCGTTTTATTTAACATTTTTCGGAATTTGTTATAACTCGACTTAACCCTAGTACCACCAGGTGGGGTGATTTGCCACCCGAGAGAAGTTAAAAGTAGGCGCATGGACAAATGAGTGGTAGGAGAACGTCCTGACCATTATGTATTCCTCGAATAAGTTGTTCGGAACATGTTTCGTCACTCAAAATTAACCGGAAGTAATCAACGATTCTGTAAATTTTGTTAATGTTTCTCATTTTTGCGTTTGGGGTGGTAAATCACCCCACATGGTGAGTGATGTTGCTTAAGTTGGGTTGAATCTCACCCTAATGTGACATTTTGGCTTTGTTTTTTCCGCGGTTTTAGACTGGTTTTTGACTCTCGGGGCATGCGCGGAACGTTTAAACGTTCCAATAATCGTTCTGCGCATGAGCCCTGGATTCAGAACCGGTTTGAAATTTGGATCTGCGGTGGAAACATAGCTTTTATTTGCTACCTAACACGTTTTTGTCGATATAATAAGTTTCATACAACTAACCATGGCGTCTTATTAAACTTTTCCCAAGTATTAGATAAGTTTAAATGAATAATTTTATATGCATATTCAAAAATTTACGTTTGTTTCTCGTTTTGATTTAAAAAATTTATACCGTAATGTGGACGTACATGATATGTCGTTCAGAAGAGATAAAAATAATGCAGGGCTGTTATTGTTATATTTTTTCAATGTCAATAATGAAATTTGTTAAATTTAAAATTTATTTTGTAATAAAAAACTTTTATTACCATAACAAATTTCACTTTTTAGAAGCATTTGATGAAAAAATTTTAAAAAAATGATCGGGTGGAAAATCACCCTAGGTGGTGAGAATCGAAAAAAAGTTCACCTGGTGGTACTAGGGTTAAACAAAAAGTTAACATAAAATGATAAAAGCCTATCGGAACGGCTTCCTCTACGGCTAAATTAAGCTTCTACCAAAAGACTTGAAAATCAAAGTGCCATTTTGGGAATGGAATTTTCTGCCGATTATCTGCCAGACTTTTGACCTGGCGAAAAAAAGTATCGAAGTAAACCCCCCTTAATTTTGAGCGAGGAATCGATTGGCATCAGTAACTTCTGGACTCGACGTACAGGGTGCTCATGAATGACCCTAAATTCGTTATTTTGAGTACTTACCCTATGTTTTGACAAAATTAGGGATTTTACAGCAGTTTTTCAAAAAAACAAACAAAATTAACCTCAAGCCAATTTTTATACCAGTTAATGAGCACCAATCATATTGCCCTTATAACAGTTTAAAGAGGAACCATTTACGAAGAAATTGGGGGTAGTCCGGTGTCTCAAATTTAATTGGGAGTTACAGATTTTTGAAACAACAAATCCAGTTCTGTCCCACTGTGCCCTGCTTGGGAGCACCACCTTGCTCCCGGTAGCGACGCCACTGGAGACTGCAATATCTATACAAGTTCATACACGTTCAGCACTTTAGGTCATGGTATATTTTCACTTTTAAGGTGACTGGACAGCCCTTAAGAATCCTATTGATTAGTTGAGGATGGTGTCCACCAATCGCTAATGTTTAATCTCAGGATCCTCACAAGTCCCCAGGCTGTCAGGTCTCCTTAATTGAGGATCTTCCTCCATTTATAGCAAATTTCGATTTCCTAATGATTTAGAAAAGTTAATTATTAACAAAAAACAAGTGAGGGGCACTGGCCCGAGGAGGATCATATTCAAGTTTTCCATTATCAAGACATCTTTTTGATGTAATTTATGATCCATAATTTTCAGTTCGAGTAGAAAATCTGGAATACCGATCAGATCTAGATCGTCGGAGACGTTATGTCAAAGTGTCAGCTCTGATAGGGCGAGGGCAAAAAGTTCCTCTCGGTACGAAATGGTAACTCCCGGCTTTTCAAAATCTGCGATGACACCTTTCACCCCTGTGAACCATCGAAGAGCTACAGTAGACAGACTGAGCAGGTATTTGAAATGTCCATTCTACATTTCTCTCTACATCTTTTCTTAGATCTACAACGAAAAACCAATCGATAAACCAATCTCGTCGGAGCAGTGTTGGAGCTGGAAAATCTCGTGTGGATGACCGCCCTCTAAAAGACAAAGACTGGCAACAAGGGGCTCAAGCCAAAGTAAACTCTCCGCCACGTTTGTTTTTTAAATTCTCATTTTATTTTCAAGGTGGAATTTATCTTACGGCAAGATCTTCATGGTTCCCAAATATTGGACAATTTTAATGGAGCCCTCAAACCACTCAGCTTGGCTTTGTTCATTGAACTAACCAATTACTTTATCCAAAAAATCGATCCCAGTTTGTCGGTTGACAAGCACAATTATGTCAATGAAATTACATATTTTTGCAAGCGTTTATCATATAGAGGGCGTGTAGATAGAAGTTGGATGATCTCTGGTATGTTTTATCTAACCAATGTTCAAATTTTTTAAACCATATTTGCAGTGAACACATCCCATTCTTTCGGGCATGCACTGGGTCTCTTAGAATACCTTGCATCAATTGTTTCGATCTGCAATCCTCCCAACATCAACGATTTATTGTTTCCAAGTCACCAGTTTGAAGAAGATAATGATTCATTTTGGGATTTCAAAGTAAGAAAAATGAATTCTTAGGTTTTTATTTTTATTAATCATTAATTTTTAAGCAAATAATTCCCTTGATGAATAATTTGTACATAAACGATGATGAAGAAGAAAAACATGAGCTTATACGTGAATGCATCACATCTCATGGTGAGTTATGTCCAGTATAAGTTGTCCACCTTGGTTTCTGCTTTGCAGCCCTTTTTGGCAGATTTTGCAATATGTTCTCCATTTTTTGAAGAAAAGGAGACCTCTGTGGTCGTAGTTTCAATTAAATTACTCACCTCATTATCTCTGTGGTTTTGGATTCGAGGCTGAGACAAAATTTATATCCTGCCAATGATGTTCTGTAACTTGTTTATATCTTTCTTTAAAAAACTCGTTTTAGTCGATTCTGAGATTGAGATTAAAATCAATGAAGCTGAAGTCCAATTTCAAAATTTGAACGATAATTGTGCCACCATTGCTGCAGACATTGAAAAAATCAATGCTGAAGGATCTGTAATTTTTTAATTTCATTTCATTGGATATTTAATTTATTTTTATAGCAAGTCCATGAGCAATTAATTGAGCTTGAACAGCAGTTGGATTCTGAAATAAGCCAATCGGAACGTTATAGAGAATTCATTTCAAAAGCGACTAAAGAGCAAGATATGAAAATGGCGTCTTTGGCAGCCTTAGGTAAATAAAACACAATTTAGAGGCAAAGTAATTTATTTTATTGTAAATTTTCAGAATCTGAATTTTCATCTTTGAACAAGGAAAAGGAGAAAATTGAGAATGCCGTGAAAACCCAAAAGCTTTCCACTAAGGATGTAGAAAACATGAAAAAAACTATGTCCGAACTAAGCCAAAAGTGTCAAAATGAAAAGAAGAATATTGTTGACTACCAAGATAAGTTGTTTCAAGTGGATTTGTTTTTGAGCAGCTTGAAAAAAGAGGTTTTTATTTGATTTTTTTAAATGTTATTATGTTTTTGTTAACTAAATTTTTTTAGGCTGCTAAAGATCGTCAGGAGTTGAACAAGGTTTTAATTCAGTATGGTACAACTGAACCGTCCATATCTCAGTTGATTTCCTCCCAACTTGAATTGAAAGAAAGCCTCGAACCTATCAAGTTAGCAATATCTGCATGTTTGGAAAAATATAATGAGATGCATGATACGATTGTGTCTGACATAAAAGACTCCCATCAAAATCTCACTAAGGTTAGTAAATTGTTGTTCTTTACCTGCTTATGGTGATTCCATTTAGGCATCTATCTCTTGTCTAATTTATTTGATAGTCTTGCTTTAAAAATCTGTGGTTCATTTCAGTTACGGAGTTCTCTGATTGAAATTGAAGAAGAAAAGAAAAAATTAAAATCAACCTATTCATCTTTGAAAGAAGAGCTCAATGTTTTAAATAAAGCTGAGGTTTGTGTGCATTTTCTGTTAACCATGTCAGAATAACTTCAGGGTCTCTATCTTAAATTTTCAGAGTCTTAAAGAACTTGAGGAAGAAAATAAAAAATTGTGGGAAAGCTTGGAGAAAAAGAAAGAAGAATTCAGGATTTCCTATGAAAAGAAAGAAACGGAACTTAAAGAAAAAATAGAACTGTATGTATAGTTTTGTTTTGCATTACTAACTAAGACTGTTGATGTGGCTGTGGGGGTACACTGAGGGGGTAAAGGAGATGTAAAGTCCCTCCAGATCTTTTTTCCTAATTTTTTTTTAAATTAATTTAATGATTTTTAGTTTGAAAAATAAAGATGCTGAACACAAGGTCATGACTGCTCGAGCTAAGGACCTTTTTGCCTCGCACGAAGCTGTGCTAAACAATTTAAGAAATAAATTGAACCGGTAAATACATTTAAAAACAAATTATTAAAATTTATTTAAGGAAATAAAGAAGCCTCTAATAACTGGAAACTCTACACCTTCATAGTTCAGAAAACTTGTACTTTTATAATAAAATTAATATGTTGTAAATAAATTTTTGTAAATTTATCTACTACTAGTTCAGACACCAATTTCCAGGCTGACTGCATGCCAAGTATGAAGTACCTAGGAAAAAATCTACCTAAAAGTGAGAGGGAGATGATGCATGTCAAGAACTTTTTAGGGGATCATAAAATATTTTCCCATAAGTATTTCAAGTTTTGATTCAAGAGAATGAAAAATTAATATTCCAGAAGACAAACTAAAACATCTTAAGTCTGAGAGCATGTAGGCAGCTTCAAGAAGTACTGCATCACCTAAAACAAAATTGCGATGAATGTTCAGCTATACATACTTACACAGAGAAGTAAAAAAGTGAAGGCTTCTTTGCTACAGTAGGTATCAGTGGCCAGCATTATGGAACTGAAAAATTGGCTAAAACAGAATATTTGATAGCAAGACAGCAGATTTTTGATGAAACACCCAATCATAGCGTCAGCAAACATTAATTCTCTCAAGGAACAATTTTTTTTTTATTGGCTATTGGCTCATACTTTCAAGCAACAAAGATAGCAAGCAGACAACAAAACATAGGCAGTGAGAGAATTGAATGTGACATGATTTAAGGAGTACTGTCTCGCAAAAGTCGAGGTTCTAAACGAGTAACCCTGATGCTCTAACAAATTCATCTACTACTACTAGTTGATGGTGCTCCTAGTCTAAAGACTTTAAAATAAGGGATGATTAATTTAAAACGAAATTCGTCCCAGTAAAGTTCAAAGCGATTTTCCTTCATAGCCCCCCCCCCATGTAAAAATTCAACAAAATTTCGTTTATCTCAAGACCTAATTAGCCATTCTTTAATTAATTTGCCAATAAAACCAGCGAAATCTTTAAAAATTTAAATTCGTTCAACAGTTTATATTGTTTATAAACAAAAATGTTGTTAACCTCTCTCCACACCGCTCCAAGAACGCGGGAAATTCAAATTTTGACAACCAAGCACGACCCTCAAAACTTAAATGTACACCTCTTATCAAAGTTTACAACCATCTAATTTATGACAAAACTTGGATAAACATTGCAATAATTAAAAGTAAATTAACAAAATTTAATTAAATAAAAAACTGTAATGAAAAGGTTTTTAATGGACTAATGAAAAATCTGAAATTTCACGAAACTGCACGTATGCAAATTGGCTGGAACATACCTACTAAGGTACTTAAGTACCAAGTATTAAAGACATAAGAACCATACGAGCTAGTATCTGGATACTTGAAATATCAAGTTCTTTGTGAAAAAAATGCTGGAAATGCTATTTAATGACATTAAATGAACTTATGGTAACATTTAAAAGTAAATTAGTAATAAATTTTATTCTAATAAGTAGGTACTTAGTATGTTTTTGATGTACTAGGTGGAATATTAGGGGTAATATGAAGGGCTACGTGTATCCAACGTTACCTGAAGTAAGATAGAAGTTCGGAGTCCAATATAGAGTAAATTTTACATAGAAATAATCGTTTGGAAATAAATTTAGTGAAATTTTCGGTGAAATACATGAGGGAGTCGAGGTGCAATTAGAGTTCGGGTAAGTTCGTGATAGGTAATGACGTCAGGAGTTCGGGTCTCGTGGCCTCTCGGCGAATGGGACGCTCGGATTCGGTCACGTGGACACCTCTAGCCAATGAGAACGTCGGATTCTCGTTTACAGTCGGATATTTTCAGACAAGCGTAGAAAAACTTTTCTCATCAACAGCCGCCATATTGGAGTGTGTCGGGAGAGTGAAGTGAAAATAACATTTTAAAGGAATTGGTAATCTTGTATTTATACAACGTAGGTCGGGTTTGTGCGAAAAGGAGTCGCGCTTTATTTCTAAAGTGTCTCGAACGATTAATTTTGATTCCTTTTGGTGTTTTAACGTTGAAATAAGGTGGATATTAACTCGATGATTTACATCTGGATCATTGTCTAGGTTCGAGAGAAGATGGAGAGAGGCACGTAAGTCGGGGTCGGCTTGGGGGCTTCGTTATGTCCGTGGGTTAGGTTCGACCGTTTCTTTTGCGGTAAAATGTGCCTTTTTCGACGCTATCCTCATCGGACATTCGGCACGGATCAAATTTTAATCGTTATTTACGGATGGGATATATACGAATGCCATGTGTAGTCCATTTTCGAATTGTTATAAATACGAGGGGAACGTTTCGTAGTGAGTAGGCACCGCTTTTGTAAACAGGAGACGATATGGCCGAACATCTTGTCGACGGTCCGCCAAACAAGCGGCCAAAATTAACAGATCATTTTCAATCAGCTAACGATAATTCCGGTAAGTTGTATTTTATTTACGCATTTTTTTTTCAAGAATTTTATATCATATTTTTCCCTCTCGATTTTCGACCGAGAGTAAACCATCTCCGTACACCGTCTGAA
Source organism: Orius laevigatus (assembly GCA_018703685.1). NCBI lineage: Eukaryota > Metazoa > Arthropoda > Insecta > Hemiptera > Anthocoridae > Orius > Orius laevigatus. The sequence continues at coordinate 65,253 of JAGWEN010000502.1, read as the reverse complement.
ATAATCCAACTCTCACTATTTTACCCGCTTTTATATTCGAATCCTTACTTTTTACCATAAATAAATTTTTTTTCCCCTTAATAATTCATTTTTTTTGTCTACTAATTTTTTTTTGACACATATAAAAATTTAAAAATTTGTTTTTTTTATTGCCTACCTTTAAATTTTTTGTTTTGTGGCCCACGCCCCCCTTTTTCTGTCATCCGCATACACAACAATAAACAAATTTTGACACTTTTGACTTCTTTAAGGTTTTTTTTTTGTTGATTTTGTGTTTGTGACACTTGTAGATAAGAAATTGGATGTTGAATTTTATGCTTAGGTCTTGTTATGTCGAGGATTTTGAAAAAGTCGATTTCGATCGGTTTTATGCGATCGATTTTCTTTTGGCGATTCATCCGATAGGTCAATTTTAGTTTTGGTCTTATAGAATCAAGTTGTCAAAATTGTTGTGGCAAAGTAAGTGGTTGTTAAAGCTTAAATGCATTTTTGGGTCCTATGAGGCAAAAATGTTCAATCCCAGGAGTTGAATTCCACTAAAAATGTTGATATGCGATTTCAACTTTTTGCGACTTTCAGAAGGGATTTAACTTATTTGGATACCCTTAAGATTGTCTTGAAAATTCTTCAAGTTATCTGTTTTTCAAATTTGTAAGGTTTTTCATAAAGTGAATTTTTTTACACTTATCGTGTCCTGAGGCTTTTGCTGATTTTGTGTTTGTGACACTTGTAGATAAGAAATTGGATGTTGAATTTTATGCTTAGGTCTCTTTTTGTCGAGGATTTTGAAACGGTCGATTTCGATCGGTTTTATGCGATCGATTTTCTTTGGTATTGCGATTCATCCGATAGGTCAATTTTAGTTTTGGTCTTATAGAATAGAGTTCTTGCCAAAATTTTGGTTGTGGCAAAGTGAGTGGCTGTTAAAGCTAAAATGCATTTTTGGGTCCAATAAGGCAAAAATTTACAATTCCAGGAGTTGAATTTCACCAGTTTGTGTGATTTTAACTTTTTGCGACTTTCAGAAGCGATTTAACTTTTTGGATACCCTGATGTATTCACGTGCAATAGATTGTCTTGAAAATTCCTCAAGTTATCTGTTTTTCAAATTTGTAAGGTGTCCCAAAAAGTGAATTTTTTTTCACTTTTCTGTTTGTGACACTTCGATAAGAAATTGGATGTTGAATCTGAGGTCTTGTTAGATCGAGGAATTTGAAACAGTCGATTTTGATTGGTTTTGTGCGAACGATTTCCTTGTGTATTGTCATTTCTTGCGATTCATCCGATCAAGTTCTTTGGGCAACGCCAAAATTTTGGTTGTGGCAAAGTGAGTGGTCGTTAAAGCTAAAATACATTTTTGGATCCAATGAGGCAAAAATTAGGGATCCCAAGAGTTGAATTTCGCTAAAATTGATGATATTATGTGATTTCAACTTTTTGCGACTTTCAGAAGCGATTTAACTTATTTGGATACCCTTAAGATTGTATTGAGCATTCTTCAAGTTATCTGTTTTTCAAATTTGTAAGGTGTCCCAAAAAGTGAATTTTTTTACACTTATTGTGTCCTGCTTTTGTTGATTTTGTGACACTTTGAGATGAGAAATTGGATGTGGAATTTTATGCTGGGGTCTGGGCACATTTCTGTTGATTAGGTCATGGTTCGGTCGCTGAAGCTGAAATTTTTTCGAGTTTCAAGCTGTCAAATGAGTCTTATGTTTTAGGTCCATTTTATGCGATTCTCTTGTGTATCTTCATTATTCTGTTTTGGATTTTCTTGAGATTCTTCCGATAGGTCAATTAGGAGTTTTGGTGTTGAAGTTTTGCTTGACTCTCAAGCAGTCAAATTATTGATTTGACATGAAAGTTTGTGCCAAAGTGAGTTTTTGGCAGATAATGCTCAAAATTTGGTTTTAAATTTCTCGAGTAAATTTATGCGATTGTTGTGATTTTCAATAATTTTTATGTTTTTAAAATCCAAAATTTGTGGAAACAAGACCGGTATGTTTCTCACCAGCTTATCTATCCTGGAGAAACTATTTAGGAGCTAATTTCTTTAAGCTAAGCCAAAATTTGTCCAACTTGCAAGCAATCAATCTTTTTAAAAGTAAAATGCTGCAAAAAATTTTGGATTCTGGAAGTTGAATTTCACTAAAAATATCAAGATTTTACCAGCGATTTCAACTTTTTACAGAAGTTAAGACTGTTCCAAGGTGTTTCGGAGTTCAATTTTTTGTCTATTGAGTGGGAGGAAGTTCCGCTATTTTTGAACTTCAAAAAATTCGCTGTCTTTTTAAGCTTAAATTCCAACAGAACACTTCTGGCAAAAAAAGCTGAAATTGGTCATGATAGCTGGAAATTTTAGTTTTTATTCAGTTTTTGTATCGGATTTCTTTTATTACTTTGACTAGCGACACAACTTGGCTTCTCATCATACATTCAACAGGTCCAAACATGAGCTTCATAATCACAGCTTACATTTTAATCAAATCCCACCACCCCTTCCTAAAAATCTAAAAAACAAAATTTGTTTCTCTATGTATTTCTAAATTTTGGTGTTTTAGCATTGAAGCCACATTTAATTTTGCTTCACGAGACAAACTGACCGATCTCATTAATATTGGCTATTTCATTGATGTAAAGCATGGCTTATTGCATGGGCATATTTAAAACGAAAAAATGCATGTTTTAATAAATGTCGATCGATGGAATTTCACGTTTTGAAGTTCGGTTTTCTTGCTCATTTTAAATAAAAGAGAGAGAGAAAAGACTGCCCTAAAAATTTTTGTTTAATAATGACCTTTTTTTGTTTTGTTTTTTCTTATAATTAATGTTTCGGGTTTTTGGGTGCAGGCGTTATGGCGCCTGGGACAACAATGACGTATGGGACGTACGGTGGCATGTCCGGCGTAATATCAAGTCATCAGCAACATCAGTGGAACGCACCCAAGAGAAGTAATAAAATGAACAAAAAATTAAACAAAAATTTACTTAAAACGAGGCAGAGAAAAGCAATCTAAACGAATCAAATCCCACCAAAGCTTTTTTTGTTGACATCCTCCTTTTTATTTTTATTTTATTTTTTATTTTTTTATTTTAAGATGTCAGCATGTAATAAAATGCGTTTTCTGCTTCTTTAAATTTTAATTTTAAGTTTTTTGACGGGCAGAAATAATCGCGCGACTTAATAAAATATATCTGCAATATTTGTTTTCAAAAAAGCAAGATACTGAATTTTTTTTTCTACTAGATGTTTTGTTGTTCTTCCCCCTTTTATAGCACACCTTATCAAGTTATCACCTGTAGATTTTTTAATTTTTTTCTGTATTTTTGTCCTTTTTTCCTCCTTAAACTTATGTGTTGAACCACCTTTGTTGTTCATAGGATGTGTCGAAATTCATTTATTTGGTTTTTAGCAGCAAAAACTGCTTCGGAAAGTTCTGCAGTGGAAAGTTAAAACAATCCTGAGAAATTTTTTAAATTTTCATTGCAGAATTGAAGCAAAAGTGGTCCTTTGATGCTCTGAAATTCACCGATTGTACCTTGAAACTAATGACGGTTCTAAAGTTAACCCAAAATTTGATCTACAGGACAAATTAATCCAACTAAAGCTTTTTAATGTAACAATATTGTAGATATATTTTGATCTCTTTACTGCTTTTTTAAAGTCCCGGTGTTAAGAATCTGCCTGTAGTAAAGCAAAAATTAACAATTTAATAACCAAATAACTGGAATGAAGGAAAAACCAATGTTGGTTACATTCACACGTTTTTATGTTATATTTGTGTAATTGCTTTTATGTTTAGTTTAAGATGTCAAGCACCACACTTTAGGGTTGTATTTGTTTAAATGTGTTTTTATGTTTAAAATGATAAATGTTATTAGTGGCATGGTTTCATTTTAGCATGGATAGAGTCAAAAAAGGGAAAGTTACACAAATATAACGAGAAAATGAAATCGTTTGTTTCTGTGAAGCTAAAGTTTGTTGACGTCGTTTTTTCAGCCGACCTTTTCAGTAGCACTGATATGTTTGACTTGGAAAATGATTTACCCGACGAATTAAATTCGTGGGGTTCAACAGCGGACACGCCGAGCAACAAACCTCCAGCGACCGGTCCAGGTCCAGGTCAGATGCAAAATGGAGGGATGGATCCAAACGACCAGACAAGACTTCAACACCACCTCATCCAGGTAGTTTGTTTGTTTATCAAATTTTTAATAATCATCTGCAGAAATTCCAGGGTCAGAAAACCCAGTTGGTGAGCCTCGGTTTGAAAAATCCGACACTTCAGTCTCCTCCGAATGTCGCTATAAGCAAGACAGTGGATCCTATGGTATCACTGCAGCATACATTACAGCAAGGATCTATTAATAATGCTGGTAAGTGTATAAAGTTCCTTCATTATGAAATCTGATTTTTTTCTTTTTCCAGGAATGATAATGACAAGTTCAAATCCTATGGGCGCTAATACATTAGTAGTTACTAATAAACAACAACCTTTATCGGCAGTCGCATCCTTGATGGCTGGAGCACCTCCTAATACAACAGCTCCTCCTCCTCAAGGTTTGCTTCAATCTGGCGTCGGACAAAATGGACCTGTTGGTGGAATGAGAGCACTTCAGGGACATATAGTCAATAGGGTTCAAAGCCCAGGGATTAACACTATACATGTTCAACAGCCTCGAATTCAGGTTTGCTTACAAAGTTTGTAATTAGGTAATGGTGGAAGTATAAAAAGAAGGAAGGAATTTTTCTTTTTTATTTAGCTAGAATGTTATAGAAAATTTGGATGTTTGGGTTTATAAAAATTGAGTTTGAAATAATTGGGCAAAATTTGGTTTTAGGCGAGTATGGGTTTGGCTGGAAATCAGTATGGGTATGGTACAGTGGTTACTCCGCAGCAGAGACCTGTGCCTCCTAGCCTATCAGCAATACAGCAGCCGAGGTTTCCGTCATCAATTGGCGGAAACGTCGTTGGGAGCGATGCTGGACTTGTGTCGACAGTTCAGCAGGCTCCGACCCCGCAGCAAGCGGCCGTCCCTTCCCCTGCGCAACCCGTAACGCAAACGCAGCAAGCTGCCGCTCCTGGTGGCTCTGCCCCGTCCGCCCCCACTTCCACTTCGGCTGACCCAGAAAAACGAAAACTCATCCAGCAACAGTTAGTTCTTCTCCTTCACGCCCACAAGTGCCAACGGAGAGAAAGCCAAGCGAACAACGGAGAAGCCTGGCAATGCACTTTACCCCACTGTATGACCATGAAAAACGTCTTAAGCCACATGACGACATGCCAAGCAGGAAAAACGTGCTCTGTCCCACATTGTTCCTCATCTCGGCAGATCATCTCTCACTGGAAACACTGCACGCGGTCCGACTGCCCTGTATGTTTACCATTAAAACAAGCTGACCGACAACGAAATTCGAATGGTAAGCTCACAATTCTAAAGCTTCAAAATGTGTTTTTTAATAGCAATTTTAGCTGCCGCAGCTACCCAGCCTGCCACAACGGCGCAGACGAACCCATCAATGTCGGATATGAGAAGGGCTTATGACGCTTTAGGTATTCAAGTACCGACAACAGGGGGCGGGGGCCAATTAATGGGTGCTGCACCTACCGGGCCCAGGGCAAGGCTTCCCGCCCCAGGAATTAGGGTGTCAACACCAAATACTCAACCTCCTCCTCAAGGTAAATAGAGAATTCACCTTTTTATTGCATATTTAACTTTGTTTTAGGTGCAACTGTTGTTGGGCAAAACCCTCAAGTGAGTCAATCTCTTGAAAACCAAGCTCAGCAAGGTCCAAGTACAGCTGCTGCTCAAACCGCTGCTAGTATTCAACAAGTCGCAAACATGCATAATAATCTATTCGGTCTTTCTTCGAATTCTGATGTGCCTACTAGCAATGTAAGTTAACAATTTTGTTTGTCTTTTTGAGAATTGAATTTTTTTTTGTAGCTTGTAAGCAGCGAGAGTAGGCTTTCTTCTCTTCAACTTCCACAAGGGATTCAACAATTTACGGCGAATCCGATTCAAGGAACAAAAGACTGGCACCACTCTGTGACTCCCGATCTTCGAAATCACTTAGTTCATAAACTCGTACAAGCAATATTTCCGACACCGGATCCTCAAGCGATGTTGGATAAACGGATGCATAATTTAGTCGCGTATGCACGGAAAGTGGAAGGTGACATGTATGAGATGGCCAATACACGGTCAGAATATTACCATCTCCTTGCTGAAAAGATATACAAAATCCAGAAAGAGCTGGAAGAGAAAAGGATTAAGAGGAAAGAGCAACAACAGCAGGCACAGCAGCAGACGCAGCCGCAGCAGTCGCCTCAAGTTCAGCCGCCGCCGACTCCTCAGCCACAAGTTAGACCTTGTGCGCCTACGAGTGTAGCTCCTCGGCCTGTCACGTCGCAACCTTTACATTCACATTCCCCCGGTTTAAGCGGATTGAACCGGATGCCGATGGGTCCGAGTCCAAATGCTCCGAATTCCCAATCTGGACTTTCACCGTTCGCCACAGCAATAAACAACCCTCCTTCCGTCCCCCCTACAACGACTAGTCAATTCCAAGCCACGAATCACCAGAGCAGCGTCGCAGCAAGGCTAAGCGCTCCGCAGACGTCTCCGGCTTTCGCTCCCAACACGTTTCCCACGCCGAGCCCCCAGCAAGGCGTCACCAGCAACGGCGCACGCCATCCCTCGTCACCCAACTCTCCGGCGACAATGGCCTCAACAGCTCCTTCCCCAGCCGTCATGAGCTCTCTAACTCCCTCGCCCAGCTCCCAACTAGGAAAATTTTCAAATCACACACCCGTCCCTCCTTCCTCACGAACATCCATGATCTCCCAAAACAAATCCTATTCTAGCCAAATGTCAGCCATCACGGCTTCTCTTGACAGAGTACGTTGCTGCTTACATATTACGCATGCACATGTATTCATTTTATTAACAAGCCATCGCATTTCACCATATTTGTCAATATTAATTTTTTTTAAACCATCATTTAGGATGAAGAAGCATCACCGCCTTCAACCAACACATCAATGGGTAAAGGCAATGTCAAAGTAGAAGACGAGGATAACGAAGAAGAAAATGACCGAGGAGGAACTGGCAAAGGAATTGGAAAAATGAAGCAAGAAATTAAACAAGAACCCATGGAAGACGGTATTCAAGTGAAAGGTATTTCAATTAATCCACCCAACTTTTCTTTCATAAAATTTGTTTTTTCAGAAGAGGTAGTTGTAAAAGAAGAAGTTCCTTCACCAAAAACAAGTGACTCGACTGTAGATATTAAACCACATGTTCCCGAACCTATCCAAAATGTCATTGGTGTCAAGAAGAAATGCCGTACGTTTTCATTCACAAAATTTTGCAAAATTTTTAATTTATATTTTCAGTCTTCAAACCTGATGAACTACGCCAAGCATTGATGCCAACTTTAGAAAAAATGTACAGACACGACGAGTCGTTACCGTTCAGGCAGCCGGTCGACCCTCTTGCCCTCAACATTCCCGATTATTTCACCATAATCCCGAACCCGATGGACTTATCCACCGTAAAACGAAAACTCGACACCGGCCAGTATTCGGACCCATGGGAATACGTTGACGATGTCTGGCTTATGTTTGAAAACGCATGGATTTACAACAAAAAGACATCCAAAGTTTATAAAAACTGTACAAAGGTAAGCATTAAACTTCAGCTTAACACTCAACTAATTCGTTTGTAGCTTTCCGAAGTCTTTGAACAAGAAATCAAGCCAGTCATGCAAGCTTTAGGATATTGCTGTGGTAGGAAATACACTTTCAATCATCAAGTACTTTGCTGTCTAGGACGACAGTTATGTACTATAGCTAGAGATGCCAAATATTTCAGTTATCAAAATAGGTAATTTTTTATATCATTTATTGAAATAAATCTAATTATTTTTAGATATTTTTACTGTGAAAAATGTTTTAATGAAATTCCTGGTGATACGGTGACGTTGGGAGACGATCCAACGCAAGCATCAAAGTAAGTTTTTAAAAATAAATATTTTCGTGTTCATAATTTTTTTTTTAGTGCTTTGAGTAAGAGCGATTTTAAAGAAATGAAAAACGATCATTTAGTCCAAGAGCCTTTTGTCGAATGTAACGAATGCGGGCGAAAATCTCATCAAATTTGCGTTCTTTATATGGATACAATATGGCCTCAAGGGTAAGAAAGTTTGGACATTTTGGCTTTTATTCATGTTTTTTTAGATATACTTGTGATTCTTGTCTGAAGAAAAAGTCGATAAAAAGAAAAGAGAATAAATTTAATGCCAAAAGATTACCAACGACTAAATTAGGTGCTTATATAGAAGCTAGAGTTAACAATTTTCTTAAAAAGAAAGAAGCCGGGGCTGGCGAAGTTTCCATCCGAGTGGTCGCAAGTTCTGAAAAAGTGGTCGAAGTCAAACCTGGAATGAGGAGCAAGTGAGTATCAATTTTTCAAGTTTAAATGATTTTACGATCAAATTTTTTAGATTTGTCGAAAAAGGAGAAATCGCCGAACAGTTTCCATATAGAGCGAAAGCGATTTTTGCCTTTGAAGAGATCGATGGGACTGATGTTTGTTTCTTTGGAATGCATGTTCAGGAATATGGTTCAGAATGTCCCCAACCGAACACTCGACGTGTCTACATCGCTTATCTTGATTCTGTTCATTTCTTCCGCCCTAGACAATATAGGACAGCCGTATATCATGAAATCTTGCTCGGTTACTTAGAATATGTCAAACAACTAGGGTATGTTTTATTCCATTCTTATCCAATATGCCTTAATTTTGTATTTTTAGCTATACTGTCGCTCATATTTGGGCTTGCCCTCCTTCAGAAGGGGACGACTACATCTTCCATTGCCATCCAGTCGAGCAGAGAATCCCGAAGCCCAAGCGACTACAAGAATGGTACAAACGGATGCTTGATAAAGGACTTGCTCAAGCTGTAGTTGTTGACTATAAGGTTTGCTTTTAGATTTAGAAAAAAAAAAAATTCTAATTTTGATATTTTTAGGATATTTTAAAACAAGCATTAGAAGATAACTTGACATCTGCTGCTGAACTTCCATATTTTGAAGGCGATTATTGGCCAAACGTTTTGGAACAAAGTATTCAAGAATTGGATCAAGAAGAAGAAGAACGGAGAAAACAGGCTGAAGCTGCCGAAGCTGCTGCTGCTAGTGTAAGTTATATTTTCGACTTATTTATGCATTTAATTAATTACTTTTTAGGTCTATTCGCTGGAAGACGATCATGAAATCGGTCCAGATGGAAAAAAGAAAGGTCAGAAAAAGGCGAAAAAATCAAACAAGTCGAAAGCGAATCAAAGAAAGTCGAACAGCAAAAAGTCAAATATGCCGCAAACCGGAAATGACCTTTCAGCGAAAATTTTCGTAACGATGGAAAAACATCGAGAGGTCTTTTTCGTCATCAAACTCTTACCCGCACAGCGAATCGCGACTTTAAAAAGTATCCAAGATCCTGACCCGTTTATAAACTGCGAGTTGATGGACGGACGAGATGCTTTCCTTGCTATGGCCAAAGAGCGACATTACGAATTTTCGTCTCTGCGGCGTGCGAAATTTTCAACGATGGCCATGTTGTACGAACTCCATAATCAAGGTCAAGATAAATTCGTGTACAATTGCAACAACTGTAAAGGACATGTCGAAACACGATATCATTGTACTGTCTGTGATGTAAGTATCCTCTTTTTTGCTTTTTCTAAACAGAATTCGGAGATTTCTTTCGCTTTTTGCATTATTCAGTGCTGTAGTACCTCTAAAATTTTTTCTTTTCTACACAATTTTTACTGTCCCCTTAGAAAAAGTGCAAAAATTAATAAGAAAGATTTATAGGCTCATTTGGTATTAGGTAGCATATTTGTGGCTTGAACTGAATGGCAAATAAAAAAAAATTTCCCTCTTTTGTTTAAATATTCCCTTTTTCCCTTCCAACCAAGGAAACGTTGGATATTGCAGCACTGTTACCTAATCAGATGTTTTAATTTCTTAACCAGAATTTGAAAGAAGTACATATTACGATTAATTTAATTAAACCTAAGATTAATAATTTGTAATTATACAATTTTTAGGTATTTTTATATTAATTATTTTTTTGTTAACAGGATTTTGATCTTTGCGTTTCTTGTTACGAAAAAGACGGTCATCCGCATAAAATGGAGAAACTCGGTTTGGATCTTGATGATGGCTCCTCTCCTGCTGAAAACAACAAAGCGAACCCTCAAGTCAGTATTTTGATATATTTTGATATTTTGCCATATTTTGAACATTATATTAATCGTTTATTTATTATAGGAAGCAAGAAAACACTCGATTCAACGGTGTATTCAGTCTCTTGTTCATGCTTGTCAGTGTCGAGATGCAAACTGTCGGTTACCAAGTTGCCAGAAGATGAAGAGAGTCGTCCAGCATACGAAAATATGCAAAAGAAAAGCCAATGGGAACTGCCCGATTTGCAAACAGCTTATCGCTCTTTGTTGCTATCATGCTAAATACTGCCAGGTAAACATAATTTTTGTTAATTTCTTTTTATCTAAATTACTTTTCTAGGAAAATAAATGCCCGGTGCCTTTCTGTCTGAACATCAAGCACAAGATGAAGCAACAGCAGTTACAGCAGAGATTGCAGCAAGCGCAGCTTTTGAGAAGAAGGATGGCGGTTATGAATACGCGAACGGCAGCGCCTACGAGTGGCCAGGCGATGGCTATAGGAGGCGCCGCTGCTACTCAGTTGATGCCACCTCAGGCTTCCCATCAAAATCTGGGACACAAACCAACTCAGTCGCCGCCAGCTAATGTACTTCAGGTTGTAAAACAGGTGCGTTTGTCGTACAATTTATTTTATCCCTTTTTTGTCCTTTCTAATGGCCTTTGGATTCAAAATATTCATTCGGCTTTCGCTCCTGGACTACATCAAATTTTCAAATTTTTTTTACTTCTCTGCATTGATTTGTTGAGATCAAACTAAATTTGATATAGTTACTAAACAAAGCACTACTTAATGGGATGGAAGCACCAATGGCTACACTAAAAGCTGATGATGTCACAGAATTCGAAAGAAGAAATAGTAGGGACAGCCCGTTCTCTCATTTTGCCAATTCTTGAAGGTTTCCCAAAGGAAAAGTAGCTCCTTGATGTTCTTCGTCCTTTCTAATGGCCAATGAATGTCTAATGTTCATCTGGTTTTCGCTATGGGACTAAATTAATGTTTCTGATCTGTTGTAAGGCTTTCTCATTGTTTTATTTGTAGAACATAGCAGATCTGACACAATGGCTTTGATTTCTCATGGTTTGCCCTATGGGAAAGCAGTTGCTCAGTTAGGGAAGGCTTCTGATACTTCTAAAATGTCCCTTTTTCAGAATGTTCTGGCAGGGCTGGAATGATTGAAAACTCTGGAAATGATGTTCTTGCCACAGTTTTTGTCCTTTCTAATGGCCATTGAATGTCTGATGTTCATTTGGCTTTCGCAATTGGACTAAATTAATGTTTCTTTTGTTGTAAAGTTTTCTCATTACTTTATTTGTGGAACATTACAGTTCTGATACAATGGCTTTGGTTTTGCTCATGTTGAATGGCTTGGCATTACCCTATGGAAAAGTAACCCCTTAATGTTCTGTGGGTGTTGTACTAAATGGAACAATGAAATTAATGAAACACTAAGAATTTAGAGGTTTTTTTGCCATTAATTGGACTCATGATGAAGGCTGGAGAAGGACTGACTGGTCAGGTAATGGCTGGAGATAAGGTCTCTGTGAGTGCAGGAACTTCTGGTCAAAGTCTGTCCATCTGGAGGAAGGTCTGGAATCTTCTGGAAACGTCCCTGACGTTTAAGGATTCTGATACCTGGGATGGTCTTCTGGCTCACTTAGGTCCAGTGTGTTCTTGGCAGTGCTGGAATGTTGGAAAAACCTAGAACATGATGTTCTTGCCACAGTTTTTGTCCTTTCTAATGGCCAATGAATGTCTAATATTCATCTGGCTTTCGCAATTGGACTAAATTAATGTTTCTGATCTGTTGTAAAGTTTTCTCATTACTATTTGTGGAACATAACAGTTCTGATACAATGGCTTTGGTTGTCATGGTGAATGGCTTGTAATAACCTTATGGAAAAGCAACCCCTTGAATGTTCTTGAGTATTATGAATGAAAAACCAAATTAAAATTTAGAGATTTTATTGTCATTAAGTTAGCTGTGCCATAATAAAAGCTGGAGAAGGGGCTTGAGATAATGTCACTATTAGTGCAGACAGCATTCTGTGCCTTTATATGTACCTGCAGTAACGTCTGAAACCTAAATGATGTTTTCGCCACAGTTTTTGTCCTTTCTAATGGCCAATGAATGTCTAATGCTCATCTGGCTTTCGCTCTTGGACTAAATTAATGTTTCTGATCTGTTGTAAAGTTTTCTCATTTTGTGAGTTATAGCAGATTTGATACAAAAGTTTTGATTTGTCCCTCATGGTGGATGGCTTTCTCTTTATCCTGCATGCGATGTCCTTTAGAACTTGAAATATTAATTAATAAATAGAATAAATGTTTTAAGGTTCAGGAAGAGGCGCTTAGACAGTCATCAACTCCTCATACGGGGCTGGCTTACCAGACAGGAAAAGTGGGAGTTGCACCTCCTGCTGTGCAGCAAGTGATGCCGCCTCCTGCTCGCACCCTCACGCAAAATCAAGTTCCTTCGCAGTTGATGTCAATGGAGCAATGGCAAGCAGCTCGCTATCCGCCGATACAGCAGCAGACGATAATCCGACAGCAAAGTCCTATGTTGGTCAATCAGCAGCTCAACCAGTCTGTCGGCCAGCCGACCAACAATCCTCAGCTGGGTGTCCCGCAGCAGGTTGTCTCTATGAACCCTGGAGTCGCCAACATGCGGCAGCAAGCACCCCAACAGCAAAACCCAGCAGTTCAAAAAGAAGCTCTTCACCAACTCCTCCAAACCTTAAAATCTCCCACGACTCCAGAACAGCAACAAAGAATTCTCCACATCCTCAAAACCAACCCTCAACTTATGGCTGCATTCATCAAACAAAGACAGGTAAAATTCGCATGCCGCACCTAATTTTCGTTTTCACTTTAGTTTCTTCCTAGTAGATTGGTGGTTGGGACTTAAATCTATCTGAATTTCTTTATTAACATAGGTATTCCAGCAACAACAGCAAGCCCAACAACAGCAACAACAACAACAGCAGCAGCAACAGCAACAGAACCAACAAGGGCAACAACCCCAACCTGGACAACAAGTCCAGCAACAGCAAGTCCAACAGCAGCAACAGATGCAACAGCATCTGTTACAGCAGAACCGTATGCACATGCAGATGCTAAGCCAGCAGCAGCAACAACAACAACAACAGCAGCAGCAACAGCAACAGCATAGTGCACAGGGAGGGCAGCCTCAACAAAATTGGTTTAAACATCAACAACAAATGATGGTTCTCCAACGGCAACAGCAGCAACAACAACAACAACAGCAACAATTCGCTCCTGGTAAGTAAAAGTCCCAGAACCTCTGTAAATTTCATGAGACATTCCCATCACGATTTTCAACCATCTCAAACCTTTAGGTTTCGGAAAAAAAATTACATCCTTTAGCAAAATCCAAGCAGATTTGACTACTTGAACTGTTAGCAACTATGGTCCTAGGCTATTAAGACCTTCCCAATTTTCAGGTTTCAAGAAAATTATGAAAGTGCCTTTATGCCCTAAGCAATGTTATCATTAATGGTTAAAAACTAACATTTCTTATGTAAAATTTAACGCTGATTCCAAATCTGGTATCGGAAATTTGCAACTATTGAAGGAACTTGAGATATTGACGATTTTATGTGAAAAAACGCGTTTTTAGTGAAAAATTATAACTCCAAGACGGATTGAGATAAGAAAACCTAGCAAACGGGGTTTTACTCAGTTTATTATGCCATTTAAACCATTTATTTGCAAAATCAGGGGCAGATCGGATAAATTTTGAAATAGTGTCTCTAAACAAACGTTTATATTTTAACTAAAATAGGAGTAAAAAAAAAGCTGAAAGAGCAAAGAATTCGAGGTACTGAAACATTACACACGGGGGGGGGATCGAGGTTTTAAGAGTTGATTTTTCGTCGAAAAACTTCAAAATCGAGGTTCTAAGAGTTAATTTTTCGTCGAAAAACTTCGAAATCGAGGTTTTAAGAGTTAATTTTTCGTCGAAAAACTTCGAAATCGAGGTTCTGTGTGTTAATTTTTCGTCGAAAAACTTCGAAATCGAGGTTTTAAGAGTTAATTTTTCGTCGAAAAACTTCGAAATCGAGTGTAGCTGGGCTATTCAATAAGTAAAAAAACACGGAAATTGCACTTAAAACTCGGATTCTGAGGTTTTTTGAACAAAAATTGGCTCTTAAAACCATGATTTTGGGGTTTCTGACAAACAATTGTCTCTTTGAAGTTGATTTGAGGTTTTTTTTTACGGAAATTTGGCTTTAGAAATGTTGACTTTGAGGTTTTTGACGAAAATTTGGCTCTGAAACCTTTGATTTTGAGGTTTTTGGACGAAAATTAGGCTTTACAAATGTTGATTTTGAGGTTTTTGAAATGTCAAGTTTAAGGTTTTTGACGAAAAAAGGCTCTTAAAACTTTGATTTTGAGGGTTTTTAAAGAAAAATTGGCTTTTATAATGTCGATGTTAAGGTTTTTGATGAAAAATAGCGTTAAAATATGTTCAGAAAGAGAAGAAAAACTAAATTTTTGGGGGATATTTGGGGGAAAAAAAAATTAGGCCGGTCTAGTGGATGCGCCCGGTGGGCCGAAAAAGGCCCCTGTGCACAATTAAGTCGAACCACCCTTTATTAATCCTCTGAATTGGAATCTGATCACTAATATATAAGCCTCTGAGCTGTAAGCCCCCGTGAGACCCGTCTCACTAGCTCCTTTCTTCCTAGAAACTAGCTCAAAGTTAATTTTTGTATTTTTTTAGGGTATCAAACTCAACAGCAAAGAATGCCGGGAGTACGATCATACCAGGCTTTTGGAGAAGGAGGTCAGTATCCGGTGAAGCCGTCGCCAGGAGTGGCGTCTCCGCAGACGGGAAGCGTGATGGGCCCTCCAATGGTTCAGTCGCAGCAAGGGCCGCAGCAGCCTCAGATGATGCGGTCGCCGCCGCCGATTCGCTCGCCTCAGCCGAACCCGTCGCCCCGCCCCGTCCCTTCACCAAGGACGCAACCCGTACCCTCCCCGACTGACATGATGCTCTCCCAACTTGGCTCCAACATGCATCACCAATCGCCCGCCCCTCCACCCCAAGACCCTAATGATCTCAATCCACAAGACCAACTCTCAAAATTCGTCGAACAATTGTAGTATATATAGTTAATCTAGCGCTTGTACTTAAATCACCGACTTAAAACCCCTACCGGTGTTTTTTCTTTTTTTAACTTTTATTACTAAGCATCGAACTTTTTTTTTTAAAATTGACCTCCAAGCGCTCTCTGCTCAAAGTGCAGTAATTTTTTTTATACTTTGGATTCACAATCATCATAATTGTAAATTTTGTTGATATTAATGGTGTAAATAAAGGCTTCCCACGAGTGATATCTCAAAAAAATCGTATTTTCTAGACTATTGTTACTAAAAAATAATTTTTTTTTTTTTCTTATTATAATCCAAGTTATAGATAATTATCAAAATCATTATAAAAAGAAATTTTTTAATTAAAATTTCGTTTTTTTGTATATATTAGACAAGTTATGTAAATAGTTTTAAGAAAATATAAGAAAATACACTTTTAATTGACCTATTCTATGTAAATAATTATACATAAAGGTTGTAGTGAGCCATTTATAACAGATAAATAGTATTTCGGCTTTAAAGGCTGTGTTTGTAAAGTGCGTAGGGACAATGTAAATAACGGACTCGGACACCATTTCTTTTTTATTCTTTCTAAGGCTTAGGTTATTCGATCTCTCACCTTTTTACGTTCGTTCGGACTATAAGAGGCGCTGTTATTTTTTTATATACATTATAAATATATTTATTGTATGTATAAAAAACCTGTGTGCTTTATTTTTTTTACTTTTCTTTGTACAGTTTTGTTTATTAGGCAGTGTTGATATCGGCTACTGATTTATTTGTGTTTTCGCAACCGCTTATACCTTATGAGCGGCTCTGTAGCCCCTATCATATCAGCCTTTCGTGCTTCGTTCAATAAATACACCAAATTTTGGGATTTTGTAATTTAATGAAGGATTATCGACATCACCTGAGGGAATCATTCCATTTTTTAATTTAGAATTTAGTTATACTTGGCTTCCCCTTTTCTAAGAAAAAGTCAATTATTCACTGCACAGACAAACGACCACTTTTTACGATCCATTTTTTCCTAGCTTTTAAAAAGTTGCATATCTCAATGGTGTTAACGGTTGTGTCTCTCAACTATTTTTTTTTAATTTGTCATAGTTATTATTATTTTTTATATATATTTTTTAGTTCTTTTTGTTTAACAAACATTGTGTTCCTAATGTGTAAAATTTTTCAGTTAAAAATTTGCGAATTTGTGTGATATTGCTTTACAGTATTATAAATTATACCAAAATAATAAAAAAAACAAAAAAAAATTAAGAAAAAATATTAAGAAATAAGGTGATGTTTAAATTTGTGGACGTAAGCTCAATTTGTATATAAAAACATGTACAGTTGATTATGGAAAAATATTTAAAAAAATTATTCAACTTTGAATAAAAAAATAATTAATTTAATTATAAAATTTTTGGAGAAGAAGCAATCTTTAAATACTTAAGGAATTTTTTTTTTGTAAATATATAAAGATAGGTATATTTATTTCTGTGAATTATTGTTTTTGAGGGCAATTATTGGTATACATCATTATTGTCTTATGTATAAAGGTAAGAGTAGTTTTCATAAAAATAAATATTTAAAAAAAAATTGTATAAAGTATATTGATTGATACAATTTTTATGAATTTTTCTTTGGACCTAACTTTGAGAAATGGGCCGAATGTAACCCGGAAAGACCAGAGAAGGGACGTTTTATCGGTTTTTTGACTTTTCCTAGTGCATTATCTTTGCAACCAGTCCTCTATCTAAGCCCAACCAAGGCTTAAACGGAAAAACTATTAGTCCTACCAGGTCCAGAAATCAGGCTTTTCGAATTTCCGGCTGTTTTAGCAGTTCATCCAAACAGCAAAAATTTCCTCTTATTTATCAAGCCACCTTGGCCTTATTAAAGGTTTTCATATTGATGACAAATTGCTCTAGAAATTTTCTTTTTCAAATTGCTCTACTTGAATTTGAAAGCAAATTTAAGAAAAATCAATTTGGACCATTTGAATGATGTAATTTAACCTTGGTTTTAAAACAAACAATTTAAACAGAGAATTAATATTTATGCAAGTGTTAGTTAGAAACTTAGTTAGTTTTAACTATGAAGCTGATTTTGATCATCTCGTTTTTTGGTTTGGCAGCAGGTAAAAAAAAAGCTAATTTAATATGAATTGAAATCAAAATTGTTTGGTAGCCGATGTTTGCCAGATTGCATCGAGAGGGCAACTCTCATTGGAGAAGACGCCGGTTCTTTTTACCGTCACAAACGGAAAATGGGAACTTGCCGAGCCGAGCCAACGTGAAGATTTTAATAGCTTAATCGATTTTTCTGATAAGGCATGTATTTTATGATGAAATGGAAAGACGAATCAAAATTTGTAGACTGTAGGACTCGCTTGTCCAGGAGAGAACAACTTTTTGACGTATCAGGGTAAAAATCTCGGCCAGGAAGTGACTGCGACTTGTAAATCTCAAGGGAAAAACGTCATCTTCAATATTAACGGGCAGACAATCAATGATGCTAAATTGCTCTTATGTAAATCGAAAGCGTCAGCTCGTGAAGAAGTTACGACAAAAAGTTGCCATAATGACGGTGTCATTGTTAAACTTGGCTTCAAGGTAAGGAATTGGTAAAAATTAATTCGATTTCGGATTGAGGTTAACTTAACCTAAAAAACCTGTAACACTTTTTAATAGGTCAAAGGTGCAATGCATGGTTTGATAACAGCATGTCATAGACTAAGGGATGGGACCACTTATTATTCACAGCATACTATTCAAGGGGGTCATTTCCCATTAAGAAGATTCAACGACAGAGCTGGAGAGAGGCCATATTTTCATAGCCACGACAAAGCACTTTACAAAGGATTCCCGCCTCATTTGCCTTATGTTGAGGTAAATTGTTAGAACAAATTATTTCTAAAACTTGCTCGCAGAAAATTCAAAAAGATATGATGGCAAATTCTGTCGGATCGAATGTCGTCGGTCAAATTTACGATAAGAAAAACGACAAGTTCTTTTCTAAAGGACATCTTGCACCAAATGCTGATTTCGTCCTGGACACGTGGAGGGATGCCACATTCCTTTTTGTGAATACTCAACCTCAGTGGCAGCAGATCAACGGTTACAACTGGAACGAAATCGAAACCGTTACTCGCAAATTGGCCTCCAAAGTTGACTCTCACTTAGCAAAAAAAAATTTTTAAATAATTTATTTTAGAAAGGAATCAATCTTGAAGTTTTGACTGGAACTGAAGGAGTTTTGAGACCCGAACTTGACCAAAATAGAGTTGGAAGTCCGATGTATTTGGGAAGAGGGAATACCCATCCAGTACCTGAATATTTCTGGAAAGTCGTTCGGGATCCAAAAGTAGATTTCCTATAAAACTGGCTTGACTTATCATATTTTTTAGAACAACCAATGTATTGGATTCGTATCGAACAACTTCCCTCTCCAACAACAGCCCAAGCTTAAATGTAATGACATCTGCTCTCAGAATAGATGGCCAACTCTGAGCAACAAAATGGTCGAAGGATATGTCTACTGTTGCACTTATGGCGAACTCAAAAAAGCGTTTCCCCTAGTTCCCAGCATGCAATGCTCCGGTGTTTTACAAAATTCTTAAATAAAGAAAATTATTGAAGTTTAGTTCATTTATCCTAATCAATAGCTCTGTTGGTAGCAACCGTTGCCATGGTGTCCTTAGCTTAAATTTTGCATATGTTAACGTTAAAGGAATTATGCCACCTATCGAGGTAAAATAATGAAATGTGAATATAAAATAAATGAAGTTTTAGGGTTCCCCTGTACAAGAAAGCGACGAAAAAACGATCATTTTCGACCAATCGAAAAGTGAGCTTTTTAAAATAAATGATAACTATAAAGGTGTCCAAAGAAAGTTGAAAGTGAACTGGAAAATCGAAATGTATGTAGATTAATTTGTGTTTAAGATTCTAATTTATGTTTTAAGAAACAAAGATGAAATAACACCCGAAGTTTTGAAAGATGCATCCGTTTTTATTGTGCCGAGTCCAAGGGAGAAGTTCACAGAAAATGAGTTTAACACTCTCAAAGGATATTTGGACGGAGGAGGTTCAGTTTTGGTCACTTTGGGCGAAGGTGGAGAAAAAAAGTTTGAAACGAATATCAACTATTTACTTGAAGAATATGGCATTATGATCAACAGCGGTAATATATTTCAAGGAAAAACATTTTGAACATAAATTTTAGATTCTGTTGTAAGGACTCACTATTATAAATATTTCCATCCAAAAGAATGTCTCATCCCAAATGGAGTATTGAACCGCGGTATCGCCAAACTGCTTGGAAAAGACGTCGGCAAAGATTTCGTCCAGTAGGTCAAAATTTAATTGTTGGCATAAATTTTTTTTTTAGATGTTTAAGCTTTGTTTATCCTTATGGGGCAACATTAAATACAGCAAAACCTGCAGTTCCTTTGCTTTCTTCAGGCCCTGCTTCTTGGCCTTTAAACCGCCCTGTATGTGCGATCGCATCTTTATCGACAACCTCAAAAATCAAACCAGGTTTGAAATTTTCCAATGTGTGCCCACTAATGTTTTTAAGGTGGTAAAATATGTGTTCTTGGATCTGGGCATGTTTTTGCGGACAAATATATTGAGAAAGAAGACAACAGTCAGATGTTTAATGTAATCATGACTTATTTGACGACTGACCATCTTGAGTTGAACAGCATCGATATGGAAGATCCTGAAGTATCGGAATACACTGTGGTAGCAGATACGTGTGCGGTTTCTGAAAGAATAAGAGGATGTTTGATAGAAACAACGGAAGATTTGCCGTCAGATTATATGAGCTTGTTTAACACGGATTCGTTTTATTGGGTTTCGCTGGATAATGTCGCACAAGTCATAAATGCTTTTAATGAGCTTGATGTTCCTCACACAAACCTCAAGCTTGCCGTACCATCATTTGAAGAATCCGTACCAAAATTAGAGCCGGCGGTTTTTCCTCCGAGGTTTCTCGATTTAGGACCTCCTGCTCTTGAACTGTACGATCTTCAAGAGGAATTCTATTCCGAAGTCTCTCGACTTTCGCAAACTGCGAATAAAATTTTGACAACGTCGCTTAAAAATGCGGAGAGAACTGTCGGAGAAAGAAGACCTCAAGTAAAACCATATTTCAAAAATAAATCAAATTTTATAACGATTTTACAGATTGAAGCTGAAATAGAAGATGTAGAATACTTTACACTTGAGTGTGGTCAAATTCTTGGAATAAACAGTACAAACGTAAGGCAGATACTTTGGCAGGTGTCTTTGCTTATTGGAAGTTTCAAGAAAAACCTTCATAAATAAACTTTGTTGTATTACAAATAAAATTATTTATTTTTGTTGAAATTTTCATTTTTATACGCGGTCCTGCTACGGGGTTGCCAGATTGAGCCCAAAAAACAGTCAATAACCACATTTTGGGCATAATCGAAAAATGAAAATTTTCGTCCAAAAAGTAGTGATAAGGTCCTCCCTTGGATGTGGTCGGAAAAAATGTTTTCAAATCAAGAAACCGACCTCAGATTTGCGTTTCTCACCCAAAAAACAGTCAATAACCACATTTTGGGCACAATCAAAAAATAAAAATTTTCCGTCCAAAAAGTAGGGATAGGGTCCCCCCTTGGATGTGGTCAAAATAATGTTTTCAAATCAAGAAACTGACCTCAGATTTGCGTTTCTCACCCAAAAAACTGTCAATAACCACATTTTGGGCATAATCCAAAAATGAAAATTTTACGTCCAAAAAGTAAGGATATGGTCCCCCCTTGGATGTGGTCAAAAAAAATGTTGAATTCTCAAAATTAGCTGATTTTAAAGTGGACCAATTTTCAATTTATCAACAAAACTGGCAACACTGTGAAAAGCCCCATTTTCGAGGATTACAGGGTTGCCAGATTAGGAGATTTTTTTTCAAATTGAGCTGATTTGGCCTCTACCACCATCATACTAGAAACGTCACCACCCTGTATTACAAGGATTCTAAATAATTAAACAATTGAATTTTTCGTTTTATTCTCCATGAAAAAAAATTTACAATCCAATAATAAAATACGAGACTCAAATTTTTATATTTTTTATTATTTTCTCCATTTTAAAAACAAAACGAAAGAATTCCTTATTAAACTAAATTTGGTTTCCTAAAATAAACAGGGGACCACAAAAAAACAAAGTTCAAATAACAAAAAAGATAACAAAAAAACCAGTTAAAGAGTGGTAAACAAAATAGGCAGTCTCACATAATCTGGAAGTTGAAAATTTAAATTAGGGAGTGCTCGGGCTTTTGACTTAAGTATGTACTTAAGTAACTAGTCCGTTTTCTTAATATAATCCCAATAATGTTTCAACCTGTGAAGGAATGCTTTATTTTATCACAGGTTGCAGTCATAATTTTGTTGTTCTTAGTGATATACAAACAGGAATAAAAAAAAAGGTTTTTATATAACTTTTTCAACATTTAAAATATAGAATTTCGATAAAATAATTTTTTTTGTGTTTCCCTCGTCACACCAAAATTGAAAAGCTTAAAGATTAAGCAAGCTCGGTGTGCTAATTCTTGTAAAAATATCTTGTGCTTGCTTTGCCGATGAGAATTCTAATTTGGCAATAAAACCACCACCAATTTTGTGTTTTATATGGTAACAAATTTTCCGGAATTTGGCTTTTCTTAATATTTTGAAAGTGATAATGAAAAGTTTTAGTTTTTGGATATTACTTCGTTGGAAGAATGTAATTTTTTGTTTTTAAGTCAATCTTCTTTGGACAACTCGTTGGGCTCTTGTTGACTCGGTTCTTCTTCTTCGTCGTCGGAATAACTTGTCGGCTCCTGGCCCGGTTTTAACAGTTTACCAACACATTCGTAACGCTCTAAAATTTAAAAATTTCATTTTAACTTAAAAGATTACCAGTGAACTGCGCTTCCCATTCTCGAATCGATTCCATTTCCATTGATCCTAAATCGCTCAAATCGTCATAGTCTTCGCTGTTTCCTTTCACAGAAAACGTGGCAAGACCCCGAGTAGCATCGCAGCCAGCGAAATCTGAATATCTGCCACCTAAATTTAATAATCTAATTATTAAGTTAATAAATGTCAAAAACGTAATTGGTTTTTTGTTTAATCTACGTTTTTGTTTGTTAGTTCAACCCATTACAAAGACAAAAGATGACTTTTAATTTTGAATAAAGTGGGAATTACTTGAGGCTACATTGTGAACAACAGAATCAGAAAAAAAATCTTGATAATTTAAACAAAAATAGGCCGATAATAGAATTGCAAATAAGATTTTTAAATAAACTTTCTCTTTAATAAACCATAATAATTATTTTTCAGTTATAATTTCTCAGATTTGACTATTAACCGTTTTATTTTATTATTTCATTTGAATTCTTCGGACAATAAATATTGATCGTGAAATTTTGAATTAGTGTAACTCAGAAAAAAAATTCTAGGACGAAAATATGTAGATTTTTTAAAAACAAAATTTCCCTTTATAATGGAAGCAATGGGGTTCAGAAAAAAATCGTAAGTCATTAAAATTTATAAATTTAAAATAGAATCAAAAGGTTTATGGATGACTGTGCCCTTGGTGTAGATTCAAAGTAGGTTTTTAAAAAACCAAAGCGAAGATATCGATTTGTTTCTTCAAATTCAAATTTCGTTTATTTTTTATATCTTTTGTTTACCCTTCAAAAATACCTTATCAAAACAAACACAATTACATGAATGTTTGTTCTTTTTTTCTATTTTCATGAAAGGTTAGTTCAATAAATAATTTAATTATAGTGGCTTCATTCAGTGTTGGTGGAAAAAAAAACAAAGTGAAATGTGCGCCTAAATCTGGCCTACGTAGCTCACATTTTTTGAGTGTGTTCCTAATTAAACCAAGGTCACACATTCGATTCATAAGGCACAGCACCTTTTCTATTTAATTCCTATTGAATTTATTCGCATAATTAATTTCAAAAATAAAACTCAACGATTTTAGACACTTTCTAAATATAAAAGAGTAGGGAATTTCAAGAAAAGGGTACTCTAGAGGGGGAAAAAAAATAAGAAAAAAATGGGGATTTTCAAGAGTATAAATAAGTTATCTTGAGATGTTGAGTATCATAAAATGAGAAAAAAAGATTATTTTCTATAAAATGTGAACTATGAAGAAAAACCTATTTACAAGGGGCTTATCTTGAGTTATTACAATTATGTGGCATTTGACCATGAATTTAACCAATTAAAATAATGCTGGCCTTAATATGTACTTAGACAATTAGGTATTTTTTAGACGTGTAAGAAAAATTAGTTTATTTTCTTGGGGCTTTCACACACCAAAAAGGAAAATAAAGTAATTAAATAGAACCTTTAAAATTGGTTCTATAGACCTCTCCACAAGCACAAAACACTCATTTCAAAACTCACATCATCTATTCTCCGGGACCCTCCCATTACCTCTCCTACCATCCTCAACTCTCCCCCACCTCCCCAAACCCTTGTAATTATAGTCATGGACTATGATTTGGTCAACTTTAATACTAACTACATAAGAGGCAAAACCTTTTTTTTTATCTATTATCCGGGACCATCCCATTACCTCTCCTACCCTCCTCGACTCCCTCCACCTCCCCAAACCCTTGTAATTATAGTCATGGACTATGATTTGGTCAACTTTAATACTAACTACATAAGAGGAAAAAAAATGATAGCTGTAGCCTTTGAAGATATAACCAGATATTTCAGCTCCCTGACGACTTTTCATCCTCTTAATTGATGAATCAGGTCCACAGGGAGCTGAAATCCAAAAACTCCTAAAATGGGTTCTCCTATTTTAGGCAGCCTCCAGGGCCAGACCTACAAGGTAATAGACGAGAAGGCAAAAGTCCATCATTACAAGCCCGAGTTGCAGAAACCGCTCACTTGGCATCAAGTGCTGAAGGCTTTTTGGACCTATTCGATAACATAATATTACGACCTGCCTGAGAACAAAATTTATCAACTCGAAACCCATTTTATCTTCATAATGAATAGTAAGTAGTAGGTACAAAAAATTTCAAGGTTACTGGGGTAATTGAAGGCTCTGAAGTTGTGAAAACTAGGATATGGCTGATCCAATGAAATGAACCAATCCTGCCTTCACCGATTTGAGATTTTGAAACTACCAAGATGACTTTTCAATAAGATATTATGCAATGTTACAAATCTGATGTCCATATATGAGTTTGGGGTGAAAAAAGTAATGGAAAGGCTATTGTTAAGGTGAGAAAATGCATAAAAGATGAGGCGGTTGTATTAATTTATTCGATAAAAATGAACTGTCACCTGAAGACTTGGGACTTGCCTGGGCCGTAAATTCGCTTCGCAGGGGTCACGTCGAAAACTTTACCGTTGACCGCAACTAGGATACGCCCGTCGGGTCCATTCCCGTTGAACTTCTTAAGCTCCTGAAGAGTGTAGTCCTTCCTCTTAAGACTCGGAAGCTTTGGCTCGACTTCTTCAGTCTGGACGTTCGGCCGTCTTTGGGAGACGAAGATCTTGTAGACCAAAACAGTAATGATCGTCACCAGAAATAAATTCAAAGGACTCGAAACGATCTCGGTGATAATACCGCTCAGAAAACCGACTTCTTCAACTACTTCTTCGCTCTTATCAGCCATTTTTTAAAAAGAAAATTAAAGAAAAACAATAATAAAATGAAAATTTAAAAACTTTGAACCATAAAATCACGTAATTGACAGGTACGGAGATGAGCGACGTCTTCTTCCTTCTGTGATTCGTGCCTTTTAAACTTTCCTTTTAATTTTTTTTCCCCTTATTTTTCTCCCGTCATTCACTGTTTTAGTACGCTATTCCCGAAGCAGTGTTGCCGGCGTGTTTTAAATAATACAAATTTTTCCCCTCTTTGTTCCGCAATTAAACAAAATAAATGATGAAAACACCTTCTAGCTTGTTGGTAATCAAAAGTTTATAACATTTTATAATTAATTTAAATAATGGTTAAGTCTATATGTGGTTTAGATGTGGAGATGAAATGTTTTGATGGTAGGGTCTGATGTGAAAGATAAATGATGATGTGGTAGGGAAATTTTGGTGGGTGGCCAACTTGGGTGGGTAAGAACCCCATGAAAGTTTGCAACTGTTGCTCAATTTTTCTGCGACTTTTGTCTCCCCGATCCCCGCTGTGCCCTTTGCAGACGCCGCCGTACGAGGAGCCCCAGACGCCCGCGCCGGTCTTCCCTGTCCGTCAGTTCCTTTGTTCTCCGACACCCTCGAGATTTATCCCAAAGTGGAGATTCGGATTCTGTTTTAGTATATCGCCACGTGATTTACGCATTTTTCACGTCCTGAAGTAAGTTGGACGATTACGACACGAAATTTTCTATCCGACCTAATTTCTCTTCCCCTTTTTCCTTCATTCTATTTTCCTTTAAATTCTTAAAAATTCAAATTTTCATTAATAAACTTAATTTTGCACCTTAAAAAGTATAAATGTTTTAATATATTCGATAAGACGAAAGAACTTATCAGCTACTAACTTATTAAGCCGTTTTCCTCGTGTTTCTTTATTTGTTCTATTCATTCCTGACAAATAGTTCATTAGTAGGTTTTCAGTCTTGCTGTGCTACTGTATTTATTGGATGAAAGGACAGTTATGCAGGTTTAGGTTGTCCAGTGTCTTGGAACCCTTGAGATGCAGCTCCTCTATGGTGGCCACTATTTCCAAGCTTGATATCCATTTTGATATTTACGGGGTTCTGGTCATTATGGAGAGCTTGTACAATCCTGGCTCCAATTACCCTTGTTGAACTAAAAGAAATGATAATTTGTTTGTTTATAGAATGATACCCGAAAGCCCTGAAAATGAATCCAGAGTTCAACCTTCGTTGGCTGAAAACCCTAGGATGCCAATGTTCCGACGCTGCATCAGTTCCATCGTCCACGCCATCCATTGCCACCAAGAGAACTGCACAGACGATCCGACTTGCCACAAAATGAAAGGCGTCATTTACCATACCCGGATTTGCCGAAGGAGGGTCCAAGGAAGCTGCCCTATCTGCAAACAGTTCCTCGCTTTATGCTTTTTACATTGCAAATATTGCATGGTAATTTAAACCTTTAATTTTAAAACCACATAGAATATTATATATATTTTTATTTTCAGGGTGATGATTGTATTGTTCCTTTCTGCTCTGCTGTGAAGGAATCAGTACAAAGAATTCAACTTCCCGGTTCAGCCAATGATCGCCCTTCCAATGACTTCGCCATCCCTCTTTAAGCCAACTCAAAGTATTAATAACCAGGATACGTTAACTCCGTCCGGTGCTAATCTCTTCATAATCTCCGACTATAAATTTAAAATGCAGAAACTCACCCAAAACGATGCAGAAATTGTCCTTTCAGGAGTTTCTTCATTTTAAAAATCTAGTCTTAAATTTATTTTCCCACAAACCCAATTCGTGACGGAGTTCCTTCTTAAGCAGTCTTTGGGTTCTGCAGGACGGAGTTCATTATCCCTATTATTGTCGCTTCTGTTTTTTTTTAAACATAATAAGCGACTATAAAAATTTATAGATTTCTATTATTTATACCTTTCAAGGTGATAAATTTCTTTTTGTTGTATAATACTATAGATTTATGTTGTGTCTTTGGATCTCGTTAATCCTTTAAATTAACCAACATCTGTCAACTCTCAATATAGTCAATCTTATATCAAAATAATGCTTAGAAAACCTAAAATACTGAACATTTTCCTCCCTTATGTAAACTCCAGGTACAACAAAAACCAATAAAGAGAAATTTTGGTGCTCCCTTAAGGTTCATTGTATTCTGAATTGACTGTTTAATTAAGTATAAAAAAAACCTTTAAATATAATATTAAGAAACATTGAAGATCTTTAGAAGAGCTATTGCGCAATGATGTACATCATGTTCATAAAACCAAACTGTAAAAAAAGTTTAAAATATTTTTTTTTTTTTCCTTTTTTTTATTTTGAATTGACTTATTTGCTGTCTTGGAAATATGAATTGAGAGGCTCATGCTAGCTTTTTTTAAATTTTTTGACCAAAATATTTAATTAATTCACCAATTTTCGATTCCTATTATTTTTTTATTGTTATCTCAGTAGCTGAATTTTTATTTTTTTTTATTTTATGGTTTTGAAATAAAACTTATTATATCAAACGCATATCCTGTATTGAAATTATTTTTCCTCTTCTATTGATCCTGAATGATTTGTTTAGGAACAATAAGATACACCAACTCCCCCACACACAAATCCAAAAATTACTTCCCAAGTTCCTTTATGATTTGAGATTTCCCCATTTGTCCCTCTATTCTGATCATTACCCTTCCCCATGTACGTATAATACATCATGGGGAAATTTTTAACGTATCATTACATATCTCTGTGCCCTTTCCCATACCACCAACTATCTAGGGTTAGTACTAACATAGTACTAGTTAGAAAAGTGCTGGGTTAGGACCCACGTAACTCCCAACTAGTCCCCTCATTCATCCCTCAATAATTCTCACCCAACCCATTTCAATCCCCCCAAGTCCCCAGTTATGCCCCTTCCAAGAATATTTCTGGCAAAGTCTGAAGTCATTAAAGAGTCTATAAAGCATGTCGATGAAAATTTTCCTAAAAATATGATTGCATCGAGGGAAATTTTTAAAGGTAAAGTTTGGGCCAAGACGCAAGTCATGCTTGTAAAGTAACCACTCTTGGAAGGTTATGCTGTGTTGATTTTTTAGCCGAGTCAGTTTCAGTTTTTGTCATTTTTCAATTTTGAATTTTTCATCATGGGTTCAGAACGATACAGTTTTTCGCTTACAACTTTTAGGTAATTTTTCAATATAATTCAAGTTTAATTTCATCATTATTTTGTTGTAGTCCTTCCGGAAAACTAGTTCAGATCGAATATGCTTTAGCGGCCGTTGCCGCAGGTGCTCCTTCTATTGGCATCAAAGGTATTTCAAATCATTCGAGATAATTGCGTTATTTTAATATTTTTGTTATAGCTGCTAATGGTGTGGTTTTGGCTACTGAGAATAAATATAAGTCGATCCTCTATGAAGAACATACTATTAAAAAGATTGAATTGATTACTGATCATATTGGAATGGTCTATTCCGGTATGGGGCCGGACTATCGGCTTTTGGTGAAAAGAGCTCGGAAAATGGCGCAGCAGTATCAGCTTGTATATGGCGAACGGATTCCGACGCCACAATTGGTGCAAAGAGTTGCGATGGTCATGCAGGAGTACACACAATCTGGGTATGCATGTCAGAAAAAAAGAATTAATAAATTAACTTTTTTTACAGTGGTGTCCGACCATTTGGGGTTTCTTTGTTGATCTGTGGCTGGGACGAAGGCGTTCCTACTTTATTTCAGTGCGACCCTAGCGGCGCTTACTTCGCTTGGAAGGCGACCGCCATGGGAAAGAACTACGTCAATGGTAAAGCCTTTTTGGAAAAAAGGTACAGCGAAACATTAGAATTGGATGACGCCGTCCATACTGCTATTCTCACATTAAAAGAAGGATTCGAAGGCCAAATGACTGCTGACAACATCGAAGTCGGCGTATGCGATGCCAGCGGCTTCAAAGTCCTTGATCCTAACACCGTCAAAGATTACCTTGCCAACATACCATAATTTTTCTTCATTTTTGATATTTTTTGAAAAATCTTGAATTCATTAAAACTTTTTGTAACTACAAAGCGTTTTATTTACAAATCTAGTATACATGCCTAATAATAAAAGAAATCAATAATATGATGCCACTGAATGACAGCGTCGATGTTCCTGTGAAAATGAAACAATTAAAGTTTTCTAAATTAGTTATTTTTACCATTTGTACATATAGTAGAGTTTCTTAGATATTTAGGATGATATCCTGTATTACATTGGCAGTATCCTCTTATGCAAGAAGAATGTTTTGTGAAGCACTGCCCAGATCTGGTGCAGTTCTGCCC
This sequence comes from Orius laevigatus, assembly GCA_018703685.1. Lineage (NCBI taxonomy): Eukaryota > Metazoa > Arthropoda > Insecta > Hemiptera > Anthocoridae > Orius > Orius laevigatus. The sequence goes on along the minus strand of JAGWEN010000502.1, from coordinate 35,897 downwards.
AATGTTGGCTTTCAAATAGCATTGCCAGCCTTGGTCGTAATGCATTCCTGGGCGGCAGAGACATTTGCTGTTTATACAATCTGCATCAAGCTATTTTCATTGATTAGAACATAATGGTCGGAATTTTGGTACCTTTGAACATTGAACTGTGTCTTGGCATGATCCTTCATAAGCTATGGTTAATGGCATGCAAGAGTCATAAGTCAAACTTGATATATATCCGTCGTTACAGACACAAGTTGAGTTTAAGCAATGACTTTGTGGTACAGTGCAGTTTTTATCGTTTGTACATTTTCCGCCGTTTCCTGGTTTACATTTGTCACCGTCTTTTATGTAACCTTTATCACAAACGCATCTTTTTTCCGTTGTATTGCATGTCGAATTTGGAAAAACGCAATCAAGCGATTCAACGCAGGTGTCGCCAAAATTTACGGAATCAGGTCGACAAGTGTCGTGGGTTGATGATGGGTGGTTTCCTGGCTTGCACATGCATTTTGAATCTGCACACGTTACGTTTCCATTTCCGCAGTCTCTGTCTTCAAGGCATTCTTCTCCTGTTTCTGTTTTAAAGTTTATTAATTAATTGGAGATGAATAATTTTGATATACTTTTCGATATCCAGCAAAACATTTGGTCTTCAATGTATCGTGATTCATTATTGCATTTACATTTTTTATTCTCGCATACACTCCTGGGACCGAAAAAGTCGCACTGTTCATCTCTAAGGCAACTCCACCCGAGATATCGAGACACTGAAATTAAAAGTTATAAAATTGTTATTAATTTTGTTTTACTTTTATCGCAATATTTGCTATCTTTGGAGGCGACAAATCCTTGCTGGCATGTGCAATACTTGGAATCCCTGCACATTGTGTTTTTACCAAGGCAGTCACTATCGGTTGTACAATTTGAGCCAAGTTCTGAAAAATAGGAATCAAGGAAATATTTTGAGGATATTCTGAGTACCTGGATGACAAGATTTTTTATCTAAGGAATAAAATCCTTGATTACACATACAGATTCCAGTAGAGCTGCAGTATGCATTAGCAGGGCAGTCAGAACTAGACTTACACTTTTCACCCACTAAAAAATTAGATTAAAAAAAATTATTTTTCTTATTTTAACTACCTACCTGAAAAATAAATACTTTGAAAAATAATGTTTTCTTGATAAAAATCTGTATTTTCTTCATAAAAATTTATTTCTTTATTCTTTATTTGGCATTTTCTGTCCATTGAGCAAATAGCGTTTTCAAATTTGCAGTCCAGTGCTATTCCGCAGGGGTCACCAGGTTCTTAAATAAAAATTGAAATAAAAAATTTGTTTTTAAAATTAAATACTGTGGCTTTCGCGTCTGCATGAAGAATGTTCTCTTTGGTAATATCCATCGGCACATTGGCAGACTTTTGTTTTATTGTCGCAAATGGAAGATTCGAAATCATTGCTCACAAAACAGCTTTCGTCTTTTTTACATTTATCTCCAAGTCCTAAAGATTTCCAGCATTTCCCTTTTAAATAATGATATCCATCTTGACATGCGCATGAATTGTTGATGCAACTTCCACCAGATTTAAGACTTGTCGAGCACTGGAGGCTGTCAGTGCAGCTTTCTCCATAGGTGTGGACGACTAAAAGAAAAATTAGTGTTTAAAAATAATTAAATTTTACCTTGTAAGCACTTAGTGTAGACATTGTTGGGCACAAAATCAGGAGGGCAGACACAACTCGAATTTACACAAATTGAAAGTTCTATTTCGCAATCGTCATTGGTGGTGCATTCTTTTTCTTCGGCGCAGACTACAAATCGTCAGTTTTAAAATAAATTTAGATTGTTTTTTAAGCCTTTACCAAACTGTATAATAATAAAATAAAAAATTATTGTTGCAAAATAAATTATTTTAATCATTCTGTCGGGTGGACAAGTTTCGATTTGAAACTAAGCTATCTCACCTGCAACCACTTCAGATTTGACCACAATAGATCATCAAACACATTTATCAATGATAAAGAATTTTAAGAAATGAAATGACGAATAAACAAAACTGGCTAAAACTTGTAAAAATAATAATGTATTTAGCAAAAAATTGGGTTGGTAAACTTTTTGATGTGGAATTTGGGGGATGGGGGCATTCTGATAAAAATTTGTATTTCGACGTTTTTTTTTGGGGGGGGGGATTATAGGCAAAAATATAACTTTTTGATGTGAAATTTTGGGGAGGGAGGTTCTGATAAAATTGTTTATTTCGACATTAAATTTTGGGGATTATTGAGAACAATAGGTTGTTAAAAATGTGATTTTTGAAGTTGAATTTGGGGGATTATTGACAAAAATATGACTTTTTCTTGTGGAATTTGGAGAATTAGGACGTTCCGTCAAAAATCTGATTTTTTAAGTTTTTGGGGGATAATTGACAAAAATTTGACTTTTTGATGTGGAATTTGGGGATAGGGGTATCCTGATCAAAATGTGTATTTTGGGGGATGGGGGAGTTTGATAAAAATGTGATTTTTGAAGTTGAATTTGGGGGATCATTGACAAAAATATGACTTTTTCATGTGGAATTTGGAGAATTAGGGCGTTGCGTCAAAAATCTGATTTTTTAAGTTTTTGGGGGATAATTGACAAAAATTTGACTTATTGATGTGGAATTTGGGGGGATGGGGGAGTTTGTTAAAAATGTGATTTTTGAAGTTGAATTTGGGGGATTATTGACAAAAACAGGACTTCTTGATATGAGATGGCGTCTGATAAAAATGTTTTTTTCGACGTTTTGGGAGTGATTATAGACATAAAACGGACTTTTTGATGTGGAATTTGGAGGCTGGTAGGCATTCCGATATACATAAATGTGTTTTTCGACTTTTTTGTCGAATTATTGACTAATGCTAAAAATTGGACTTTTGATGTGGAATTTTGGGGGATTGGGGAGAGTTCTGATAAAAATGCGTTTTTCCACCTTTTTTTGTACATAATATTGTACACACTACATAATATTCAACTCCTCAGATATGCACTCCTCAGTCCTCAGAACAAGTCAGTTGTCTGCACCACTCCTCCACTTTCAGTAATTTTGCTACCGGTTCTCCAGACAATTTTTTTTTTTTTTTTAAATGGCCTTGCAGAGAAGGCATTGGCCACATCTACTCCAGACAATTTAAAACTCAAAATTAAACTTGTTTATTATTTCTACAACCGCATTAAATTGCTGAAGGATAATAAAAACAAAAAATTCCATATTTTTTCCAGTTGAAACAATTCATTTGAATAAAAATGGATAATTGGGTTAGTGGATTAAGGGCTGTAATTTCTAGAACGGCTATATTTCAATGAGATTACGTGCACCAGATGCATTTTAATTAGACCCCCAGTACAAGAAATCAGATTTGAAGCCAAGCAGCATTTTGTTAGCGTTTATATGTTGTAATAGCCAAAAGATTTTTTCTTTCCATTAAATTCATAATTAGGAAGAACTCGTCAGGGGTAGACTCCAATCCAAACCAATCTTCTAAAACTGCCCAACTAAATGATTTCTCAAAATAAAAAGGAAGTTGAATTTTGGTCGCTCTAGAAAAGAAATGTTGAAGTCGAAAATGATTGCCTGGGGCGTTAATCATGATTCCCGAGTAGAAACGCGACAATCGCCTTTCCTAAATCTGACCTTGGAAATTACCGCTGTACAGCAGAGCAATTAATGCTAACCGCTAAATATCGATCGACGAGGAAAAAAGCGCTGACCCTTCATCCTCCAATCGTTTCCATGTAAATAACCCGAGGGCTGTTAACATGTTAAAACCCGTTTATCTTCACCGCTATTCACTTTATCAGCTCAAAAGGAATAAAAATAGCCAAGCGTTTTATTTCATTCCTAGCACTGTGGAAACATTATTTAGCCTTTTTTATGTTCCACCGCGATAATAATTGGCTTTTTCTTATCCCAAAATAGAATAAAATTGGTGTTTACGACCGTTTTGATTATTAGAATGCGGCATTCTGCTCTAATTTATTTTCCTTCGTCACATAATTTTTATTTGATATTTTTTCTTCTGGCTCATTGGTGTTTCTGGCCACATGGTGCGCTTTATAAAAATCTCCAAAATTCACGTAATGAATACAATTTTATGAAAAAAATTAACAAAAGGCAAACAGATTAAAGCCAATTATTCGTCAAAAAACTCGTCAAAATGAACATTTCAAGAGCGAATTTTTCATCGAAAACTTCAAAATCAGGGTTTTAAGAGCCAAATTTTCGTCGAAAGCCTTAAAATCAAAATTTCAAAAGCCAAATTTTTCCTCAAAAACCTCAAATTTAAGGTTTTAAGAGACATTTTTTCGTCATAAGCTTTAAAATTAAATTAATAATTAATTATTTTTCGTCAAAAATCCTCAAAATCATCGTTTTAAGGCTCTTTTTCGTCAAAAACCTTAAAATTTACATTATTTGGGAACCAATCTTTCATCAAAAACCTCAAAATCAACGTTTTATAAAGTGAAATTTTCGTCAAAAATCTTCAAAATCAACGTTTTAAGAGATAATTTTCGTTTAAAAAAATGAGTCCCGCGGCAGCAGGACTAAAGAGGTAGATTTCTTTCAGATGATTAGATCTAGAACTTTCTATAATTCGAAGAAAAAAAAAATCATCTGTTTCCCGGTAAAAATTCAAAAATTTTCTTTTTTACCTAAATTCAACTCTATTGCGCCCAGCTGATCCAAACCAACTTTAAATCTTTCTTAGCCATCCCCATTACATCACTATTAAGTTTGAAAGCGATTGGATGAACGGTTTAGGAGATACGCAGTTTAGGCCCTAAGCAAAGTACCAAAACCGCTGGTCCGATTTCAGCCGTTAACGAACTCATAAATTCTATTAGTTTAAAAGCCCTAAATACCGAATTTCATGGTCGTCAAGTAAAAATTACTCAAGTTATCGTGCGAATATATATATATATATATATATACATATATATGTTACAGTTAAAACCCGAAATCAGTAAGAACTAGTTTTAACTAGTCAAAACTAGTTTTTACTAACGCCTTTTGTGAAAACTAGTTTAGACTAGTTAAAACTAGTATTAACTAACTGAATCAGAGAAAACTAGTATTAACTAGGAGACATTTAGGGAATTCTAGTTTTAACTGATTCTTTTCTAGTGAAAACTAGAATTCACTAATATGCCTCAACGTTCAAACTAGAATTCAGTCAAAACTAGTTCTTCTTAGTGAATATGGGAATTTTGAAAAAGTTGAAGTCTGGAATAAAACAAAAACTAAAGTAGGTACCAAATTATAGAAGCTAAATCTTGACAGTTCACTATAATACCGTTTCCCCTAAACCAGCCTAAGAGCAATATTAAGCACGTAAAACAAAATGTAAATGTTTTAAACTCTTCAAAGTTTGTTCTCAAGCAATATTCAGCTAATAGGACACTGGAGATGTCCCTATATTTTTCTACTCGTGAGCAAGGCTCCGAACCCAAGTGGAGCAAGTTCGATAACTGTAGAGGGATATTTTTTTCCTCTCGCGAGCAAACCTCCCAACCAATATGCAGCAAGTTTGATAACTTTATAAGGATGTTTTTTTCATCAATGAAGAAAAATGTGCGAAACAATGTGCGGAGAGTTTGATCGCTAGACTAGAGGTATATTTATCTCCTCTCCGAAGCAATGCTCCGGACCGATTAGCTCTTCTTCTGTCCCCAGTTTATGGTGAAAAGTTAGGGATTTAGGTAAATTTTTTTGGTAAACGCCATTATGGTGCTGAACATAGGTACCTGAACATAGGTACCTATTCAACTTGTCATAGTGGCAAAGTATCATAAGATTGATGACAGAGGACATGATTAAAAATTTTGGCGACTCAGACTCGAGAGCGGCCGAGGAGGTCAAAATGCGAAAACTAAATGCCCAGTGAGATCTTTCCAGTGAAAACTAGTTTTAACTAAAATCATCTTACGCTTGCAGTCAAAACTAGTTTTAACTAGTCTAAACTAGTTTTCACAAAAGGCGTTAGTAAAAACTAGTTTTGACTAGTTAAAACTAGTTCTGACTGATTTCGGGTTTTTACTGTAACATATATATATATAAACTTTTGAGATGAGGGTGGTTTTGGGGTCCAGGGGGTCCGAAATGAAAACCTATCACAAAAATTTTTGATTCTGAGACTACTGCCCCCATTGCAATAGGTAGATTTTCTGAAAGAAATCTACCTAAAACCTCAAAATCAACGTTTTAAGAGAGAATTTTCGTTTGAAAAAACCTCAAAATCAACGTTTTAAGAGAGAATTTTCGTTTGAAAAACCTCAAAATCAACGTTTTAAGAGAGAATTTTCGTTTGAAAAACCTCAAAATCAAGAGCTTTAATTTTTAGTGGTCCGCCCCCTCCGGACAAATTCCTGTATCCGCCTCTGATTAAGCGTTATTTTACCCATTTTCAAACATTTTTACGAAACAAGAAATGCAGATTCTGACCCTTTTTGACAAGAATCCTTTTCAGCCAGATTTTAAACCCTTTTTTCAAGAAAAGACCCTTTTCGGCAAATTTTAAATGTTTTTCTATTTACAGATAAAAGAAAAGCCTTGGTCACCCAAGCGAATGTTGACCTCAGTTCTCCAAATAACTATAAATAGCAGGAAAGTTGATCAAAAGAAACGACGCGATTTTAATGTTTTAAGTCGTTTTGACTAATTTATAGAGGAGAAAATAAGATCAAAAAAATTCTTTTTTCGTTGCCTGCTGAAGGATGAAACCGAATATTGGAACAAATGTTTAATCTTTGAGTAGCATGTTGCACGACCTTCCGGCCTTTAAATGCAGGAAGCGACTTTATCACGTCATTTATTGTTAAGCATTTAAATTTATCGATCGGCAAAGAAAGGAACGTTGAAAACTCTTTTTGAAAAACGAAATAAATTAGGAGAGGTTCGCGTCTTTGAATAAATGATCGAGAATATCTCTGGCCGAATTCGGCGTTCCAGACAACGGCTCCGGGACAGAAGGAACCACAAAAGTTTCTTCATCATTTAAAATTTTGAGTCCTTCCAAAGCTGCTTTCCGTATCGAAATAATTTTCGAGTAGATCATTTTGATCAAATATTTTTCCGAATTTTCATCTTTTCCGAACATAATTTGTTTTGTATTTGTAAAATTTCTCATCGGCGTTTCGTTCGATATGTTGTCCATGATTTCGTGAAGCCCCATTGCGTTTGAATGGATATCGAAAATTCTATCGAAAAGCAACCTTTCGATTCTGGTTCTCCTTTTCCTTTCGAAGTCCAACGAAAAGTACAACCCGATAGCTCCCAGAAACATTCCAACACTAAAAATTACGAATTTTTGTATCATCGTAAATCTCGCTATCTTATCGATAAAATTCTCCGATTGCATTGGGACTGAGATTTTTGTTCACTGTAAATTTTCATTCATTTTTGTTTTCAAAATTGTTAATCATATGCGAAAAACGTTTTATTTGTCATCAACTATAAAGAGATCAACAAAAATCGAAGTTCTCGTCAGCTCGTAATCATGGTAAAAGCGTTGAAGGTTCATGTGATGTACCAATCTTTAAAATTGTTCTTCTATTTTTAGGAAAATGAAACGGTATAAATAACCTCATTTGACCGATTCTCTAAATAATGTCTTTTGAGCTGAAAAAATCCTATTCGAACCAACACTTTTGCTACGCCTAGATGTCTTGATGGTTTAGCATTTTACGATTTCGTAATTTGTGTTGTTTGGCCTTTTTTAAGAAAGGGGAGAAGGATGTATATTAGGGTCAAAAAGACCCAGGATCTAGGAATGCGGAAGCGTTCCGCCCCGCCAAGCTCTAGGTACATTGGACATGACTACTAGGGTAACTTAGTAATGATTTTATTGGGGGCGAACTACTTCCACCCATTGCCAAACACTCGTCAGAACTGGCAGAAACTTAAAATAAAAATGAAAATGAAAATTACCTACCATAAATTTTTGTTAATTTTAAATCATTTATATCCGAAAATCGTCGCTCCGGTGAAACACCACCTATCTTAACCAAATTTGCACCATACCTATATGTATATTTATTTAATTTTATGGTCTTCACCAAATTTACACCATATACCTATATATTTTAGGTAGATTTCTTTCAGAAAATCTACCTATTGCAATGGGGGCAGTAGTCTCAGAATCAAAAATTTTTGTGACAGGTTTTCATTTCAGACCCCCTGGACCCCAAAACCACCCTCAACTCAAAAGTTTATATATATATATATATGTATATATATATATATCCCCTATATATATTTAGCTAACACACATACCTAGGATCAAAAATCGGATTTCGACCTTCAAAAACCTCTGGAGGGCTCTGTGATTGCGCTAGCGACCCCCGGTTTTTTTTAAAACGTGCGGAATCGCTAGCTCTATACGGGAAAATTGTGGTGGGCTCGATCGGATGGGTGGTTCGCCCGCTAGGCTTTAAAAACCGCGATTTTTGGCCGTTTTTCGACGTTTTTGGCTCTTTTCGCACTTTGAAATTCTGGCTAAACTCCAAAAAAAATCGCAAAAATACAGGACCACCTTCTTTAGCTGCATTTTAGCGAGATCTTTCCGAATCCGGTCTCAGATCTTCGAAATTCCTATTAGTTTAGCCTCTAGAGAATTTAGAAGAAAAAAGTGATTTTCGCGTTTCCCCTTCGGATTAAAATATCTTTGCAGGATGACATAAAACCCCACCTCAAATTTTACATTCCTTTTAGAGAATTTAAAGAGCTTTCAGGAAAAAAAAAACTTTAGAAAATCGGTTGAGAAACGGCCGAGTTATAAGCCGTTTTGTGGAAAAGTTTTGACTTTCGTCGTCGGTTTTTGGTTGTTTTTGGGGTCTTCTTGATGTTTATGGGTTATATTATCTAAAACAAGTTTTAGTACTCTACTTTAAGTTTCTAAATTCTTTTACGGAACTTTAATATCTCGATTACTCGATTTTTGGCGAATTTTTTTCTCTGCCGAATTCAAGCGAAAGTGGCCAAATCGAGCACCTAACACGTGTTTTTGACTTCTGACGCGTTTTTCAGGCATTTGGGACAACTTTATGACCGATATCCATTTCATACAATATTTTTCTGAGACTTTAAGCTTTAAGGATTTCGAAGTTAATTTTTGGTTTTGTTGGTTTTTTTGGAAATTTTTCGAATTTTTTGAGAAAAGTTTATGGTTTATTCGACTCTCTGCGATTTCAAGCATTCGGTTCATCCTTGATGCATCGTCCGAGTTTCAGGTGATCCGCGTGCATGGTAAAACACCACACCACCGCGTAGATCCTCCGAGTTCCCCCCCCCTCCCCCCACCCCCTCCCTTCCCCCAGCGAGCGAGTCGTGGCGAGCGAGCGTCCCCGGGGTCCCCCCCCTCCCCTCCCCCGGGGTCCCCCCCCTCCCCCGGTCCCCTCCCCTCCCCGGGGGTCCCCCCTCCCCTCCCCCGGGGTCCCCCCCCTCCCTCCCCCGGGGTCCCCCCTCCCCCTCCCTTCCCCCAGCGAGCGAGTCGTGGCGAGCGAGCGCCCCGGGGTCCCCCCCTCCCCCTCCCCCGGGTCCCCCCCCTCCCCCACCCCGGGGTCCCCCCCTCCCCACCCCGGGGTCCCCCCCTCCCCTCCTCCGGGGTCCCCCCTTCCCCCTCCCCCAGCGAGCGAGTCTTGGCGAGCGAGCGTCCCCGGGGTCCCCCCTCCCCCCCTGGGGTCCCCCCCTCCCCCGGGGTCCCCCCCTCCCCCCCCCCTGCGAGCGAGTTGTGGCGAGCGAGCCATACACCACCGCGTAGATCCTCCGAGTTTCCTCCAACATTTTGCAATCCACAAAGCGACTTTCCTCCCTATTCCCCTAAGAAACGACTCAAACTCATACCGTTATATATATATATAATTCGCACGATACTTGAGTAATTTTTACTTGATGATCATGAAATTCGGTATTTAGGGCTTTTAAACTAATAGAATTTATGAGTTCGTTAACGGCTGAAATCGGACCAGCGGTTTTGGTACTTTACTTAGGGCCTAAACTGGTATTTCCTAAACCGTTCATCAATCGCTTTCAAACTTAAAAGTGATGTTATGGGGATGGCTTAGAGAGATTTAAAGTTTGTTTGGATCAGCTGGGTGCAATAGATTTGAATCTAGGTAAAAAGAAAATTTTTGAATTTACCGGGAAACAGATGATTTATTTTTTTTTCTTCGAATTTTAGAAACTTCGAGATCTAACCATCTGAAAGAAATCTACCTCTTTAGTCCTGCTGCCGCGGGACTCATTTTTTTAATTTTTAACATTTCTTTTCATGTCTTCTTTTAATAATTTTTTAATTTTATTTTTTATCATTCATAAGTATAAAAAATCGTAACTCCGGTAAAACACCATCAATCTTTACCAAATTTTTGTGCTTGGAACATACACCACCTTGGCCATTTTTAGGGCTGTAGGGATAAGGTTATTTAAAAATTTCTACTTCAGTTTTTGGTTTGCAAAAAAAGTCAATTTATATTTTAAAAAATTACAACTATTTACAATCTTACAATTTACAAAAATATATTTTACAAAAAATAAAAAAAAATTAACTCGCGAATGACATTATGCGCTTACATAAGCTTTTATCGAAACCGGAAACGATTAGGAGGTCACCGTTAACACTCTGCTCTGCAGCAGCTCCTCCAAAATTGCACATCACTAATTTTGAAAAGTTTTTATTTTTCATAAGCTCTGAATGGTTGGTTTCGGTGGAATAGCCCATAACGACGACAGTGTGAGCTGGGTATTGTTCTATCAATTTGGAGATCGATTCTGTATTCGTTGGCGAGCATGAAGGCTTGATCGCCGCTGAAATGGAGTTGAAGTTCAATTCGTCTATTCGATCCGGTGTCGAGTCGTTGAAAGCAAAAATGTCGACGTTGCTTTCTGGCGCGGCGCTTTTTAAAAGTGTGAGGGCGGTGAAGGCGGCCGCCTTGTTCATCCTTACGTTGTCCCCGCAGGATTTCTCATTTAGCATAAACGGGTCGATTACGATTATGAGGTCCATTTGCATCTGTGGGACGTTTTCCAGGGCCACCATCATCTTCGCATACATTTCGTAGATTTCGGGAGATTTCTCTTGAAGACGATGTTCCCGCTGAATGAATAGTTCGAGAACCTTTTCCGTGTCGATATCTTCGAGCTGGATTCCTTCCTCGGCCTCTGGGAAAATTTTGCTCCTAGAAAGAAAAAAAGAAAACATTTTTAAAAATCTGCTAAGCTTACACAAAGGCTTATTATGTTTTGGCATCTAAAGCCATTTTCCGGTCAAAGTTTTGGTCCAATTTAATTTTTTTGAAACACCACAACCGCCCCTCTTTAAGAAATTCACCAAGAACTTCAAAACCTCTACAGGATATTACATCCACTCTTATCATTTTAAGGGGGGAAAAACCATTAGGTATTTATTTTAGCCATTTTTTTCAAATGCAAACCTCGTTTATAGGGTGGTTCGTCTTAGTATGTAAAAAAAAAGAGAGAGAGAGAGAAAAATTGGGGTTAAATAATTTTTAAACTGGGGAAAATCCCGTTTGCTAAGGTTTCCTAGCAAAAACTGTCAGAGCTATGTTTTTTCACTAAAACCACGATTTCTCAAATTCCCTTAATAGTTTTAAATTTCCGGTGTCCGATTTGGAATCAGCGTTAAATTTTACATAAGTAATGATAGTTTGTAAGCATTCATGATTACCACAAAGACCAAAAATTATAAAATAGGTGGACGTTTTTTTATGTTTTTCAAGTAAAAATACTAGGCAATTTTTTCTTTCAAAGTTAAAAAGGTCTTACATGAAAAAGGTTTTACAGAAAACGGGATATCTCTAGCGTTTCATATGCATATTTGGCGAAATTTTGAAGAAAAAATAAATGTTTAGTAAAAATCAATTTTGCATTTTTTACGGCGATAAAAAGAGCTTTTTGGTTAAAGTCTATCATTTTTAATGTAAATTTTAACTCTAATTCCAAAGGCACCAAAAATGTTTACCGTTATATGTGAAAAAACGTGTTTTTAGTGAAAAAAATCTTTAAAAAATCGTAACTCGAAGACGGATTAAGATAGAAAACCCTAGCAAACGGGTTTTTACTCAGTTTATTATGTAATTTAACCCATTTTATACCCAAAATGGGGAAAAAAATTTGGATAAAAACAATGAAATTATTTAAAAGATCACAAATTTTTCAAAGATTTGGAGAACACGGACCAGGAAAACACTCCAATGACCCAAAATATTTTGAATTTATTTAAACAAAAATTTTTTTTTAAATTTGTTATGAAAAATTGGTACTCACCATAAAACCATGTTGAAATAGAAGAGAAGGTTGATCGAAAATTAAACAAAACTTGGAGATTTCTTTCTTCACTGTACTAGTTAAAGACAAGAGTGATTTTTAAAAATTGCACCCTTCACTATTTATAGCGGAGCAGGTACCTTAGGGGTCGCCGGTGAAGGGGTTTCGCTTCCTATTGGTCGATTCCATTTTGGGGAAGTGGATTCCCTCAATTTTCAAACAAAAAATTGCCAAAATAATTTATTTCCAATAGCTAATTAGCCAATTATCAAATTAACAATGGACCAAATAGTCCAGTTTCCATCCTGCCATGAATCGAAAAAATTTGAATAAATAATTTAGGACAGGATTTACATGTCCCGTCCGTGTACACGTTTGTTATTATTTGCAGAATGATGGCATTACTTTTCGTTGTCAATCCTATCACCCCAGAATCATTGTGAACTATAAAATTCTAACCCTTATTCGTTTTGAAGTCGATCGACGTTAATGCTTGATGGGTTTCGACCACCGTTTTCGGAGTACTTGGCCAGTAATGTAACGTAGGGAAAAAAGACATGAATGGAAAAATTAAAATCAAAAAATATTTAAAATCAAAGGGAAGCGAACAACTATAAAACATGTCAAAAGTCAATGAGTCGGCCTATTTATGAGCAAGATTTCGAGGAAGAAATAACGCATAAATCCAATCCTCTTATCGAGAGCTTGACTTTTTCCTGGACACGTGTGTCCAAGGAATTTGATGAGTTGAAAAATAAGGGTTGGAATAGAAGGGGCAAGACCTATAAAGCCCTCGAAAAATCTTGGCTCGAGGCTCACTGTTTTGTGCATCCGTTACATCTCCAACCTTGCTGGAAATCGTCGACTCTGGTTCGTCTTCGGAAAAGCGTCTGTCTTGAGAAACTCTGCTCACGTTGCTCCGAAGATTTTCAAATCAAAGTTCGTTTTGGGGTTAGTAAAAAACCAAATTAAACTCAGTAAAATCTTTGGCAAAGAAAATAGAACCTTGTGCATGTCCGCTCCTTTTATTAGAACAAAAGATATAATTTTGAAGTTTTTCTTTAAATCCTATCGTTCATAAAAACCCTTGGAAAAGTCTTACATAGACCAAGGAGTTTTCTTTTAAGGGATATTAATCAATAGGTGAAGACCATTTGGTAAGTAGGGAAAAGGGGAATTTCAAGCGCGGGTTGGGTGATCTCAGGCTACGGCTCCCAAATTCAGGAAGAATTTATATAAAGATTAAATAGCTAAATTTTAAAGTCAAGAAGAAAACTGAGAAAACCCACACCGTTGCAGTAATGAAGATCGGGCGTGATGCATATTGTGCCTTATTAAATTGACATCCTGCATGGTGAGGGTGTCTTCTGAAGTTTTTAGATCTTCTCCCATAATTTTAGAAGGCTTCGCATTTAAGTCGTCCTGCGATTTCCTCTTCAAACGGTTGCTGATTTCCTGCCGTTTAAAGCATTTTTTTTATTTTTTTGGATGGTTGTGATCATTAATTTTTTCTATTATGTTTTCGGAACTGTCCATGATGTATGATTTACATGAACTAAAACTGCACTTGTATCTTTTGATTTCGTTTTTTAAAGTTTTTTGATACGGAAATTTAGTCATCAATCACTTTTTGCCCTCGCATCAGTGGTGTTTTCCCATCGGAAAAGTCCATTTTAGGTCTATTGGGTTCAATTTGGGGACCGCCCTCCTTGGGGTGTCATGAGTTTGGGCAAATTCAAAGTGAAAGAACAATAGAAACGCAATGGGATTGGGCAAATTATCTAACCGTACAAAAACCCTCCGTGTAAAAAACACCCCGCCTCGCAAAACTCCTTCTTCTTCAGCCGGAAAAAGATATGATATCAATTTTCCCGCCCGCCGATGTGCGAGAGGTCGGTAAAGAGGAGAGATGAAGCGCCCTTGCTCCCATTTTCAAAGCTCCCCTTGGCGGCATCGCGAAATACTTGTTTACAGGGTGCATTAGATGGGTAGCTATGCAAATACCTTGATCAGTGATTACTGGTTAGGATTGTGGAACTATTGAATGAAAATACATCATTGGAAGAGGAAAACAGTAAGTTGAATTTTTCACGACTGGTTTTGAAGGTTTCATATGCTGAACAACTAACTTTTTGTACATTTGTAACTTTTGCACTTTTTGTACTAACTTTGTAAGTGCAATTTCTGTTAAGACGTTAACGTTAGTTCTGGGTAACTTAAGTTAGGAGACGGATGGCAAATGCTCAGGAGCATCTCCTTGCTCAGTAATCACTATTCAGGTGTTATCGTATTTAAAAAGTAATAGTGGAGGAAACCTGCATAAACCATGATAATTGAATTTAAGAATTATGTTATCGATCAATCTGAAAGACTTACTACAGATGCATTATGTGCAGAGGTAACTGATTTCCCTGATAAAAAGTATTTCGCGATGCCGCCAAGGGGAGCTTTGAAAATGGGAGCAAGGGCGCTTCATCTCTCCTCTTTCTCTAAATCATACCGACCTCTCGCACATCGGCGGGCGGGAAAATTGATATCATATCTTTTTCCGGCTGAAGAAGAAGGAGTTTTGCGAGGCGGGGTGTTTTTTACACGGAGGGTTTTTGTACGGATATCACATCTTTTTGTAGTTGAAATTGTAGTTGACTTGGAACGATATTTTACTGGTTAGTTTTTTTTAAAGAGGCAGAAAAAAATAAATAAAAATTTTAGTTAAAAAAACCTTTCTTTTGAAAGAAAAATTAAATAAAATTTATTAATAAATAAAATAAAATCTAAAAAAAATGAGGAAAGAGAGAACTAATATAAATTTATGGTTTACTACTCGATTGTTTTTTTATGGTGCAATAAAAATAATAATAATAAAATCAATAATAAAATTAAAATCTTAACTTATCAATATCTAAGTCCCAAGGGGGGGGGGTGTACTTTTTAGTTAGGGTGTACTTATCTTTATGGTGGCCTTTCGATAGGTAGGCTGCATCCAAGTTCCCTCACTAATATGTACA
This sequence comes from Orius laevigatus, assembly GCA_018703685.1. Classification (NCBI taxonomy): domain Eukaryota; kingdom Metazoa; phylum Arthropoda; class Insecta; order Hemiptera; family Anthocoridae; genus Orius; species Orius laevigatus. The sequence goes on along the minus strand of JAGWEN010000502.1, from coordinate 20,581 downwards.
ACTCACAATATTTTCCGTAGCTAATTAAAAAAATAAAAAAACTTTTTCTTTTAACTGAGGAAATAAATTTAAAATCGAAGAGATGTTCTTCAAATCACGATTTCATGTGGAATGAAATTTTTTTTTCGCCAGGAAGGAGTTAATCTTACAGTTAATCCTACGTTGCATAGTTATCAAAGTAAACAAAACAAACTAACATCGACAAAATAATTTTTTCGAAATTAAAAACTTGGGCTTAATTTTATGTTTTTGCGGAGATGAACCATTATAATTATGGCAATAATCTCAAATTTTAATTCGATTTCAATTTGAACTTTCAAGTTGATTGATTACATCACCATATCAATGGGCAACCTAAAAGCCTAAGTGGCTGCAAGCAACCTGAAATGGATTTTTTTGGATTCAGCTATGCGTTAAATCTTTCAGCGGGTTAAATCTTTGTTTAAATTTGGGTGGTTTGGGTGTTTTTGGTGATTTGGGTGTTATTGGTGATTTGGGTGTTTTTGGTCATTTGGGTGGTTTGGGTGTTTTTGGTGATTTGGGTGGTTTGGTGTTTTTGGTGATTTGGGTGTTTTTGGTAATTTGGGTGGTTTGGGTGTTTTTTGTGATTTGGGTGTTTTTGGTCATTTGGGTGGTTTGGGTGTTTTTGGTGATTTGGGTGTTTTTAGTAGTTTGGGTGGTTTGGTGTTTTTGGTGATTTGGGTGTTTTTGGTAATTTGGGTGGTTTGGGTGTTTTTGGTGATTTGGGTGGTTTGGGTGTTTTTGGTAATTTGGGTGGTTTGGGTGTTTTTGGTGGTTTGGGTGGTTTGGGTGTTTTTGGTGATTTGGGTGGTTTGGGTGTTTTTGGTGATTTGGGTGTTTTTGGTGATTTGGGTGGTTTGGGTGTTTTTGGTGATTTGGGTGGTTTGGGTGTTTTTGGTGATTTGGGTGGTTTGGGTGTTTTTGGTGATTTGGGTGTTTTTGGTAATTTGGGTGATTTGGGTGTTTTTGGTGGTTTGGGTGTTTTTGGTGATTTGGGGGTTTTTGGTAATTTGGTTGGTTTGGGTGTTTTTGGTGATTTGGGTGGTTCGGGTGTTTTTGGTGATTTGGGTGGTTTGGGTGTTTTTGGTGATTTGGGTGGTTTGGGTGTTTTTGGTAATTTGGGTGGTTTGGGTGTTTTTGGTAATTTGGGTGGTTTGGGTGTTTTTGGTGATTTGGGTGGTTTGGGTGTTTTTGGTGGTTTGGGTGTTTTTGGTGATTTGGGTGGTTTTGGTGATTTGGGGGTTTTTGGTAACTTGGGTGATTTGGGTGTTTTTGGTAATTTGGGTGGTTTGGGTGTTTTTGGTGATATGGGTGGTTTTGGTGATTTGGGGGTTTTTGGTAATTTGGGTGGTTTGGGTGTTTTTGGTGATTTTGGTGGTTTAGGTGTTTTTCGAGTGCCCTAGGAAAGTGAATTTTTTTATTGGTTTGGCGTTTTTCAAGGTCGATGTTTGAGTGCGCAGTAAAAGTTGCGCAGTAGCCCTAAAATTTCAGTTTTTTGGTCATAACTTTTTTTTTCGACCAACTATCGGGTTAAATCTTTCAAAAGGCACTGGCTAAAATTGAAACGAAGGTCCCTGTAAAATTTCAAGTCGATCGGTGCAGAAGTAGAGGCTGTAGCCCTGGCTAACTGAATAAGGAGAAGAAGGAGAAGAAGAAGAACATGGTAAAGGCCGAAAACCGGGTTTTCAGAGTTCTATATCTCAGCTCCCTGTGAACCGATCGACTTGAAATTTTCAGGGCTTCCTATTATCGCATTAGAGAAGGTCTCTATAAAATTTCAAGTAAACCGTTCCTCAGGAAGCCGAGATCCAGATACCCGAAAATCGCATCTCGTCACGTCCAGTAAACATACACTTGGTACCGTTTGAACTTTCGGACGGATTTTGCTTGGCGGGGCGGAACGCTACCGCGTTCCTAGATTTTTATTTCTATCAACTTGTTTATAATAAACTACTAGAATTAGACTACTAAAAAGAGAAATATTAAGTTAATTCATTGCAATTAATGTCTCCAACAATGATAAGAAATTTTTATCCAGTCGCGGGAAAGTTTTAATTGTGATTGACTGCTATAAATTCACAGAATTTCGAACAATGACAGACGGTTCATTGAGTTTTTGGTGTATTCACAAAAAAGAAAATATCAACGCTCGGGTGGTGACAGACTGCAGTGTTTTGCGAGTATTGTCAATGACGAATGATCACCCTCATGACCGAGAAACTCATGAGGATGTTGAGCGAGAACAGGCTTGGCGTTCAGTCCAAGAAAATTAGGCATAAATAATAATCATAAAATAAAACTTTAATATATAATGATATTATTATTAATAATAATAATAATAATCATAAAAATTTTCTTGGACTATACCGCGTTACTAGATACCTACTTTTTAGCTAGATTTTTTTCACAAAAAACAACAGCAAAAAATTAAAAACCCCGTCCGAAAAATACTTTGCCCGAAAAAAAAAGGGATTCGCACGTTTACAAAAGTGAAGCTACGACGAAATAATGGAAACCACTTCTTTTTTATCAAACGGTCCCGGAACTTTATTAATTTCAACGACAGGAAAAGGATATCACGACTAAAAAATACTCGCACGGCAAAAAAAACTAAAATACCCGGATAAATTTTAAATGACGATAAAAGGCAAATTAACAATGTTCAATTTCGAATACTTAACGACTTTTAATTCTATCGCCCCACATTAAAATTAAAAGGACTCGCGCCTGTTTTTCACGACAAATATTTACGCGACGAGTTTGAACCCATTTTTAGACGAGTTTGGGCTTCCTATAATTAGAACCAATAACGGGATATAAACAAAGTATTAATTTTAATCAAAAAAGTTATTAAAAAACATCAAGTATGGGAAGCGATTACGACGTAAAATGAACCGTCTGGAAATTGATAAGGAAAGAAAAAAGTGAAGTTTTGAGGATGAAATTTTGGATTTGACAGGAAAGGGTTGAACGGGATTTTATCGGAAAAACGCTAGAGGCAGTGTTGAGGAAAAAGGGGTCCATTCCAGCTAAAAATGGGTCCAAACCAGCTAACAAGGGGTCCAAACTCGTCTAAAAATGGATCCAAACTCGTCTAACAATGGGTCAAAACTATCTTCAAGGGAGTCCAAACTCGTCTAAAAAGGGGTCCATTTCAGCTAAAAGGGGGTCCAAACTAGCTAACAAGGGGTCCAAACCAATTTTTAGACATTTTTAGATATATTCCCATTTTAATTTTAATTATAATCTATTTTCATTTATATGTAACAAATTGTGTAGTATAAAAAAATATATTTTAAGTGAAGATTCGATCAATCCAACTTTAATCGATTAGTAACAAATTAGTTTTTAGTCGGCGACGGAATTTTTCGTCGTTCATATCATTCGTTAATTTTAATTATTCTGTCGTGGATTTCCTGTCGTGTGATTCGTTTTCTAGTCGTTTATTTTATAATTTTCAGCCCGTGATTTCCTGTCGTGAAAATCCCTTTTTCTGTTGTGCATTTTAATATTTCCCTTAAAATATTGCTTTTAGGTATTTTATTTCTTCCGATTTCATTCGTCAGCTCCTTCGTTGGGACATAACCTATGAACTTCATTTTTTTAACATTTCCTTTTTTTAAATTTACATTGCATAAAAAATATTAAAAAATCGAAAAACCGGTTCCTGCCCTCTTTCTATATTCTAAAAGCCCAAAAATAATTGACAACGCCCCTTTGTTATTCTGTCTTTTTGAAAGGCGAATAATCCCCAATCGTAGGCAGTCGAGAGAATTAACGCCCTTTTTTCTTTGCAAACCTTTATAAACAGGTAAGGAAATTAGAAAGTCAAGTAAGTTTTTGAAAATTCTATTATTTTGTCAAAAACTTTAATCCGACTTTTGGCATTAAAACCGGTTTTGTTTAAAAGCAATTCATGTTGGGGAAATCTTTTTTTTTTTTATAATCGTCTTACTTTTATTTCAATGGTGTTCGAGGGCAAAAGAGGTAGTTTAATCCCTATTCGAACAAAAGCAATCGGAATTGGTTTTTCCAGTAGAAAGTCGGGGTGTTTGACCGCTTTTTACACTATTTCACACAATTTTTTTTAAATATACATACTAGCCAATTTTCGTCAACCCCCCCCCCCAGCCGCCATGATTTCACATCAAAAAATCCAATTTTTTTAAACAATACAAATGACGACACACACAAATTCTAGATATAATAGAAACTAATTTTCGTGCAATTCCACATAGGTACTTCAATTTTTAACCCCTCCCCCCTACCAACCACACATGTAAAGGATCAAAATTTTCCTCTATCTCCCAACCCCCTCATTTCGACATCATCAAATCGATGTTATGTCTAAGGGTGGTTTCAGTTTGGGCAAATCTCAGAAAAACATATTTTAAAATGTCGTAGCACCTTTTAAAATCGCGATGGTCCAGCGAAGTACTTGCACGATTCATCAATTCATTTCGTTTCATTTTATTTAGTTTTGCGCAAAAATAATCTTCGGCTTTATGCTTTAAAGCGATTCGAACCTGTAAAAGAAATTGATTTATTTTATTTTATTTAAATTTTATTGTACAAACTTTTACAGCATTACAATTTTCGAGTGTATCTGGGGGATAAGTATTCGGGAGTAAGTAGGTGTATTTAAGTATTTTTGGCGGAGGTTGGAAAGAGATGGACATTCGGTTAAAAAACTTCCTCCGTTGTCAAGGTTGCAAATTGGGCATGGCTCTATTGAGATGAAGGTATCTTTACTTTTGAGGTGACGGAAAAAATATTTGTCTTTATTGAAGGTTCTTAATTGGCATAGAAGTCGTTTATGGAAGAGCGGAAGGGAATCGGAGTAAAAGAAATTGTCGGATCATTCATTCGCCACGATTAATGCACGAAAAACATAATATATGTAATATGAAACAAATTTAGCTAAAAAGTATCTAGTAAAGCGATATAGTCCAAGAAAATTAGGTGAAAAAAGGGCCCCAAATTGCAAAAGGTGCACTGTTTTATATTATGATTATTATTTCTGCCTAATTTTCTTGGAATGAACGCCAAGCCTGTTCTCGTTCAACATCCTCATGAGTTTCTCGGTCATGAGGGTGATTATTCGTCATTGACAATACTCGCAAAACACAGTCTGTCACCACCCGGGCGTTGATATTTTCTTTTTTGTGAGTACACCAAAAACTCAATGAACCGTCTGTCATCGTTCGAAATTTTGTGAATTTATAGCAGATAATCACAATTAAAACTTTCCCGCGACTGGATAAAAAATTATTCTCATTGCGGGAGACATTCATTGCAATAAATTCAATTAATATTTCTCTTTTTAGCAGTCTAATTCTATTAGTTTATTATAAACAAACTGATAGAAATAAAAATTAGATAATTTGCCCAATCCCATTGCGTTTCTATTGTTCTTTCACTTTGAATTTGCCCAAACTCATGACACCCCAAGGAGGGCGGTCCCCAAATTGAACCCAATAGACCTAAAATGGACTTTTCCGATGGGAAAACACCACTGATGCGAGGGCGATATCACCTAGTAGTGGAAAAAACTCTTAAAATTCATTCACACATACGATGACGGAACAAAATATGCGATTCATGCTAAGTGAAAAACTTAAAAAAAGAATAGTGATTAATGACTAAATTATCGTTTCAAAAAACTTTAAAAAACGAAATCAAAAGATACAAGTGCAGTTTTAATTCATGTAAATCAGTGGTTCCTAAACTGGGGGCGTAAGCTGTCCACAAGGGGGGCGCAGGCGTAGGCAGGCCCAAGATTTTTTTTTAATATGTCTCCCCCAAAAATTTGGTTATTCTTTTAGAGGATTTTTTTTTTCTTTTTGGAGCATGTAGGTAATTTACTTTGAAAATATCAGTTCAACACTCCTTCCGTTAAAAACCTCAAAATCAACATTTCTAAAGCCTAATTTTCGTTCCAAAAACCTCAAAATCGTGTTTTATTTTTTTTCCTTGGCCTTGCTGAGGCATTGGCCACATCTAAATCATGGTTTTAAGAGCCAATTTTTAATGGACATTCATACGACATGGACATCATGGACAGTTATTATTACTCTTTTAGTCTTACTAATCTTATTTAAAATAAAAATATTTATATAGGAGCGCGGAAAAGAACGGTAAGGTCAACGGATTTTTGTAGTATTTCATTCGTCATTTTTGGGACGGGTCCAGACGGGTCAGCAGCCTGTTGAAATCGAATCTTTAAAAGTTAAACTTCAAATTTTTTCATGCCGCAAAGTGGGAAAAGGTGGGCGAAAAGCGCTATGACAACTTAAAGTTTTGGAATTTTCCTAATTTTTGAATTTTTTATATGCACTAAACCAAAAGCAATAATAAGTTGTATATCACTGAAATAGGATCTAATTACCCTTAATTTACCCCTTTTCATGAGATATATGGAAAAAATTTCATTATAGTACTCTAATTCTAAATCTTTGTCGAGATAGCAAAGACGGCAGAGCGTAAACACTGACTTAAAAGGATTTTTTCCAGAGGGCCCTAAAGTGTTTATACATTATTATTTTAAGACTATTTCCCAACACTTCAGTGGTTAGCAAACAATGTTAAACAGTCATTTCATTGATTTTTTGACTTCGAATTTTGAACCAATGTCCACCTAGATATTATGTTTTGTCCAGTGTGCCGGAGGGGTCAAGAAAATGAGTTTCTTTTATAGCTAAAATTGGCGGTAGGGGGAACGAAAATTGTCGTAATTTGTAGGGTTTTATACAAAAATTAGATTTTTAAATTCTAAATCATATTGCTTGAGGGGTGGGTGGTACGAAAATCGGCTTCGCGTTTACATATACAGTCGACTCTCGATAATTCGAAATCCAAGGGACCTCAGAAAAAATTCGAATTATCGAGTTTTCGAATTAACAGCATGTTCGAAATATCGAGAGGCAGAAAAAAATAATTCGAATTATCAAACTTGTAAACATTGGAACTAAAATTTCGATTTACAGAAAGTTATGAAAAAAGTTATTTCCAATTATCAAGCGTTGAAAATTTGATTTATAGAACTTTGAGGAGGAATAATTTCGATTTATAGAGAGTTTTGTTTTCCCTTTTAGAGAAAAATGATTTCGAATTATCGAGCGTATCCAAATAACTACCGAAAAATTCGATTTACCCAGTTTCGATTTATCGAGAGTCGACTGTATATATTTAAAAAAAAAAAAAAAAATGGAAAACCGAGTAAAAAGCGGTCAAACACCCCGACATTCTACTGGAAAAACCAATGCCGATTGCTTTTTAAACAAGAGACAAAAATAATAGAATTTTTTAAAAATTTCTTGACTTTCTAATTTTCTTACCTGGTGATAACGGTTTGCAAAGAAAAAAACCCCCTGTTAATTCTCTTGACTGCCAACGATTGGGGATTTTCGACCTTTAGAAAATTGACATTTGACAAAGGGGCATTTTTAATTACCTATTTTTGGATTTCCCAATATGGAAAGAAGGCAGGTATCAATGTATTGAATACAAGGGCCCGAGGGCGTCAACCGACTTTTCGAATTTTTTTATGCTTTCTAAACTTTAAAATAAAAGGAAATGTTAAAAAAATGAAGTTTTGAATGAGGTTTTATGCAATCCGATGATTGCGATTTTGCTTACCTTTTAACAAGTTGGACCTCTTTTTGACTGTTTGTTTACTTGCACATAGTCATAGATAAACATTCATAATCGTTGGCTAAGAAGGCAAGAACGGCTATACTAACATTCAAGACCGTTCGGAATTGCGGGTCTTCTCACAGAACGCTACGAAACGCGTTCGATGAAGTATTTACGGAAAACTGGAAATCTCAATCCTTTAATTTGTAGTTTTGGCAAGAAAAAAAAATCATGTTTCGTAATAGAATTTTTTTTCGTTGTTTAAAACCACACACACACAAAAAAAAAAAAATTAATTCGATAGTTAGACTTCCTTTAGATCAGTGGTTCCCAGGTTCCTAAACTAGGGAGCGCGCCTCCTTCCCCCAGGGGAGCGTAAGCTGTTCCCAGGGGAGACGTGGGCAGGCTCAAGAATTTTTTTCTCAAATATTTCCCAAAATTGTATTTTTCTTTTCTTTCTGAACTTATTGTAAGGCTATTTTTCCTCAAAAACCTTAAAATCGACATTTGAAAAGCAGAATTTTCGTCAACCAACTCAAAATCAACATTTGTAAAGCCCAATTTTCGTCCAAAAACCTCAACATCAAAGTTCTAAGAGCCTTTTTTCGTCAAAAATCTCAAAATCGAGGTTTTAAGAGCCAAATTTTTGTCAAAAACCTCGAAATTAACATTTGTAAAGAACAAATTTAGGTATAAAACCTCGAAATCAACATTTATGAAGCCTAATTTTCGTCAAAAACCTCGAAATCTACATTTAAAAGCCTAATTTTCGTCCAAAAATCTCAAAACTAACATTCATAAAGGCTAATTTTCGTCCAAAACCTCGAAATCAACATTTTTAAAGCCTAATTTTCGTCAAAAAACCTCTTTAACATTCATAAAGGCAAAAATGAATTGAGTAAATATTTAGTTTTAAGAAAATGAACCAGCCGATAGGTCTTTTAGACCTGGCTGGACTGTAACTATATAAATATTGATGAAATAAAGAAATCGTGAAAAACCTCAAAATCAACATTTGCAAAGCCTAATGTCGGTCAAAAATCCTCGAAATCAACATTTATGAAGCCTAATTCTCGTCCAAAACCTCGAAATCAACATTTAAAAAGCCAAATTTTCGTCAAAAACTTCAAAATCTACATTTTAAAAGCCTAGTTTTCGTCCAAAAACCTAATAAGCAACATTGATAAATAACAATGATTAATATAGCTCAACCGAGAAAATATATTATTAACCTACGCCGGCGTCCTATGCTTTGAAATTTTTGTTAATTTGATAATTGGCTAAATAGCTATTGGAAATAAATTATTTTGACAATTTTTATTTGAAAATTGAGAGAATCCACTTCCCCAAAATGGAATCGACCAATAGGAAGCGAAACCCCTTCACCGGCGACCCCTAAGGTACCTGCTCTACTATAAATAGTGAAGGGTGCAATTTTTAAAAATCACTCTCGTCTTTAACTAGTACAGTGAAGAAAGAAATCTCAAAGTTTTGTTTAATTTTCGATCAACCTTTTTATCTTCTATTTCAACATGGTTTTATGGTGAGTACCAATTTTTCACAACTAATTAAATAAATTCTAAATATTTTGGGTTATTGGCGTGTCGTCCTGGTCCGTGTTCTCCAAATCTTTGAACGTTTTGTGATCTTTTAAATAATTTCATTGTTTTTGCAAAAAATTTTTCTCCACATGGCATACTAAACTGAGTAAAAGCCGGTTTGCTAGGGATTCCAATCTCTATCCGTCTTCGAGTTATGATTATTTAAAGATTTTTTCACTAAAAACAAGTTTTTTCACATAAAACCTCATGTTCCCTTAATACATAATTTCAAATATTTGGTGCCAGATTTGGAATCAGCGTTAAGTTTTACGTTAGAAATGATAGTTTTTAACCATTCGTGACAACTGATAACCAAAAATGGTTTTTTTCCTTTCGCCAAAACTGCATTTCAAACGCTAGAGATTTCCCGTTTTCTGTAAAAACTTCTTATATTTTAAAGAGCTTTTTACCCTTGAAAGGAAAAATTGCCTAGCATAATAAACCTTTGTTTAAGCTTAGCAGATTTTTTAAAAAATGTTTTCTTTTTTCTTTCTAGGAGCAAAATTTTCCCAGAGGCCGAGGAAGGAATCCAGCTCGAAGATATCGACACGGAAAAGGTTCTCGAACTATTCATTCAGCGGGAACATCGTCTTCAAGAGAAATCTCCCGAAATCTACGAAATGTATGCGAAGATGATGGTGGCCCTGGAAAACATCCCACAGATGCAGATGGACCTCATAATAGTCATCGACCCGTTTATGCTGAATGAGAAATCCTGCGGGGACAACGTAAGGATGAACAAGGCGGCCGCCTTCACCGCCCTCACACTTTTAAAAAGCGCCGCGCCGGAAAGCAACGTGGAAATTTTTGCTTTCAACGACTCGACACCGGATCGAATTGACGAATTGAACTTCAACTCCATTTCAGCGGCAATCAAGCCTTCAAGCACGCCAACGAATACAGAATCGATCTCAAAATTGATAGACCAATTCCCAGCTCACACTGTCGTCGTTATGGGCTATTCCACCGAAACAAACCATGCGGAGCTCATGAAAAATGAAAAAATTTCAAAATTAGTGATGTGCAATTTTGGAGGAGCTGCTGCAGAGCAGAGTGTTAGCGGTGACCTCCTAATCGTTTCCGGTTTCGATAAAAGCTTATGCAAGCACATAATATCATTCGCGAGTTAAATTTTTTTAAATATTTTTTGTAAAATATATTATTGTAAATTGTAAGATTGTAAATAGTTGTAATTTTTTAAAAATATAAATTGACTTTTTTTGCAAACCAAAAACTGAAGTAGAAATTTTTTATCTAGGAACGCGGTAGCGTTCCGCCCCGCCAAGCAAAATCCGTCCGAAAGTTCAAACGGTACCAAGTGTATGTTTACTGGACGTGACGAGATGCGATTTTCGGGTATCTGGATCTCAGCTTCCTGAGGAACGGTTTACTTGAAATTTTATAGAGACCTTCTCTAATACGATAATAGGAAGCCCTGAAAATTTCAAGTCGATCGGTTCACAGGGAGCTGAGATATAGAACTCTGAAAACCCGGTTTTCGGCCTTTACCATGTTTTTCTTCTCCTTCTTCTCCTTATTCAGTTAGCCAGGGCTACAGCCTCTACTTCTGCACCGATCGACTTGAAATTTTACAGGGACCTTCGTTTCAACTTTAGCCAGTGCCTTTTGAAAGATTTAACCCGATAGCTGGTCGCAAAAAACAGTTATGACCAAAAAACTGAAATTTTAGGGCTACTGCGCAACTTTTACTGCGCACTCAAACATCGACCTTGAAAAACTCCTAAACGAGGGCACTCGAAAAACACCTAAACCACCAAAATCACCAAAACCACCCAAACCACCCAAATTACCAAAAACCCCCAAATCACCAAAACCACCCAAATCACCAAAAACACCCAAACCACCCAAATTACCAAAAACACCCAAATCACCCAAATTACCAAAAACCCCCCAAATCACCCAAATTACCAAAAACACCCAAACCACCCAAATTACCAAAAACACCCAAATCACCAAAAACACCAAACCACCCAAATTACCAAAAACACCCAAACCACCCAAATGACCAAAAACACCCAAATCACAAAAAAAAACACCCAAACCACCAAAAACACCCAAACCACCCAAATCACCAAAAACACCCAAACCACCCAAATGACCAAAAACCCCCAAATCACCCAAAACACCCAAACCACCAAAAACACCCAAATCACCCAAATTACCAAAAACACCCAAATCACCAAAAACACCCAAACCACCCAAATCACCAAAAACACCCAAACCACCCAAATCACCAAAAACACCCAAACCACCCAAATCACCAAAAACACCCAAACCACCCAAATCACCAAAAACACCCAAACCACCTAAACCACCAAAAACACCCAAACCACCCAAATCACCAAAAACACCTAAACCACCCAAACCACCCAAATTACCAAAAACACCCAAACCACCCAAATGACCAAAAACACCCAAATCACAAAAAAAAACACCCAAACCACCCAAATTACCAAAAACACCCAAACCACCCAAATCACCAAAAACACCCAAACCACCCAAATGACCAAAAAAAACACCCAAACCACCCAAATCACCAAAAACACCCAAATCACCAAAAACACCCAAATCACCAAAAACACCCAAATCACCAAAAACACCCAAACCACCCAAATTTAAACAAAGATTTAACCCGCTGAAAGATTTAACGCATAGCTGAATCCAAAAAAATCAATTTCAGGTTGCTTGCAGCCACTTAGGCTTTTAGGTTGCCCATTGATATGGTGACGTAATCAATCAACTTGAAAGTTCAAATTGAAATCGAATTAAAATTTGAGATTATTGCCATAATTATAATGGTTCATCACCGCAAAAACATAAAATTAAGCCCAAGTTTTTAATTTCGAAAAAATTATTTTGTCGATGTTAGTTTGTTTTGTTTACTTTGATAACTATGCAACGTAGGATTAACTGTAAGATTAACTCCTTCCTGGCGAAAAAAAAATTTCATTCCACATGAAATCGTGATTTGAAGAACATCTCTTCGATTTTAAATTTATTTTCTCAGTTAAAAGAAAAAGTTTTTTTATTTTTTTAATTAGCTACGGAAAATATTGTGAGTTGTACATATTAGTGAGGGAACTTGGATGCAGCCTACCTATCGAAAGGCCACCATAAAGATAAGTACACCCTAACTAAAAAGTACACCCCCCCCCTTGGGACTTAGATATTGATAAGTTAAGATTTTAATTTTATTATTGATTTTATTATTATTATTTTTATTGCACCATAAAAAAACAATCGAGTAGTAAACCATAAATTTATATTAGTTCTCTCTTTCCTCATTTTTTTAGATTTTATTTTATTTATTAATAAATTTTATTTATTTTTTCTTTCAAAAGAAAGGTTTTTTTTAACTAAAATTTTTATTTATTTTTTTCTGCCTCTTTAAAAAAAAACTAACCAGTAAAATATCATTTTAAAAAATCTAACTAAAAAATTGAGTAGATAATTAGCTATACTAGGTTAGTTAGATTAAATTAGCTGGGTGGGTAATTAGCTTGTTTAAAAAAAGAAATATATTTGTTTAATAAAAGCTATATAGCTCACTGCAAGTGTTAACAATGGTTTCCAAAGAAAGACTAACCCGTAAAAGGAAAAGAGAAAATTACGAAAAAAAAGAAGAAAGGAGTCGTAAAAAACTGAAATCAACTCCAGAAGAAGAACAGTTGAAAAACTCAAAAAAAGAAGAAAATAGAAAAAATTATCTGGTCAATAGTGAGGGTATTAAAAAAAAACAAATTTCGAGGTATAGCTATAACCCAGAGCCGATCAAAACGGTTAGAAAAAAGAAATACGCGGAAAATCCCGATTTAATAAAAGCGGCTAAAAAAAAGAAATATGCGGAAAATCCCGATTTAATAAAAGCGGTTAGAAAAAAGAAATACGCGGAAAATCCCGATGTAATAAAAGCGGCTAGAAAAAAGAAATACGCGGAAAATCCCGACCTCATAAAAGCGGCTAAAAAAAAGAAATACGCGGAAAATCCGGAACCAAAGAAAGCTGCAGAAAAAAACAGATATGCTAAAAATCCGGAGCCAAAGATAATTGCCGAAAAAAGGAAGTACGCTGAAAATTCGGAATCAAGAAAAAAAAGAAGAATGCTTAATTATTATATTGATGCTGAAAAGAATTTAACACGGTTTAGGGCCAGATATCATATTAACATTTGGCGAAGAAGACTTCTGCGCGCAAACAAAAAAACTCAAGTAGACTCGAATAAAAAAATCATCGGTTCAAAAGGTGATATAAGCCGTAGTGTATTTTTAGGTCGTAAAAAAAGCATTTTAACTTTGAACTGGGTTGAAGAAGAAAAATTAAGAAGAAAATTGGCTAGACAAATAAAGAAAAAAATGTATACTGATAAGTCGATAGAAGCTCGATCTATAATTAAATGGTGCTTTTACGCCCATAAATTGATGAAAAAAGACTTCACTAAAACTTTAACAGAGCTTAAAGAAAAATTTGTGCGTATTTTAGAAAATTATGACCAAGATCTCAGTCTAGATGAAAAATTAACGACATTATGCGGGGACTCTTTACACACTAATTACACTGAACCATTTTCTTACGACACTTGTTACAAAGTATTTAATAATAGAGGGAAAAAAATAGCTGTAGATGACAAATTTGGGGTAGCCTTCAATATATTTGATGACGTTACAGTTTCGGGGAAAAAAAAGAAATTTTTTTCATGGAAATGTAATAGTGATATTTGCGATCTTAAAAAAGATCACTTCGTTAATAGAATTAAAAGTATTTACGAATTAGTCTCTAAGGTCAGATTAGTGAACGCCCCTAAGTATTTTATGGATATTAACAAATGTTCTAATTCCAATATTGCTAAAAGTAAAATAAAACATACCCCAAAATGCTTCACTGACGATGGTTGTTTTTCCAGTCTCTTATTTCTCCGAAAAATAGGGCCTCATTTTCCAACAATTCGAAACACTGTCAGATCGTTTTACAAACTTAAAACTAACTCTACAAATCTGGATAAATTAGCCACCGCGTTTAAAACTGAAAACGTTATTTACCTAAAAAAAATCGCTCAGGAAACTGAAAATAATGCAACCTCTTTCAATATAGACACCTTTTCGGAAAAGCAGATCGTTGAATCTGAAATAATCCAGGGTCATTTAAATGCTTTCAGGGCTTTAGAAAAGCGATGTTTGCAATTACCAACCATCCCTTGTTTATCTTGTGAAAAATTATTAACTGTTACTCAAGTCAGCAAAATTTCAAATTTACAAAAACCTATTGAGGGATCGTGGTGGGATATTTTGGTAAAACGTCATCAAGCTAGGCTTAAAAATTCTCATATATGCAAAGGTTGCTTAGAAAAATTACGAAAAAATTTACTCCCTCCTACCTGCCAATTAAATGGCCTCATTTTCGATAAACAGCCGAAAGAAATTTATTGTTTAAATAGTTATGAAAAAATTTTAATTCAAAGAGCGAAAGCTTTTCAGGTTGTCACTAGAATGGAAGCGGTAGGAAGTAAAAAAATCCCAGTTCATTCCAAAATTCAAAAAGTTAAAGGGAGAACTTTTCATTTACCGTTGCCCATTGAAGAGACTTTGAAAAAATTACCTTGTCCAAATGAAGCAATAAATCCCAATCACGAGCTTAACATACTAGTACGTGGAACTGCCACAAAAAATAAGGTTATTTGGGAGTCCATAGTAGACGTAAAAAAAGTGTACGCGGCTTTGTACTGGTTGAAAATGAATAACGAAATCTATAAAGATATTGATCTCCCCGAAGACCCATCCGAATTATTAAATTTCGACCAAAGTACCGCTGTCCATAATTTAAGAAGTAAATCGGTTGTAAAATCTGTAACGGAAACTGGGAAAGGGGCGTTATTAACACAAGTAGAGGCCGATGAATGGGACGACGGGTATCAGCAGTTTACAATACTAGCCTTGCACGAAAAAAGATTAAACGAAACCGCTACAGGGTTATACCAAATGCTTAGAGTACGAGACGAACCTCTCGAGTTTAAAAATAAAAATATTGACGTTCTTTGCTTCCCAGATTTGTTTCCGTTAGGTAAATACGGGCAATTTTATGAACGACATGTGAAATTGACTTCGGCAGAGTTTATAAAAAGTAGATTAATGTCAAAATATCCCCAATTTCGTTTAAATCAGCAGTATTTATTTTATTTATTGCACGATGCAAATATTCGTCAACTCCAACAAGGGATTTTTCATAAACTGAACGTCACTAACATAAAAGACCGACTTACAGCTGATAGTTGCTTAAAAAACCTTTCAGAAGGGAAATTGGAGGGAAACCTGACCACTATTTTTTCAAAGTTACGTAATACCACACAATATTGGGTACGACCAAGAAATGACGTGTCCTGTATGGTGTACCATTATGGACCTGCTACATGGTTCTTGACTATGAGTCCTAGTGAATGGAACTGGGAAGACCTCCGTGATTATCTCGTACTTGTTAATAAAGATGCAGTACCTAAAATTGAGAAGAAGTCAAATAGTGAACTAATAGCATTAGACCCCGTTTCAGTTTCAAGATTTATAGATAATAAATTTCATGCCATGTTAGACTTTATTCTATCTAAAGACAATCCTTTGGGCAAGGTTGTGCATTATTTTTATAGGCGTGAATACCAAGGAAGGGGTTTACAGCACTTTCATCTCCTTTTATGGGTGGAAAACGCTCCGGTTTTAGGGGAATCAAGCAACGAAGAGGTAGCCAAATTTATCTCAAAATATGTTACTTGCGCTTTGCCATTGCCTGGCTTAGCCCCGACGATTTATAACAGGGTCACCAAATATCAAACGCACAATCACAATAATTATTGTTTAAGAAATAAAAAGACTAAAGTAGGGTACCGTAAAGTGTGCCGGTTTGGGTTCCCTCGTCCGATTTCAGATGTATTAGAATTGCGGGATGTAGTCGAAGCTGTCGTTTCTCGGAAAACTTTACAATCCAAGGGCAGGCTCTATGATCTCAAACGTAACGGTCGCGAGCAATATATCAATGATTACAATCCTACCATACTATGTGCCTGGGATGGAAATATGGACATACAGTTCGTGGGAGAAAAGTCCCGAATTTTAAATTGGTATATTACCAAATACACGACTAAAAGTGAAAACAGCCACATAGGTGAAATGTTTGACGATATCAACTCGACCAAATCACTGAGTTCCAGGTTATTCAGCTTAGGCATACGACTTCTGAACAGCAGAGAGTGTGGTGCTCTTGAGGCAAGCGATACTTTGCTAGGAATTCCCTTATATGGTACTGATCCTGATACAACAATAAGGTGGTTAGATGTTAACATGATTCGACGAAAACGTTTATTGCCCCTTGAAAAATTAAAAAGCCTTGACGGGGATTCGACAGACCTGTATTTTGAATCTTGGGTTGACTACTACTATCCGAATCGCCCACAAGAACTTGAAAAAATGTCCCTTTACGATTTTTGTCGCGACTACGATGTGAGAACTAGTCCTTTGAAAAACCCGTTGCGTCAATGCTATAAAATGGGAAATAATAAATACCTGATAGAAAGATTGCGCCCTTATCTTATAAATCACTACAAATTTAGTTTTCATCAAGACCCTGAAAAGTACTTTTATTCGCTACTTTTAATGTTTATGCCCTGGCGCGATACCTCTGAATTAAAAGGTGAATGCAAAACATATTCCGAGGCTTTTGAAAAAAATAAAGTAACTTTAATTGAGGCCGTTAAATATGATAAAAAAATTCGGGAAATTGAAGAAGCTTCTGAACGCGTAAAAGAACTGGTCCAGGAAAAGAAGTTAGAAATCGAACAAGATGTATCAGAAGATGCCGATGGGCCTGAAGCGGGACAAGCGTTTTTAGTTTCTGAAGTAGGGGACGCTATGAGAGACATGAGGATTATCGCTGAAAATAACGAGAATGACCCTAAAATAGAAGACATGGTAGAAGCTCTTAACAGTGATCAGAAACGCGTTTTCGACTTCGTAACTTCTAAGGTCAGTAATCAGTCGGGAAATAGACCCATTTTGAGACATTTTATAAGTGGAGTCGGGGGAACAGGAAAGAGTTTTTTAATTAACACACTAAGAGTCTGGGCTAAAAGTGCGATACGTGGAGGTATTGTGTCCGTCTCTGCACCAACTGGGCTAAGTGCACATAACGTTTCAGGAATGACGATTTACAGACAATTTCAGCTCCCTGTAGAACACGGCCAAACACCAAAATATCGACCTCTCTCAGACGACGCATTGAAAATTATGCGAGATGAGTTGAAAGATGTCGTCCTGTTTATAATAGATGAAATATCTATGGTTTCGAATTTGACCCTTTTGTACATTCACCTTCGTCTCGCTGAGATATTTAGCACTAATGAAATCGACGATGGGTGGTTCGGTAAAAAACATTTAATTCTTTTCGGCGATTTATTACAATTACCGCCAGTACACGAAGACCCGCCTTACCTCATTCTATCACCTGAAAATATTTCTAAATATGTTGGTTCGCTTATGGTAGTAAATTTATGGGCCGAACTTTTTACGTACGATGAATTAGTAATAAATATGCGACAGGCAAATGACAAGAAATATGCTGAAATGTTAGACCGGATTAGAATAGGATTAGTCACAAAAGATGATAACGAAATTTTAAAAAATAGACTGATTCCACTAATAGGTAAAAGCCCAAACGAAAAATTAAAAGAGATCGGAAACTATCTTGACGATTTACCCTTCGATACCGTTTGTTTGTGTGCTACAGGATACCAGTGTGCCCAGTTGAACAACGAAATGCTTTCGCGAATCGAAAACCCTGAAGTTCAATTAGTTGCTAAAGACTCTGTAGATTGCAAGCCTCAGATGAAAAAAAAAGTAAACAAATTACTTCAACAGTATGAATCTGATAGTACGAGAACGGCGGGTATGGAATCGGTTATAAAGATAAAAATAGGTGCTAAAGTTATGCTACGTAGAAATATTGACCTTACAAAAGGATTAGTTAATTCCGCTATTGGCGTCGTAACCGCAGTTAAGAATAGTGTAGATAATCCCAAGACAATTGAAAAAGTTCAAATTAGATTTTCGAGTGGCCTATTGCATGAATTAGAACGAGTGACTTCTAAATTTGAAGTCTTAGATAAATGTTTTGTTTTTCGGGAACAATTTCCTATCAGTGTTAGTTACGGGATCACTATTCATAAAAGTCAAGGTCTAAGTCTTAAGAATGTTGTCATGGATGTTGGGGAATCTGTATTCACAAGTGGGCAAACATACGTAGCGTTGTCCAGAGTCACTTCCGTGGAAGGTCTACATTTGATAAACTTTTGCCCATCGTCAGTAAAGGCGCAACAATCAGCAATAGAAGAGTACAATCGTTTAAGAGGTTCCTTCCGGCCGGATATTCCACTATTTGTTGTCACTAATTTTCCTCCCCAAATGCACTTAAGGGACCGCAAGTGGTGGGCTAAAGAAGCAGACTTGTCGCTAGAAGGTCAAATTGAAAAACCTAGACGTAACAAACCCGTTCGTAAAGCAAAACCGACTGCCACTGTTCCAAACGTAATAGGCTTTTTAAATGAAGATAACGTGTCCTGTTACGCTAATTCGGTTGTCCAGTGTTTATTTTCTTGCGATTCTGTAAAAAATGTTGTAAAGACCAATTCGACCCTGCCATCTCCGCTAAAAACAGCTTTAATGAATTATGAGAGGGGTATTGTAGCAGACACTTTCCAAATAAGGCTTTCGGTTGATGAGCTGTTTAGAGAAATAGAGCAACAAGACGCGATTCAATTTTTAGAATTCTTGTTGTACAAGTATGAAGGCATCAAAAGCTTGTTTAGTTTTACAACAAGGCATATTTCGAATTGCGAAAACTGCAATGAGACATGGTCTAACGAAGAAATGGACTTAGTAATTAGGGTACCCATTAATTCAAACTCCAAAAGCAACCTAACGAATATGATCAATGAGTATTTAGGGCGTTGGGAAACTCACATAGAAGGATTTCAGTGCCAAAATTGTAACGTTGTAGGTCGTGTCCGTCGAAAAAATAATATAACCGCTGCTCCGGAATACCTCATATTGCAATTTCTTTTATTCGATAATGAGCTGAACAAAGTCTCAGGATGTAGGATAAACCAAGTACCTTCGAGTAAATTAAATATTGCCGGAGCCACATATTCCCCAACATCCGCTATATTTCACTATGGTGAAACTATTAACAATGGTCACTACGTTAGCTACTTAAAAAGTGGTACAAAATGGGTATGTGCGAACGATAGCGTTATTAGTGAAAAACGTTGGCCCCAAGGAAGTAAAGATATTTATGTCTTGATTCTTCAAAAAATCTAACAGATAAATAGTTATAACTTATAATTTTAGTATAATACAAAATCCAGAACGTAAAAAATTTGTCGAAAAACGAAGGTACCTACTCTGAAAATCCAGAACGTAAAAAATCTGTCGAAAAACGAAGGTACCTACTCTGAAAATCCAGAACGTAAAAAATCTGTCGAAAAACGAAGGTACCTACTCTGAAAATCCAGAACGTAAAAAATCTGTCAAGATCCTAAAAAATCCGCCGAACCAAAAAAAACTAAAATGTACTCTGACAATGCTGTGCTATATTAAGCCGCTACTTTTACCCGCCTGCTCTGCTTCAATATGTTATTACCTTCATATATCATTATAAATATAACATAATTACATTTCAATTACAATATGTACAATAGTTCAATTTTCTGGCTCATATTGTACCAGGGCAGACGGGGGGATCGCTGCGTGGCTACCTCCGCGATGGTGATCCTGGATACTGGACAGGACTGTACAGTGAGACCTACTAAGAGGAAAAACATTTTTTTTAAAAATCAATCAATATAACATTTTTATTGCAGCGTTGCTGCTATACCTACCGATAATTTACCAAAAATGTAGGTGAGAATGTACAGTTCTGTCTTGCTAAATGCTACTCAAGTTAGCTTAATTATAGCACAACATGATACTATTCTTGCTTATGGACGTTCCAAGTCAACTACAATTTCAACTACAAAAAGATGTGATATCCGTACAAAAACCCTCCGTGTAAAAAACACCCCGCCTCGCAAAACTCCTTCTTCTTCAGCCGGAAAAAGATATGATATCAACTTTCCCGCCCGCCGATGTGCGAGAGGTCGGTATGATTTAGAGAAAGAGGAGAGATGAAGCGCCCTTGCTCCCATTTTCAAAGCTCCCCTTGGCGGCATCGCGAAATACTTTTTATCAGGGAAATCAGTTACCTCTGCACATAATGCATCTGTAGTAAGTCTT
>JAGWEN010000501.1:0-85198 GCA_018703685.1 Orius laevigatus | reverse complement strand
TTGGTTGAGGCCAAAGATGGTCACTCGCAAAGATAGGTCAGAGCCCAAAACTGCCCTTTAAATCACTTAAATTAATGTCCTTGCCAAGTTTCAAAATGAAAATTGCGACATTTAATTTTATCGTAGAACTGCAAAAGGATGACCGCCTTTTGTGTTTGCAACTGAAATTGAATTACGGAGGTTCATTTCAATGTTTGGAAACCCCCGACGTGTTTAAAATAGTAAGGGAGAAAAGTACTGTGTCCCGTGCTCATAGTTTACCAACATATTAAACCACCCCCCTTTTACTTCACACTTCCCCTCCACCTTTCACAACTGGAATGTTCACGAAGGGCCAGATACCCCTAAAGAGATGAGAATGCAACCCGCATTCAACGGCCATGCGAAAACTAATTCAACGTTTAATTTAACTTTCCAGTATTAAGATTTCAATTTCGACCCCTCCAGCCACGCTATTTTCGTTCGCGCGAAATGTTTTACGTATTATTTTGCGAATAAAGGCCCTTTTGAAAAAGTAGGTGAGGGAAATAATTAAGATTTATGATTTCGGAGAGGGAACCGCCTCGTTAATAACGGGTTTTGAAGGAATTAAGCTCGCCTCATCTAGCGGAACCAGTTCATTCGTCGAAGGGGTTTCATCACGGGGTTCGAGTCAATAGAGCGGGACGAGGTGGGCGCGGCACGCTATTCATCCGGCTAACTCGTGTCATCCAGGCTCTGTTGCGATTCTCGTACAATCCCCTTAATTGGAATGACTAGGCCTGCTAAGCGGGAGTTTTTCTCCCCCCGCGAAAACGGAACCGAGGAGGGTACAATATTGACTCCACTTAAATAACGCCGTAACTGAAGGTTTTATTTTTTTCCCCCTAAATTTTCCGAATGTTTTTATGAATTCGTGTGTGAAGCATCTTACTAATCTGTTCGCTGTTGCTTTTCTATCATTTTAGCCTCGCTATAGGCCCCATTTTGGCAGAGGCTATGTCCGGACCATTCCTTAATATCTTCATTTTATCCTTTCTCGATATTTTGTAATCAAATTCATACTATTTAATAGGCCTATACTATCGTAATAAATTGGGAAAATAAATCCGGAAAAGTTAAATAAGATTCAAAAATTGGCTCCCGGACGGGATCGAACCCGCGTCTCGATTGTACTCCACGTGCTATCCATTACACCACCGAACTGATAATGAATGACCTCATTTATTACGAGTGTAATCCTGAGGTGCGGTCACCTCGATGACGACTAATAGAGGATTGGCCTATACTATGATAGGAGGTTAAGTCTTGCCTTCTGAAAAGACTTCAAATATTGTTAAAAAGTTGGACGCCATTTAGACTAGTTTTGACCTCTTTTTGTCAGCGTTTGCACCTTTTTAGCTGGTTTGGGCTCTTGATCTCTGTTTTAGACTCCTTTACGATTTAGGTTCTCGTTTAGACTCGGTAAGACCCTATTTCGACCAGCTTTGTGACCCAGTTAGGCTGATTTGGACTCTTTTTTGGAGCTGTGAACTCTTTTTGTGCTAATTGGGCTCTTTATACTGTGTGTGGACTCACTTCATGATTTAAGCATCCTGTTATGTAGGTGTTGGACCCCTTTGATATCGCGATTTGGGCTCTTTTGAGAATCACCCTCCTTTGATGGGTGTAGGTTAGTTGCCCTGCCTCTGTTGTTTTGCCGGACCCCTTTTTAGACTGACTGGTTGCCGACCTGTTTTAGCTAATTTGAGGCTCTATTTTCTAGTGTTTGTGGACTCCATTTATGATACAGTTTGCATCCTTGGTTTGAACTACTTTTAGAGTTTGTGACCCAATTTTAGACTGATGTTGGACCCCTTTTTACCGCGTTGGGTCACTGTGGTCCACCATCACCCACACAAGACCCTCCATAAATGAATTTACGCACAAATGGGAAATATAATTTGCATTTATAATTAAACTGACACTTTGTTTGAGTCATGTGTCACATGAGACCGTATCTGACACTCTTCATTTTTAGCAATCTTGCGGCTCCTTATGCGTGTGTGATCAGACTCCTAGGGCTTAGTTTGATAGGATGTAGCCCAATTTTGCTTTTTAAAAAACAGGCGATGTTAGTACAGGATAAGGAGAGATTCTAAAGATACTCATAGAAATCGGATTCGTAACAGACCTATGTAACATCACAGTGGACTCACATATTCGGTTTCACACCAAGGAAGTTTTGAATATTATGTTCATAATTCTACATGTATTGAAATCACTTTTAAGATAAACAATCAAGAAACGCATCTCTTTTTCATACTCTATTATGATCTCACATACAATATAAATTTAATCTCACACCAACAAAACTGTGATCAGTCTTCGCTCATATTTTATTCATCTATTTTTTACAAATAATATGAAGCGAATATATTCTATGCATGTGACCAGTTATTTTATGTTGATTCCGTGTGATTCAATAATACATTTTAATAATCCTGTCTTTCATCTAATTCTGCTTTTATCGCAGACAACAAAGGCATAATTACGTAGTTCGTTTGAATCTGTGTTTTACTATACTATGACTCTTCTGTATAATAGTGATCGCCAGACACTATCAGATTCGTAAGTAGAGATGTGAAGTACTCTGACAGCCTCTAGTGATAACCATGACGCCTTCTACACAATACTCGTGCTGAAATTTCTCCAAAGCGAATTTCAAAGTGGACTTTCTTATCGGGTAAAATGGCAAAAGAAATATAAATGACTCAATTGGTTTAATAACTCACAATTAAAAAAGCCTAGCGTGTTATCGAGCGATGAGTCCTCTTAAAAAAAACAAGAGTGGTGCCCGCGACACAAACTTTCTGCTGCCAAAAAGCGACCTTATTATCCGTCTATGCTCAGCATGTGGTGAGGTTTGTATAACTGCGTCCACATGCAACGTTTCATTGAATATTTAATGATGGCTTGGATGTAAGTCCCGAAACGGTCCGAAGATGTTTGCGTGAGTCCGGCTTAAAAGCCAAGGCAAAAGTCAAAAAACCGTTATTGACCAAACGCCACATGATTGCTCGCCTAAATTTTGCCAAAAAGTATCAAAACTACACCGAAGAAATGTGGGATAGAGTAATCTGGTCCGACGAGACGAAGATAAACAGGTTTACATCAGATGGAAAAGTTTGGGTCTGGAAAAAAAACAATGAACCCTTAAGCTCACGGACGGTTCTCCCGACGGTGAAGTTTGGCGGTGGCAACATCATGATTTGGGGTTGTATGACTTCAAGTGGGGTTGGGATGCTTCATCGAATTCCAGGACGGATGACTGCAGAAGACTATGTAGGCATTCTTTCTGAAAGTTTAATAGGAAGCCTCGAGAAATGGGAAAAAACCGTCGGCGATGTTGTTTTCCAACAAGACAATGACCCTAAACACACCGCCAGAGTCACCAAGCAGTGGCTTGCAGACCAAGGTTTCGAAGTGATGGAATGGCCCCCACAATCTCCTGACCTCAACCCTATAGAACATTTATGGAAAATTTTAAAAAGTGCTGTTTCAAAGTCTGCAGACAATGTCTCCAATTTTGACCAACTTTGGGAAACTGCGCAAGTTGAATGGGACATGATTGCTCCAGAACAGTGCAGAAACCTAGTTAGAAGTATGCCTAAACGTATCGAAGCGGTCCTAAAAGCTAAAGGAGGGTATACAAAATATTAATTATAAAAACCTATTAGAGTCACATAACTGTTCAAATGTAATTTTTTCGTTTTATCAATAAAACTCATGTTCAAACCGATCTTATAATTATTTATTGAGTTCTTTTAGAAATTAAATAGTCTTAAAAGAACAAAAAAATTGTGGATTGAATTATCCTAAAATTTATTTTCCAGAAAATTAAAAAAACACTAGAATTACTCCTTGGTGTGAACGAATGTGTGAGTCACTGTATATTCTACAAGTACCTACTCGATCATTTCTCTTTATATCTCCATAACTTCATTTTTGAATCCTTTGGCTTTTATGTAAAGGATAAAAATTGAAATTTGTTTAGATGTTTTTTCGAGAAAAACAATCTTAATAAAAGGTTTGTTATACAAAAAAAGCTTTTAACTCGCATCCACTCTTCGAGTAGAGACACGAGTAAAGCCAAAGTCAAGAGTATGTATAAAAAGAATTGTTTTCGAAGAGCGCTTTAAAAAGGTGAATTGTTGCATTAGCATAAAAGACAATTGAAGCAGAGTGGTCCATTACTCTGTTAGTACAGATACACCTGAATTAAAGCATCTTTTGTAAGTCAAAGGGATTTCCAACGAGGTTGATGTAATTAAAACACGAGGTCTGAGGGGTTTGATGGGAGAGGGAAAAAAAGGAAGAGGCCTTGTTGTCTCGTAATCGCCAACCCAGGGAAAAAAATGTGCGCGAATATTTTCGCCTCTGTTTAAAATTCAAAGGGTGAATATTGAATAATGTATTGAATGGGAATTCCGTAAAGGTGGAAGGCAATTTTTAACCGTGTGTTGTTTAAAAGTAGACCGTGCAGGCGCAACCATCCCATTTTTCCTACCCTTTGTTGAAGCCTCTTTTTTTTCTCTAAATGGCAAACTTTTCCATTTTTAATTCGGTTCCCTGTTTTATTTTTTAAACATTTTTTAAAAAACAACTACCTTTGTTCTAATAAACTTGAACTTGATTTCAGAAGTACCAAAACGTACTTTTTGGCATTCATACTTGCCTCAGTTGAAACAGACCTTTTGTTAAATTGAGCTGAGATTGGCATTGTTCTTTGTATTTAAACAACCAAGAGGTTTTTCTTTACTACTTTTTAATTAAATGGACTTTATTTTGAGAATTGCACGATTCCAATTGAAGTTCCATATATGAGACCATTAATCTTTTTTCTGAACTTCCTCTGTTTTTCCATGTGAGGTTTGAAAAGATGGGACAGACGTTCACGTTTCTCAATGTCCGAACGAATGCCTCGCTTGGTTGATCCCGAGACAAATTTTCTGTACGAATCGTCGCACCTAAACCGATATTTCTAGATAGGGGAGCCTTGGAGGGTGCGTTCTGAAAGATCTTAACCGATAGGCAAATAAGGCTTCTTGTTTAAAACCCTCCGATTCGTCTTTTTCAAAGTGGAAAAAAGAGTTCGGAATATGTCACGGAATATGGGCGATAAATCTTTTAAAAGGTGCCAGACTGTTAATAAACGTTCCAAGTGTTGCCCGAGTTTAAACTCTCTTGAGAGTCGAACTCTTTTGGAACTCTGAAAATTAAGTTTCTTCTCGCTCTTTAGCTTCGAGAAGGAAAAAAGTAAACGATTGAAACGGTTTAATAAGCGTTTGGGTTGTTGAGAGCTTGGAAAGCATGTAAAGCCCTGGAACCTTATGAATAGTTTGAACATTCCTGGTTTAGGGGCGAGTACAAGGGTTACAAAGGGATAGCTCCGGGGGTGGCGGCTGTCTCCGACCGATCCACTCGAGACAAAGGGCCCAGATTTCCAGGCCCTACGCCCTTTCACCCGTTAATATTTGAGGGAGAAAAGGGCCCCCAAAGAGAGATATCTAATGTGACCCCATCCTTTAAGTGGATAGGGTCCTTTAATAACCATCCCTTGTTCGCCACCCTGTAACAAAACTTGCCTCCAACTGTTGCCAAACATATTCAAAGTCCGAATTCCTTTCCTTTTTCAAAGGGCAAACATGATTCAATTACTTTTTCATTTTTTTTAAACAGTTTATAAAGGATATCACATTTATGAAATGGTTGGTAGGGAATTGACTTCGCCACAATCTCCGTTTTCCATGCCGACATATGTATCGACGGCTGTTTCCGGGCGAAGACTGTTCCGGAATATATATATTTAGGGATGGAGAGCTATGTGAAAGTAAATCATACATTTCTCAATATATATTTTACATTGGAGGTAAGATGGCTTAGCGTCCATTTCCTCGCCTGAGTATCTTTTCACTCCCCCGTCTTGAAATATTTCTTATGGGATTGTATCTCGAGGTGAAGATAGCGAAATGTATTTTATGCGATATAAATAACCGAATATCCTTTTTAGATGTCCTATTTTGTATATTTTACGTTTTCTAATTTTCCGATTCAAGTTTATCGATAAAGGAGTCCATACCTTCGCATAAATCCTCGTTAAGAAAAATGTTAGGCCGTAAGGGGCGTTCGGCCATTCCGTACCGCCCTTACAACCAAACCACAAAACCGAACTAACATCAATTAACAAAGAGTAAAGGTTACCACATCCCCCTTCCTATATATTATACACTTCAACCTCTCTATTTCACACTTTATTTTGCCTTGATTGCTTT
Source organism: Orius laevigatus (assembly GCA_018703685.1). NCBI lineage: Eukaryota > Metazoa > Arthropoda > Insecta > Hemiptera > Anthocoridae > Orius > Orius laevigatus. The sequence continues at coordinate 78,905 of JAGWEN010000501.1, read as the reverse complement.
CCATAGTTGTTTTACAAATTAGATCTTATTTTGCTTTTTAAAACTGCTCAGAAGGGTCCATATTAGAAGGAATAATATCAAACAATAACATAGGGATATTTTACTCCTCCCACCACTATACTGCACCCCTTAAGGGGGATTCTCCCTCCAGAATTGTTTGTTTCTCATTCAAGAGATCGCAGCACTATCACCCCCAAAATTAGTTTCCTCGTTTTGGGCACTAAAAATGGTCGGAAAATTTTTTTAAAAAGAGCGTTCTCATTCTTTTGGAAAACTACGCACTGTTTAGAAAGCGGTTTTCCCGGAAAATTTTTCCTCGGAAAAAAGGAAATGCAATTTTCCACCAAAACTTTATTTTTAAAAAAACAGGTAGTCATCTTGTAGGTTTTGACGAGCTGATTCCAAATATGCTAATATTAAGACGATCGGATGGATAGATTCGTCGGTACGAGATTTTTAAAGCTTAGATGCTGCGGGGTTCCGGGGAGTTCAATGAGGGGGGCGGGGAGAAAAGATAAATTTTCCCTTTGTCAAGGTCAGGATTCTTCAAACCGGTTTTTATTTCAAGAAACCATTTGCCTGCTTTATTTTCTACAATGTTATGTTATCATTCTGTAATTTTAAATTTTTATCCTTTGCAGACTGACTTTTCTAAAATCTGACTTTTTCATCGGTAAAAATCGAAAATCCAGGGTTTTTGTCGCCTCGTGGATCAGAAACGTTTGGTCCTACAAAAAATCTTAGTAGATCAAATTTGTAGCAAACTTAATAATCTTTAGTTTTGTTTTTATAAAATTTTCTGAAATCTACACGGGAATTTGCAATTGTTGATTTTGAGGTTTTTGGGCGAAAATTGGGCTTTACAAATGTTGATTTTGAGGTTTTTGGACGATAATTTGGCTTTTAAAATTTTTTTTAAGGTTTTCGGTGAAAAACAGCCTTAAAATATGTTCAGAAAGAAAAGAAAAACTAAATTTTTTGGGGAATATTGAAAATCATGAGTCTTTTGTGGTTTTCACTAAATATTATGAAATGGAAAAAAAAATCTACCTAACAATCTCACAATAGAGAGAAAAAAATTAAGCCGTTTGAAAAGTTCGATGACCTTGAAGGAGTGAGAGTGATTTGTCATCTTTACTTCCCCAAAATAAAACTCCCCTTCCCCGCACCATCTAATCCTTAAAAATCTCGTACCGACGAATCTATTCATCCGATCTTCTTAATATTAGCATGTTTGAAATCAGCTCGTCAAAACCTACAAGACGACTACCTGTTTTTTCAAAATTTCTGTTTTGGTGGAAAATTGGATTTTCTATTTTCCCGAAGAAAATTTTTCCGGAAAAACTGCCCCCTAAAAAGTACGTAGTTTTCCAAAAGAATGAGAACGCGCTTTTCAAAAAAAATTTCCGACCATTTTTAGTGCCCGAAACGAGGAAACTACTTTTGGGCATCTTCCCTCTCTCTCGCACACTTGGTAGAATTTTGATGTCGGATCCCCCTTAATAAGTTGAAATGATTTAGGTTTTTAAAAGGTCTTCTCATCCAATTTTTGTTTGAAAAAATTAATTTCTGTGAAAAAGGTTGAAAAAGTTAATTAAAAACCGCAGATTTCCGAGATGGGAGGTTCTCAATCTTAAAAGGAGAAAGATGAGGTTTGTTCGTAATAGAACGTCCTATAAAGACGGTGAGATATTGTAAAAGCTAATTTTGAGGAGGTGGCCTCTGGAAATTAGGCCCGAGTCACGAATTAAACCGGCCGGATAAGAAACGTTGACGAGGGGCGTGAAGAAACCCGCGCGCGAAACTGTGGAAACTGCGGCCTGTCACTTAACCCTCTATATTAGAAACTCTAGTTATTTATTAAGTGTTCCTCACCCCCTACTAGCCCCTTTCCTTTTCCGCTTTTCTCCGTGGTGGGAGGCACCTCCTTCTGTTTATTTATTGCTGTGATTAATTAATAGTAATTACTCTCGGGAATGTTATTGCGAGAAGTTTCATTAGAAAACAAGACTTTACGAAGCCCCGGGTTTCGGCGATGTGGAGGGGGTTAGCCAAGAACATTGATGAAAAAGTAATTAGCAGGATACGGGCATTAATTACACTTTAACGTTGTAAATTACTCGAAACTGGAACCGCCCCACGTTTTAAGAGAGGGGGTGTCGAGCGGTGTATGTGCTCGGGAATGTGGGTGTTGCGGCATTCATAACTACGCTCCATACAAACTGAATCTGTAGCAATTCCTTATCTAATAAACGTATTTGTCATTCAGGCACACGTGTAAACTTTAAATTGCTCAAACGAGATAAATTGGCTCATAATTAATTTTCAAGGTATTTACATGCATAATGAAACTAATGATGAAAATCTTTGTAGAGTGCATCTGGTGGCTTTATAAAATATCTATTTTTCGTGTTCTCGAAGTAATGAGTAAAGTTCGAGATGTGCTAACAAACTCATAAAGAAGTTCCGAGGCCCACGGAGAAGGCACTTGGAATGATTCGAAGCTTTTGTGCTAACAGCAGAAGGCGGAAGTTAAGGTCGGAAGGTTTGATGGGTCCGCACTTCCCATTGGCTTTCTTTTTAGTTTAATTAACTAAAGAACCCCTTTTGGTAAAGGGAGGGCAAAGTAGTCGATAGAAGCCGTTAATTGGTTCCCGTGCCCGATTTCTGCAGACAACCCGTTGGGTCAACACTCCACATTTTCTCATCTTTCAACTTTTTCTCCATGACGAATAACAGAATATCAACTCTGAGATGAATTTGCATATTACATTAATTATGTATGATAATGAGATTGAAGTCAAGTTTCAGGCCTTTTAGAAAGCAAGGACCTGAGAGGCCTATCAGACAGTAATGTATACTGCGAAGCGATGTGCAATGAGCAGAGATACGCCTTCCAACTTGGTTGTCAACTATGGTAGAATACTCAAGAAACAAATTAAGCCTCTGTTCTTATATCAAAAGGAGGAATATTGCGAAACCCCATAAATGTCTTCTCTAGAATGATTCTCACCCTTTCATAGTTCGTAATGTCACTTTTTTATTGCATTTTAACTTTCTCAAAAAGAAAGTTAGTGTTTCTCTAACTTTTCGGAGCCTTAGGAGGTTGGCGCTAGGAACGCGGCAGTGTTCCGCCAAACCCAAAAATGGAATTTTTTGTAGATCATTTTCACAACGTCCAGAAGTTAAAAAGCCTCTAAGAGGCCGATCTCAATAGCCTGTTTATTTTCGGAAATCCGCTATAATATTTGCAATACTGTTCGAAATTCCATTTAAAACGTCAAAACTTTTTTAATGTCACGAATCTCCGATATTGCCGAGTTAAAAACAAATATTGAAGTTAAACATGGTAAAAAACAAACATCTTTTGCCTTTCAATGAATTAAATAATTTGATTATTGAATTTGAATAGGCAGAAACAAGTAGATAGAAAACGCGGGTTCTACGCCAGAGGAGGAGGAGGAGTGAGGGGTTTTGTGAGGAGGCAGACTCAGCACTCCTCCAAGTCCAGTTCCTCGTTCCCTCCTCCTCCTCCTCCCCCACCCTAGCCACCCTACCCCCTAGTGGATGGGTGGGGTGGGGGTGGGGGGATCACGAGGTCACGTCGGAGCCTCGGGTAGGTGGCTAGGGTGGGGGAGGAGGAGGAGGGAACGAGGAACTGGACTTGGCGGAGTGCTGAGTCAGCCTCCTCAACCCCTCACTCCTCCTCCTCCTCTGGCGTAGAACCCGCGTTTTCTATCTACTGAAACAGGTCCAAAAATGAAAGAATCTGACCGAACTAGACGTTATGTTGCAGCCTCTTCTAAGAGACACTTCAAAACTAATTTAGTTTGAGAATTTCCCATTTGTAGAAAGTAAAGTAGCAGATGGGGAAATGGGAAAAGTTAAACTGTGTTAAATGTGCTTATAGGAGTAACTTGAAATGGGAAGAGAACCTCACTGGGGAAGTATTCATCAAGTTGAGTTTCACATCAGACGCTTTCACTACGGTGTCCCTTTTTGACTTTTCTTCCCTTTTTTCATCCCTTTTCCTTCAAGATTTATTTTTCGCCCCTTAAAAATAAATGAAAATTGATCTTTCCCAATAACGATCTTGGGGAGCTAAATCAAACCAATTTATAAACAAAGGTCGTTTCCGTGAAACAAGATGGCTGCTCCTTAGCCGGGAAATTGATGGGGCATTAGCTGAGGTATAGACTTAGGTAGTCGTTAGCAACACCAAGATAAACTACAGATTGGGATCCACTAAGCCCCCCTTATCTTCATGTTCTGTTTCCTAATGCAAAATCTTCGGTTTACATGCACAATTAGGCATTTGCATTTTAATAACAAAACTCAAATTGAATAACGTGTTCAACAATTTTATTTCTAAAATGGAGGTGCTGATGTGGATCATGGAGTTAAGCCAATATTGAAAATACAGGGAGAGAAAGGAATTAGCCATCCCCTCTTTCATCCCTTCAACTGATAATAAGCTTATCAAAGGTTACGAATAGGGGTGGACGAGGAAATGATTCAGAGCGCATCTGTTCCTTCTCCCGCAAAACCGCACCCCAACTCTTATCGGAAATACTGTCCCTTTCTCAGTTTAATTAGAAACACGCACAATGAAAAGAAGGGTCCCAATACCATCAAAAAATTTTCTAAGAAGGGGAAATGCCGTGTCAAGAAAATATTCTGGAAAAACTTTTTGTTCGATTTTATAAATTCTTATACCATCATGAAATGGGGTTGATGCTTTGAAAGGTGTCCACATTTATAGGGTTGATTTAGTTTGCCTCCTCATCCCCTTTCTTATAAAGGAAACTCCCCATCACGCCTGACATATGGGAAAGGTCGGATATACCCTTAACGTCCACTATTGTATCCGCTTGACATTTCCACTCCATGAAAAGATGATCGAATAAAAAAAAAAACGTAGTTTTAAGTTATAAATTAGAAAGCCCATTTGTTATCCTTTGTCTCTACAATTTTCTCTCCGTTTATACCGAAGGGAATTAGAAAGGTAAAGGATGGATCCGGGAATAAGGTCGGCGGTAGGGGGTTGGAAGTTAAGTCACATCGTTTATTCACTTGTCCCGTTACAAGCTAAGCCAGGGGCCGTCCTGAGGGCTTGGTTTTCCAATTTCCTGCTCTTCCTTCCTTAACCAACCTCATGATTTGTCCCCCGAATGGAAGAGAGAAGCCTTACATAAATTATTTATAATCTACTCGGGGCTGTTTACTTTTATTTTTACCGCTGCATGCTACCAAGCTTTTTTTAAATGTTTAATAGAATTATTCAAAACGATTCATATTCTCCCTTAAAAGAGTGCAACTTGCGAATATTTCATTATGTCATTACAAAAGATTTCCGTTATTATCCTCTTTATAAGCCTTATAAAATGTTGAGGCCTCCTTTTTTCAAAGTTAGGGACAATCAGAAGTTACCTTCAGGGTTTTTGGGGAGGTTTAAGGCAAAACTTTGCCCTAAGCGCCTGTAGAACGTGATAAATATATTTTTATGAAGTAGAAGGAGTGGGAGGGCTCTTGTTGTGTATGTAAGGGATGTTGAGGGTACACTTACACAACATTTAGTCCTTGTCCCTCTTGTTATACAAAACTCGTGCTGTGAATCGATTACTGCCCATGGGGAGGCTGAATTTATATACTTTACGCTTACGCCCCCTACTTGCTGTCCTCCCAACCGATTTATATTTCTGTCCTATTTCCGAGTCGATTTTTTCCCCGCCACCCTTTCCCTACCGTCTTAACGCTTCGTTAACGCTCAACAAATTAATTGTGCTTTGTTATTTAAATTCTTCTCCTCATTTTTGTCCGTCGATTAGTTAATTAGTGAAAAATGAAAAACCTTTTTCTCCAAAAACAATCCTAAAATAAAATCCTTTACAAAATAATTCCATTTTCAACGGAGGAATGTTTTTTTCAATCTACATAGTAGCATTTCTGTATCTTAAGTTATTTAATTAATTAAAAAGTTTAAAATATTTCAAAATTTTTAAAAACAAAATTGGTGCATTACCCTTAAACGCGGGATTTTGAGAAGAAGTCAAAGAGACCCTTTATAGTCAAGCTGACCTTTGATCGTTATCGTGCATAAAGGGTCTGGTTTGTAGTCTCGCCTATAGTCTGGCCTGTAGTCTAGCCTGTAGTCTTGTCTGTATTCTAGACTTTAGTCAGGCCTGTACTCTGGCGTTTAGTCTAGCCTGTAGTCTGGCCTGTAATCTAGCCTGTAGTCTAGCCTGTATTCTATAGTCTAGTCTGTATTCTGACCTGTATTCTGGCATACAGTCTGGTCTGTAGTCTGGCCTTTAGTGATCTGTACTCTGGTCTGCACTCTGGTCTTTAGTCTAGACTCTAGCCTGTAGTCTATAGTCTAGTCTATAGTCTTGTCTGTATTCTAGACTTTAGTCAGGCCTGTACTCCGGCGTTTATTCTAGAATGTAGTCTAGTCTGTAGTCTGACCTGTAGTCTGGCATACAGTCTGCTCTGTAGTCTGGCCTTTAGTGATCTGTACTCTGGCATTTAGTCTAGAGACCTAGCCTGTAGTCTGGCCTGTAGTCTATAGTCTGGCCTGTAGTCTATAGTCTAGCCTGTAGTCTTGTCTGTATTCTAGACTTTAGTCAGGCCTGTACTCTAGGTTTTAGTCTAGCCTGTAGTCTAGTCTGTAGTTTGGCCTTTAGTGATCTGTAACCTGGCCTTTAGTCTAGACTCTAGCCTAGTCTTGTCTGTACTCTGGCCTGTAGTATTGTCTCTAGTCTGGCCTGTGGTCTTGTCTGTATTCTATACTTTAGAGTGGTCTGTAGTCTGGCCTTTAGTGTGATCCGTCCTCTGTTCTGCAGTATGGACTGCAGGCCAGACTACAGACAAGACAATAGACCAGACTGCAGGCCTGACTACAGGCTAGACTACAGACAAGTCTACAGGCTAGACTAAGGGCTGTAATGTGGCCTTTAGTCTGACCTGTACTCTGGCATGTAGTCTAGCCTGTAGCCCTATCGCGGTAGGAACGCGGCAGCGTTCTTGCGAATGGAGATGACCCACTGTTTTAGAAAGTTCCAGTTTTGGAGGTTCCTCCTCCATTTCTACCAGACCAGATCCTTTTGAAATTTTTAAGTTCCTCTTCCATTGCAATCGCCTTTAAATTATTCCCATTCCCTATAAATCCAGTTGTTAATTAACGGGTAAGGAAATTTTCTTTTGAATTAGTCCCGTATTATCATTCGTGACGCGTAAGCGCATTTTATTTCAGCTTCTGCAGCCCCGTTTATTAAAGTTGGAAAATTCATTTAAGGTAGGAGGCCGGGAGAGTTATGGTACAATAGAAGGCTTCGGGCTAATTACGCGAGCCTTAGGCGTCCTGATTCACTGCAAATCCAATTAGGGCCAGTTAATGAGAAGGCGAGGCTTCTTTGACAAAGGTACGTCTTTCTAGCGTCTTTTTGCTTCCCTAAACCTTGACTTCTGACTTCATTTTCTTGAATAACGCAGTCATCCTCAAGTCAAACTTTATAAATTTGTTATTCAGAACAAAAAATAATTTTTTTTTCTTTTCTGTTTCAGGTAACTTTGGACTTTTTTACGACACATAAAGGTTTAATGGACAGGTTGACCGTAACATTGCCGTCAATTATGGTGAGACTGTAAATGGATATAAACTTCTTTCGACACCTATAAACTTTGATAACAAAAACATTTGATTTTTTTTCCAAAAGGCAATCCTTTCCCTTTATTTACATTTTATTTTTAAACAATTCAACAAAATTGAATATTTTATTATCCCTCGACTTTTGTCTGTTAAATATTCAGCGGAATTTTTGCTCTTGAAATACTCCATTGTCTGCCTGATAAATTTTTAAAACAATAAAAAGAATTTTTGAGTTTGTTGACCTGAGCATGTGCTATTTTATCTGTAACGCCCTATAGATAGTCAAAAACTTGATTTTGAAATACCCTAAGGGAATAGCTGCGTTTTATTATCGATTTGGAAATTGTTTTATTTATTTAAATTTATAATATGAAACCAGAGCAGGGGTTCAATTTGTTTTGAAATTTACGGTGTTGGCTTAATTACAAAACGTAGGCGCAGTTGGTTAAGACTCCTCGCTATTCTAATCCGACAATTAGATTTGGTTCCTTGATGGTGGGAAGTTGCTTTGATAGAAATTAGATTTAGCTTGCGGTTTACGTTTAAAGTTTGTAATTCTCAAATTATCCGTCAACATGGGAGCACTTTCGTTCTAACTTCCTACTCGAAAAGTTGATTAACGTTTTTCGAGTTCAATACGTAACCAGAGAGTATTTCAGCTCTTAGATGGCAAAATGCCCTTTACCCTTTTATGGTGACAAGGGGTCATTTTACCATTCAAAGTCCAAACCAACAAACCAAACCATCAAAACCAACCAAACCAACCGAACTAACCAAACAAACCAAACCAACCGAACCAACCAAACCCTCCAAATAAACCATTTAAATAAACCAACCGAACCAACCATACCAACCGAACCAACCGAACCAACCAAACCCTCCAAATAAACCAACCGAACCAACCAGACCAACCGAACAAAGCAAACCAAGTAAACCATCCAAACCAACAAACCAAACCATCAAAACCAACCAAACCAACCGAACTAACCAAACAAACCAAACCAACCGAACCAACCAAACCCTCCAAATAAACCATTTAAATAAACCAACCGAACCAACCATACCAACCGAACTAACCAAACCAACCGAACCAACCGAACCCTCCAAATAAACCATTTAAATAAACCAACCGAACCAACCATACCAACCGAACTAACCAAACCAACCAAACCAACCAAACCAACCAAACCCTCCAAATAAACCATTTAAATAAACCAACCGAACCAACCAAACCAACCGAACTAACCGAACCAACCGAACCAACCAAACCATCCAAACTAACCAAACCAACCGAACAAAGCAAACCAAGTAAACCATCCACACCAACGAAACAAATCATCAAAACCAACTGCACCAACCAACTAAGCCATCCGAACCAAGTAAACCATCCAAATCATCAAAACCAATCGAACCAAACACCATCCAAATCGCCAAAACCAACCGAACCAACCAAACCGACCAAACAAGCCAACCAAACCAAATAAACCATCGTCCGAACCCACCAAACTATCAAAACCAACCCAACAATCCAAATCATCAAAACCAACCCATACCAACAAAACCACCAAAAGCAGCCCAAACCAACCAATCGAAACCCCGAAACCTACCAAATGAAACCAACCAACAAAACCTTCCCAAGAGAGTGTATTTCAGCTCATAGATGGCAAAATGTCCTTTGCCCTTTTATGTCAGTCACAACAATGGTGGAATTTGGTTATGTATTTAGTTTGATCAATTAACATTTTTGCCTGCTTCTGGATCCAACTTCACCTTAGGTTTAGCTCTATAAGGAGATAAAGAGGCTCTGATAGTCAAGATTGAGTTTTATAGTGTCTCCTCTCTATCGGAAGTGTCCAAATCCTGAAAAATGTAAAGTTCTCAAAATCGGTATAATAACCATGGCTTCAATTACATGTAGTTTATCTCAAAAGCGTTAATCTTATCAAATAAAAACTTAAATTTTGCTTTATAATAATCTTAAAAATTAGAGTATTTTAGCTTGAAGGGCTTGAGGTGAGAAATTAGATCCGTTTAAAAGTTGTTTTAAGTAGATGGAAACTTTGATCGTTGACAGAATCGAGCTTTTGTTGTCTAACTTTAAAATGAACGTTCTCCCCTTCGTTTCAAGTCAGGGGTGGGATGAGAGGAAAAAATAAATAAAAAGTTTCAGAAACGAATTTCGCGTTCACTACGTGACAGCTCGTATTAATTTGAAGTGGAGTTTTGTGTAGTCCAGCTCTAAAATGAATTTACAATGTACGCTTCGCCTTGTCACGTTTTTTACCCCTCGAGGGGTCCCCCGTTCACTTGTCGGCACTGATCTCGCGTCGTGTCATATAATATTTTCCTCGTCGTCCCAGAAATTCATATCGCCGCACAAAGTGATTATCGCGACAACTTTTTTTATTTTAAAAAATAGGAGGGAGGAAAAAACTCCCTTTTTCCTTGATGGTTCCATTAAGCTAAACAAACCTGAGTATTCTAAATGCATGGCTATATAAATTGTTTTTCATTCTTCTCAATAAAACAGTCTAATAATTTTTAGAAAAGGTTTTTTCGGGGAAAAATATTCCCGAAATGTGGAGAAGGAAGTTCTTACATTTCAGATCTGTGAGGTAAGCTGCTTACACTCACCTTGGAAATTCAAGCTGACTATTCCCATCGGGTTCTCTGAAAAGATTACTTTGTTCTCCACGCTTTGCTCTCTGGCATGTGATTTCCATTTTCCCTTAAGAATGTTATACATAGATTTACTCGAGCATTTTCATAATACGGAACGTTTAAAACGTACAAGGTTTTATCATTCTAAGCCATTTTTAACATAATCTTCCATTTTATGGAAAAAATGAGTTTCGCGATTAAAAAAGAAGGCAGGGGGCCTTATTAAAGGCTTCAGAAAACGAGAGAAAAGAGGCTGTGGCCGAGATTGGATCAGAAAGTGATGTCTGGCGTCTGTGACTGACACGTCATCAGGGCTCGACTCGGAAGTGCCTCAGTTAAGGACAATTTGCAAGCCCTGGGCTTCTTTCCCAAGTTAGGTGTGACGTACAATCAAAACCGACATCCTCAAACCGTCAACTCGATCTTTTTTCCATAAAATATGCTCTAAAACTCTTTCCAACTCCTATAAAAAGAGTTTAAGCTACGCTTAGATATCTCCGGAGCAATTTAAGTATTCAAAATACATAATATTTTTTTTTTCCGGCTTTAAAAACGGAAAAACATTAAATGAAGAAAACTTTTTTATTCTTTTATAGCCACTAAAATTCGTCTTTTTTTTTATATGTTGATATTCATCCTTTTGGGCAGTTTTTTAACCTTATTTCACCCAAATTTCTTTTCTTTTATGTAAAAAATTAAAGTTCAACACAATTAGGGTGGTTAAAATTTTCTTGTTTTGTCTCCTTTGGAAAAAAATGACAAAGGTAAATTAATTTATTTTTTTTTAATGGAGAAAAAAAGGTGTTTTGTCTCTAACATTATGAAATTAACCCCTCCCGAGTATCTATTATGCTTTAATTGAATATCCGATGGGAGGGATTGGGCGTATAATTAATCAGGTACAGTTTAATGATGTGGAGGGTTGGGTATACGATAAGGAAAAGCCTCCAGACACAATGTTATCTATAAAGGAAATATGTTAGGAGTTTCCGATGCATTAAGCCCAAACATACATTCGCGGACATAGACAAATTCAGGCTTTACGCACGTCGGGCTAAAAAAAGAGCGTTGGCCTAAAGGGGACGAGAACAAAATGAACTAAACTATAGCGAAGCATTAATCTTCCGGGGCGTTGTTTTATTATAATAGCAAAAAACTTGATTAATTTTCCAAAAAGAGCGTGACAAACTTTAAATAATTTTTTTGAAAAGGATAAAGTAGTGCGGATTTTTAAGTTGGCTTGTGCGTTCTAATCGGAAGATCTAGCCCGCCTGAATAGGTTCTTGTCTATAATGTGTAGCGAAGCGGGAACTCTCTGATACCGGCGACTAAATGAAAGTCACCCTTCCGCGGTCCTACCCTCTTTTCCCTACGATAAGAACGAAGCCATCTGTACAAGTTTTGGCTCCTACTCGAGCGGTATCCGATCGCACTGTTTGAGGATAACTGCGTCCTTAAAATGAGACGCGGAGAGCCTAATTTCCCTTACTTCCCGTTCTCGTAACACCCTTTGATCAAATAAACCACCTTTGATCATCTCTATTTACTGTAAACGAGTCCCACCTGTATTATCATATCCATATTAGACGCGTAAAGCTCACCTGAGTAGATTGATATCAAAATTTAGTCCATAAAATTGAAGTTTTATGCCACTTTTGATAAGATTTTAGCATAACCTCTATCTATAGAAACAAAACCAGCCTACCAAACCAAATAAACCATCCAAAACTACCATCAAAACCAACCAACCAAACCATTCAAATCAACCGAATCAACCAAACCTAATAAACCAAACTATCATAAACATCAAAACCAGCCAACGAAACCATCAGATCATCCAAACCAACCAAACCATCCAAATTAACCATTTAAACCCACCTAATCAACCAAACTAAATAAATCAACCAAACTAACGAACTATATCATCAAAACCAAATAAACCAAATAAACCATCCAAACCATCAAAATGGTACTAAACCAACCAACCAAATCAAATAAACCACCGAACCAAATCATCAAAACCAACCAAACCAAATAAACCATCCAAACCACCGAACCAAATCATCAAAACCAACCAAACCAAATAAACCAACCAAACCAAATAAACCAACCAAACCAAATAAACCATCCAAATCATCAAAACCAACTAAACCAACCAACCAAATCAAATAAACCAACGATCCAAACCACCGAACCAAATCATCAAAACCAACCAAACCAAATAAACCAACCAAACCAAATAAACCAACCAAACCAAATAAACCAACCAAACCAAATAAACCAACCAAACCAAATAAACCATCCAAATCATCAAAACCAACTAAACCAACCAACCAAATCAAATAAACCAACGATCCAAACCACCGAACCAAATCATCAAAACCAACTAAACCAACCAACCAAATCAAATAAATTATCCAAACCACCGAACCAAATCATCAAAAGCAACCAAACCAAATAAACCATCCAAACCATCAAAATCATCAAAACCAACTAAACCAACTAAACCAACCAACCAAATCAAATGAACCAACGATCCAAACCACCGAACCAAATCATCAAAACCAACTAAACCAACCAACCAAATCAAATAAACCATCCGAACCACCGAACCAAATCATCAAAAGCAACCAAACCAAATAAACCATCCAAACCATCAAAATCATCAAAACCAACTAAACCAACTAAACCAACCAACCAAATCAAATAAACCAACGATCCAAACCACCGAACCAAATCATCAAAACCAACTAAACCAACCAACCAAATCAAATAAATTATCCAAACCACCGAACCAAATCATCAAAAGCAACCAAACCAAATAAACCATCCAAACCATCAAAATCATCAAAACCAACTAAACCAACTAAACCAACCAACCAAATCAAATGAACCAACGATCCAAACCACCGAACCAAATCATCAAAACCAACTAAACCAACCAACCAAATCAAATAAACCATCCGAACCACCGAACCAAATCATCAAAAGCAACCAAACCAAATAAACCATCCAAACCATCCAAATCATCAAAACCAACTAAACCAACCAACCAAATCTAATAAACCATCCAAACCACCGAACCAAACCAAATAAACCATCCAAACCATCCAAATCATCAAAACCAACTAAACCAACCAAATCATTAAAACCAACTAAACCAACCAACCAAATCTAATAAACCATCCAAACCAACCAAACAATCCAAGTCTTTTGGCTTTGCCAGCATTGGCATTAGCCAGTTGACATAAATTTATTCATAAAATGGTTCAAAATAAAGTGCTAATTTTAATGTTAAAGTTCATCATTTGGTAGAGTTGGTTGGATGACGTTCAATACTCAAGTTTAGTTGTTAATCAATAAATTATTTCCTCAACGTTACAGATAATCATCATATAGACATTCAGAGTGGACAAGGGCATTATGATCAAAATTAATTTACTTAACGCCGCGTCGGCTCTAACTATTATCTACAATAGATTACACAATAATAGCGTAATATGTGGCTAACCCCTTGGATTAGATCCGACATTGTTCTCCACGTTTGAATTTATTTTAAAGCGGGCCAAAACGTTTCGATTCGCCCATTAAATTCCCGATAAATAACTTGGAGAGTTAATGTTACGAATATGAATCGAGTAAAGCGGATTATCTAAATGTACGTAAGCTTCCAGTAGAAGCATTATTGGAACTTCGCTAATTTGTTGTTATAATAACAATAATGGAATTATCGATTTTGCTTGGAATTTCCTCAAGGCTGATCAACCAATCACTTTTTGATTTCGCTTCTTGGAAGAATCACTTCGTTTGTTTTGAGCTCGATTCGGGATAAATGGATACACGGACCGTTTGAGGCGAAGGGAGTCGTTGCTAGTTAAATGAGCCAATAGGAAGGAAGGGACGGATTAAGTTGAAGGACTCGAACGGCCGACACAACTAATTCAGTCGTGAACTAGCTCCCTGGGAAACTCTAATGGTCGGACTTAACCTCATTCCTTCTACTTAATTTCACCTTTCTCTCTCAATCAGCCCTTTCCGACCGAAAAAGGGTGGTCGTGGCTTTTACTTCATTTTCTCCCAAAACCTTAAATCAGATTAAAACTTTTTAAATAAAAAACTCAATTTTTTTTAAACCACAAAACTGTAAAATTAGCATGAAAATTAATTTGATTTGACGTGTTTTGTTTATTTTGTTTTGTCAATTAAGTTACAAGCGGCCTATCTAGTCTAGACTGTTTGAAATTTCCCTCGAGATGGAATTCCTGTTGCGCATTTGCCCTTAAGCTTCCAAACTATTGAGCTCAAATGTTCAACTTTATACCTTATTTATAAAAGTTTAAATCATTAATAAAGAGATTTGAACCGAATTTTCCAATAAAGGATAATTACGAGTTTTGATCCAATTTAATGGAAAACTTATTTTTGAGGGATTGAATAAAAAAAAGTTGTGAATTTTTTTTTGACGTCGTTATTCGCCTCCCCCCTTTTTTTTAGGCGACCTCGAAACTCGATTGTTCGAGGGATGCAAAACCGAAAAGCCGTTACTGCATTAGCTCGACGTCGTAAACTTTTTAATTTAATATGAAGACAGATTGGGTAGATAGAAGATTGGAAGAGGAGGGTTCCCATTGGAAGGGACTCGAAGCTATAAGTTTTAATTGGCTTTGTTATCTCCTTTAGAAGAACGATTAGTTGTGCGGTACAAAGAAAACGCCGATCTCGACAAAACTTCTCCTTACCCTCACAAACATGTTATTGTCTTTGCTTTATTTTTAGGGCCTATGTACTTCCCCCCTTGTTTTAATTCCTCAGGAAAGATGTAGTTAAGAAAACAGCTTTGAAAAGGTTTCTGAGAGGGATAGCCTTGTTTTCATTTGGTCACGTTTGTTGGGATAAGCTTGAGGGAAGTAAGAACCCGGAGATTTCCAAACAACCTTTCTTTTCCTCGGGTTTATCCGTTACTTTGTCTCCTAGCAAGGAAAGAACCGAAGGATTTGTTCCCAATTTAATGTAAATATCACTAAAACAATCTCTTATTTCAATTTTTACTAGCAAGTAGCATTTTTTGAACTTTTTTCCTCTACATGATATTTGTAATTTTCCTTCCGTTCCAGTAGAAAATGTCGAACACGATGAGAAGCTTCAAATTTTTATTTATTCGTGTGTATAATATTGAAAGTGTAAACAAATTTTGATCGAGTTTTTATAGTGTGGCTTCTTGTTTGAGGTCGGACTGAATGAATGTTGACTAGATTTGCTATGCCAGGAATTGCCATTACATCGGCAAATTATGTCTCGCTCGAAAAGGGAGTCTGAATTAAAGTGTACGAGTTATTACTTTTTACCCTCAGGTTTTTTAATTTTGCCATATTTTCCTCCCGATATTCATTTTCCTTTTTTCGTATGGCATTTGATGGAGCAAATTGAAGTTTTTTTTTATTCTCTTTTCATCCTGTGAAAACGATTTTTCCGAAAAATAATTACTTAGCCTCTTATTAATTGTGTTATCTTTTCAAGACTTCCTAAATTAAACATAAAGTTAATTAAGTTTTCTCATTAACTCTTTTTTTAGGAATGCGACGAAAATATTTTTAAGCGGGGCAACGATAAAAAAAATTTACTCCATGAAAATTATTATAATTTTGTATCCATAAGTGTTTATTAAATCATTTCATTAATTTTTAAAAAATTAACAAACCAAAATTGTTGAATTTGAATCCTTTGACTTTGTGAGGTTATCTGCTGATATTCTGTTTATTGCGATGGCATTTCTTTGAAAGTTTAATTACGTTTTGTTCTTGTGATTCCTTCTCTAAAGCTTTGAAATTTTCAATTAATTCTGTTTTATATTTTGTTTTCAAATAGAACTGTTGAGAATGGTGCTTGAATATTCGGGTTAATCAAGAGGTGTTTTTGAAAATTATTTTTTAATTATAAATCGTAAATAGATTTCGATCCTTTCACGAGTACTAAAGATAACAGGTTTTCTCTGAGATAAAATGAAGGATCGGCTTTACCTAATGGAAAATGTATTCATCACTAATCCGCTAATCCTTCGGATACTTCTCTAATCTCATGAAAATTCATGTTCCGCCCCCTCGAAGCCGTCAGCCCTCCCGCGCCAATATCGGCGAGTCCGAGGGAGTGGCCTTTAGGAGGTCACCCGCCTTTTTAGCTCCGGATGAATTAAAAAAATAAAATTGTTTTAATTTTAGAAAGAGAGGGAAAAGCGGAGAAATTAAGAGAGGGCCACGCACTAATGGCGCTTGTAATTAGTCAGCTAATTGTATAATAATGTTTTTAATACCTCTCTTAAATTACCCCTCTGTAATTGATTTTACACCCTATTTTAAATTAAAACAATCAAAATTTTCCCTCCTTTATGTAATTTTTTTTATGGCGTAAGGATTTAGAAACACCCTCGGCTAAGCAAAAAACAGTGGAGCTCCCAAATTGTGTAATTAGGGCAGATTAACTCTGCTCTTTGTTGACTAATATTCGGCGGAGATCTTTTAGAAATGACAGAAGTCCTTTTCGAGTTGGTCCAATCTAAACAATTTTTAACAAGGGCGGCCTCGTTAGGTCGTGCTGGAAATTCAATTCTATCAAAAGTGTCAGAAATCATTGAAAGTGTTATTTTCTTCTTTTCGAATGTTTCTAAGTTCCAATCATTCTTTTAAAAGCTCTCATTTTAGGGTTCAAAGAGTCATATTTATCCTAAATAATGGGTTGGATATTTACAGGAATGCGGCAGCTTTCCTCCCAGCCTATGGAGAGGTCTGTAGAGGACCCACTTTTTGAGAAAGTTTCAGTTTTGGGGGTTTCACTGTCATCAACCTTATCGGTCAATGTCATGATTGCCATATTTAATAATATTGTATCAACTAAGTAACTAACCGTCAAAATCTGGCTAAAAAGGGTCTTTTCTTGTCGAAGGTGGTTCAAAATCTGGCTTAAAAGGGTCAACAAGAGTCGAAGATGGTTAAAAATCTGGCTGAAAAGGGTCGACAAGAGTCGAAGATGGTTAAAAATCTGGCTGAAAAAGGTCTTATCTTGTCGAATATGGTTGGAAATCTGGCTTAAAAGGGTCGACAAGAGTCGAAGATGGTTCAAAATCTGACTGAAAAGGGTCTTATCTTGTCGAAGATGGTTCGAAATATGGCTGAAAAGGGCCGATAAGAGTCGAAGATGGTTAAAAATCTGGCTGAAAAAGGTCTTATCTTGTCGAAGATGGTTCGAAATATGGCTGAAAAGGGCCGATAAGAGTCGAAGATGGTTAAAAATCTGGCTGAAAAAGGTCTTATCTTGTCGAAGATGGTTCGAAATCTGGCTGAAAAGGGTCTTTTCTTTTCGAAGAGAGGCAAAATCAGGCTTAAAGTGTTTTATATTACCAAAATGGGTCAAAATAAGGCGAAAAAGAGTTTGTAAGGAAAAAGCTGTTCAAAATAAGACTGAAAAGAGTCTTTTTCTTCAAAGAGAGTCAAAATCTGGCTGGAAACAGTGTTTTTTGTCCTTTTCCTGTCCAAAAAAGTTCAAAGTGTGGCTGCAAAGGTTCTTTTCTTTTTATTGAGGTTCAAAATCTGGCTGGAAATAGTCTTTTTGTCAAAAAATATAGACATCTTGCTGAAAATGGACTTTTCTTGTCCAAAAAGTTTTAAAATGTGGCTGAAAAAGGTCTATAAAACGGTTCAAAATTCCACTTGATTATCTCTTATGGCTTTCGTATTCCCGGAAATGCGTGAACAGGTCGGTACGCATAATGTCATTTGTTGTTTGAAAATGCGTAAAATCACGCACAATGCGTACCATGTGGTCTAATCCCATCAGTCTTCTCTTTCTAATCAAGATTATCTCAAAAATCATTAAAAATGTTACATTTTTCAACAAAAAAAAATGACTCCCGCGGCAGCAGGACTAAAGAGGTAGATTTCTTTCAGATGGTTAGATCTAGAACATTCTATAATTCGAAGAAAAAAAAAATCATCTGTTTCCCGGTAAAAATTCAAAAAAATTCGTTTTTACCTAGGTTCAAATCTATTGCACCCAGCTGATCCAAACCAACTTTAAATCTTTCTTAGCCATCCCCATAACATCACTTTTAAGTTTGAAAGCGATTGGATGAACGGTTTGCGAGATTCGCAGGTTAGGCCCTAAGTAAAGTACCAAAACCGCTGGTCCGATTTCAGCCGTTAACGAACTCATAAATTCTATTAGTTTAAAAGCCCTAAATACCGAATTTCATGGTCGTCAAGTAAAAATTACTCAAGTTATCGTGCGAATATATACATATATATATATATATATATATATATATATATATATATATATATATATATATATATATATATATATATATATACATATATATATATATACATATATATATATATATATATATATATATATATATATATATATATATATATATATATTATATATATATATATATATATATATATATATATATATATATATATATATATATATATATATATATATAAACTTTTGAGTTGAGGGTGGTTTGGGGGTCCAGGGGGTCTGAAATGAAAACCTATCACAAAAATTTTTGAATCTGAGACTACTGCCCCCATTGCAATAGGTAGATTTTCTGAAAGAAATCTACCTAAAAAAAAAACACCATCGTTTCTAATTTTTTATGTCCTTTAATTTAAATTAATTGTGTATATTTTTATATGACCTTTGATATATATTTCAATTAAGATCTTATGTTAGTTCCTAATTAACTCTTGACTTATTTTTCTGTTGTAATTAGCTTAAAAGTTTATTTTCGTGATAAAGTTTTATTATTTTATTTTTAAAAATATTGTTTTTTTGTGAAATTATGCTAAAATATAAAGCTTTTTCTAGTAAGTACTAATTTTTAGTACACGTTATAAACTTGAATAAAATGTATAATTTCGTTTTTTTATGTCGTTCGATTTCGGACTTTGTTTTACGTCCTTTATGGAATTTTATTTCCTTCGAATATTTTTAAAGTCGAGTGTCCTCGATTACTTACCAAGGAATGGAAAGATGCCTCGGGAAAATAAAAAGGTATTTATGGCCGAAAAGTAAACCGGAATTTCTTCCCCCTTCGCTTTTGCTTCTTCAAAGGGAGGTTCCCCCTCTGAAAAGTGTAAAAGAAGAAACTTGGCCCATTTAGACCGACCGGATTTTTAAATAATTGCAAGATAGATATAAAAGAATGGAGAGAAAAAAACAAAAAGTCATAAATTTTTTTTATACAACCCTGAATATTAGAAAAAATTAACTTGGTTTTTGCTAATTTCTTTAAATTTTGTATTTTTTTAAATAAAAAAAAACTTGATTTGTTTTGTGATCTGTATAATTTTAAGATTTGTATGTGAAAAAATTTTTAGAGGCGATTTTTGTTGGGTTTTGGGAGGAGACGGAGGGTCGAGTGTGGCTCGCGTTGTCTGAAGAGTGTGTGAAATCGATGTACGCCCTACGCCTGCGCAAAAGGTTGTCCCTCTTATCTCTTTATTATCTCGGTCTCTTTTTAATCAAGTTAATATCCCGCGTGTAAGGCGGTTTCGAAGACCTTTTCACTAACGCGGACCCGATTTCAACGTCTTCGCCCCCCCCCCCTTTTAGAATAAACGGGACCAACTTTAGAACGAAGATGCCCACCGGGGCCTCCCTATCGCTTATTAATTATCGAACCCACCTCCCACCCTTTTATATTGATCAATTCACCTCCCAGTTAATTTTCTTCCTTATTATAATAATTAATAAGTGTCTCTTGTTTCCTATTTAATCCTGGACCAAGGAACCCTAACCTAAATACATATCTTGTTTTTTAGAAAATAGGAGTTTTAAAGGTTAAAAATGGTTCATTATTTGATACTTTTGGGGAGGTTGGGGGAGGGTTGAGGAGGGTAGGAGAGTTTATGTAATGTTGGAGGTGGATGAAGGGATGGAGTCTTTGGAGTGGAGAGGTCTGTAGACTCCATTGTGCACTTTTTGTGGAAAATGGCTGAGAATGTGGGGATTTAAGTGGTATAACGATGCGCAAAACGATCTGTTTAAAGTGGCCTGAGGGACCTGCTCTTAATTTACGTTAAACGAGGAACGTAGTAAAACGCAGCATTTTTTTAATGTTTCATTTTGCCCCCCTTTAATTACACGTGTAGCGAGTCCGGCCGTCTCTTGTCCCCGGAATTAGAAAAAACATTTTGCGGTGTTTTCGTGGGGGATGAAGGGGGTCGACCCGAAGGGGGATTTAATTCGTCCTTGATGAAAGCTTGAAAGGAGGCGAGGGGGCCGTCAAGTATAATAAGAGGAGTTTACAAAGGGAAAAACGATTTTCTCCGGGCGTTTTCAAAGGCCCCTTTTTTATTTTTTTTATAGAAAGAACACGCTTTTTTTTTAAAGATACCACAACAGTCGTATCAATTATTTTAATTCCAAAATGTTGGATACAAAGGTTTATTATTCGCATAAAGTTGACGTCTGTGTAAATGCTTTGTCGTTAACCTGTTGAAGTCCGGTTATGTATGCGTGTAAGTAACATGGGAGTTTGATTGTCTCCAGTCGTGCTTCTGTATAATGAATCGACCTCTCCCCACCTCCTTTTGACGGACGTCCTATTAACCTCCTTTTGTACGGGGTTGGAGGTTTTTTCACTTCTTTTCTTCACGATTTCTCCTCCTTTTTTCCACCCTCGACTCCCTTGGCCCTCTTTTCAACCACTCTCACACCACAACCCTTTCCACAGGTCCTGTAAGTCACGTCTTCCCCTTTACTTCCTCCCCCACGACTCTCAACCTCTACACTTTTTTTTTCTCTCTCCGCCTTTTCCCTTCTACCCCCCTCTTGTTCGATCCAAAACTCAATTTACGGCGCTCAGCTTTGCTATAATTTTTCCGTTTTTATATATTCCCTGAGAGATCATGCCTTTCATTAATGAAAATTGATTTCGAAAACTTCTGAAATTCTCTTCAGTGACACTTCCACACTTTAAAAACTTTTTCATGTCTTTGGGCTCAACTAGCTCACTATTTTTTAAGGAAAAACGTAATGATGGCTAAAAGCAATCTTGGCGTCATTATCAGATGGAGAACTTGGGGAGGAAAAAAATGATCGATGGACCCTAACGTTCTTTTCTCGCAATCTCGTATTGAGTGCTGAATGCTAGGGTCCACAATCTCCACTATAAAACTCGATCATTCCTTCTTTAAAAAGTTTGTTTATGTGACGCCTCTGACCTCAATAGACGGTAGGTAATGTGGGTTTTCCCGCACGACCGAGATGTGTTGCGGGTCCGACTGAAGAAGCCAGTTTACAAATTTCATCCCCCTGGGAGCAAACTCACTAGGACGAAAATTCACTCTGTTTTCGCTGTTTATCACTTATAACAAAAGGTTTTATCCTGGGAGTATCTAATTAGAAAGCTAGTGCAATACTGAAGAAGTAACAATAGACGCCACAGAGAAAAAAATCATCTAATTCACGCTGGAGTCAAGCTAGACATCCTTTAGGTTGGCCTTTTCATTTAAAATGTGCTTGAAAATTTGGCGTTATCGTTTATCAAGCACACAAAGCCTGCGGTCTCTTTATAAAGTTTAATTCTTTATTTAGTAATAAAAGGGATGAGATTTAAAGTGGGACTATCGAAATTAAATCTGGAGTAAAGAAAGGCCCTAATAGAAACAATTTAATGCGGACGAGGTGGTTAAAATTCGAATTGGATAAAAGAGAAGGCTTTGAGAAGGCTTGGATAATTGTGTAGAGAAAGGATGGTCGCGGGGTCGGGGTGTTGAGGAGGCGGTCATGCGTTAGTATCTTCCTTAAGCGAGGACTTTTGGGACCGTCTTCCAAGAAAAGGTTATTGGGGGGAAAAGCTTTAACTCTCTTTTAAACAAGGGCTCCGGAAGGAAAAGGCCTCCCACCCCTCCCAGATTAAAACTGCGATCAAAAGACCTGGTCGGGGCAATACGTCCCTCGAGGCAATGAAATTAGGCTTTTCTCAAAACTTATGGTGCCTTTCACATTCAATCTTCATTTATTTTTACGGCGTACTTTAAAAGAGAAGGTGGGGGGGTTTTCATCCCTCGGAAAAAGAGAAGGTTTAAACCCATCCTCTTGGGCGTAACGCCAAAGCCGATTCAATTAGAGCCGCCTTGCACTTTATATGTTAAAAGTTCCCTTTCCCTGCCCTTCCAATTTGTATAAATAAGACTAGTGTGACCTTAGAATCCAACCGAACCAATACCTTCCCCGATCATAAGCGATTAAGTGCTTCCCTATTCCTGACCCCTTCCCAACAATTTTTTTTCTCTCTCTCTTTTAATTCTATTTTCTGCGAACGTGGTCGAACTTTTAAAAATAACTTTTTTAAAATTTCCAGACCGCGTGTGTACGCTTTACTAAGCAGAAAACAATCCATTTTCCCAGAACGTATTATTTCATTCTTTGTTAAACTTTTTTTTTTTTTCTCTCTCCAAAATTCAACTATTTTTACTGTACTCAGTGAAAACATGGTCAAATCCATGATGTACAGTTGGTTCATATCTCTTTTGTATCAATTTTTCATATGAGGCTTGTTTCTGACGTACAAAACGAATTGATTAGGAACACACAAGATGAGGGTAGCCCATCCCCTCCACTACCACCACCACCACCCCCACCCCACCCTGTATTATATATACGCGGTCTGACCTCCGGTAATTGAAACGCACGAATTCTGGCATAACAGAGGATGTTGAAGCATAAACAGGCGATGTCTAAACCAAAGGGTGACCCCAGGCTAGAGACCTAATTAATAGATAATTACACAAAACGACGGCGATAGGCACACACATTTCATCCTCCTGTTTGCCCTTTTATGCACGTTCAGATTATCTTCGACGTTATATTTTCATTTTCAGACATAACGTTTGTTTATTTTGTTAGATTAGTTTTCCTGAAAATAGCGTTTGCACTAGCGAATCGCTTTTGAATTATCAAATTTCAAATTTTGACACTTCGTTTGAAACATTCTCGTGTAAATTATCAATTCAGAATATTGAAAATGTAATAAATAATGCAGAAAAACACGATTTTAAGGGGACATCATGGAAATAATGTTGCGTTAGGTTATCCTACCATGTCGATGGCTGGTGACCTCATTTTTTTTACTCTTTTTTAACAATTTATTTATAAATAAAGCAAATTATTTATTGATTATTTAACTTTGATTTGTTCGTTTTGTGCCCAGAGAAACGGATGTTTGATCTGGAAGAGAATTAGCAATCCGATATTCTCGGTATGCAGATGGAACTTGGCTCTGTGGAACTTATCCGACTACCTGAGTTTCAGAATAGTTGGAAAGCCTCCGCCCTATAGTTGTTTTTCCTTTTGAATAATTGAATACCATTTAACCTTTTAAAAAGTCGATTTCCCTCAAAAAAATTCCACTCAAGTTTTGAGTGGGAAAACGTAGTAGCTTTTCCTGGGTCGTAAATATTACGAGGTTTCTGTGCTGAATAGATATTGCTTCTAATTTATCTATTTGGAAGCACCAAGTTTGATAATTGAAAAATGTCTTTGTAGGTGAAATTTATCTTTTTAGAACGCTTTTTTCTATTTAGTGTGTGACTCTCGTTGGTTTTAGCATGGTTGTGATTAAAGTGAAACGACAACAAAACTTTAATGAAAACTCATGTTTATAGAGTAGGTTCATGCGGAAAAGGTTCCTTATTGGCTACTGTTACTCACCACTTCACTCCACGCATATAGAAATGAAGCGGGCTCCTACTAACTCATGGCCCTGAAAAGGGCCGTCATTTGTATATTCTTCATTATCGCTTTTAATACGTCAAACTAGCTAGTGCCTGCGAGTTTTTTGAACGATTCTGTGTTGGTCCTGTTGCAAAATAGAGTTTAAATGAAATAAAATTACGATAACTCATGGCCCTGAAAAGGGCCATCTGATTTCGAAATTCTTCTAATGCTTCAAACTGACGAAAATGAAGAACTGAGTTTGGATGAAATGATTGATTTTTGAATTGATATCGAAGGTAATATCTGACGTGTATAAGGAATAGGGTGCAGAAAGGTCTGGTTACATTATCATCATCTGTTATTGTTCCATTAAGGGTTTCGTGATGTTAACTATTTGTTGAGGTCGGTGGGGTGGGTAATGGCTTCTGTTTCGGATCCCTCTGAAGTTCATCCTCCACATCAAATAACGTCGGATACGCATCTTGAAACGGTTTATCGAATGGTGGAAAAAATTTAGGGGTTTATTAGCGCGCTCGAGAATTATTAACGGATGGAGTAAATATCTCGAAGTGGCGGAAATAGGCGGTGACCGTTACAATGGGCTTACTGGTCGGTCGGTCGTGATACGTGCCGCTCTGATCTATAGATCTGCAGTGTTGGGCTATAGCGACAAACATTTAAACAAGGCTAGAGAAATCCCAGGTCGGTTCTATCGATCCATCCCTTTTTCGTATACAACTTTTTTCCTTTTATTTATCTTTTTTTGTCTTCTCTTATGAGGTAGAGATAAAAACGAAATTTATACGTCATTACTACCGACCGGTGTGTGGGAACGGAGGAAAAAAACTAAGGTGTGAAAAACAGCTTTTCCGTTCCGATGGTCACATAAACACACGAATAAGGCTTTAACGAAGGAAAAAACCGCTCTTATCACAAACACCAGCTCTTCAACAAACACAAGGCCATAAACACGATTTCACTCAGATATAATATATTGTTTTTCTCTTTCTTCGCCTTTTTAACGATTTCCATGAAACAATTTTGTTGTAAAACTCTTTTCTCTGTGGTACAATAGCCTAATTCCCATATAGGAAGTCTCCTATGCCACCAGTTTCCATGGATACTTCAAAGCAAATGAGAACGTTTTTGATAACTTTTCGCTTCTTCGAATCTGCAAACAAAATCTGTCGACTTTTATTGATGTCTTTTGCCTATTAGGTTATATATTCGGAAAAAAGTGAAATCCGTCGATATTTTTTATCGAGGTACATATAGCTTGGAGGGGTGCTTGAGGGCGAAGGTAAAGTGTGGATGGAAGGCGGACAATCTGAATTGGAAAGTAATACCTTGGATGTATTCAACTCCGCTCTTCCCTTCGTCGTCATCCGTCCCTTTTCTCACAACCTGAATTCCAGTGAAAAGGTAAGGGAGGAGGGTGTGGTAAGAGAGTGAAGGTTCCCTTCAGACCTCCGTTTTGTCGTTTTTTTTTATATTTTGCATAATCTTTCGACCCCCCGCTCTCGTCTCCTTTTCTCGACATCTACCCCTTCTTCAAATTGGCAATTCCTTTTCCCCCCTCTGTATAAACGTCAACCGTTACAAATAATATTGACACAATATGATGGACAGTCTGAGCAAAAAAGGACATTTTTTTCTCTCATATTTTAAATCTAAATGAGAATGAAGTTGTTTGATAAAAGCGGTTTTGTCCGAAGTAATACCCATTCACTATCCGTCGGAAAGGGGTGAGGCACTATTAATTGCCCTAATATCTCACCCTCACACCCTCGGGATCCTCCGATCAATACCCTGCCTTCTCCCGGTAGAAAGCCCACTAAAAATCAAATTTTATTATTATACCTCTACCGTGGAAAGATCCCTCTATAATTTTATATCATCTCCTTCACAAGGGCGATAAGCCGATTTAACGTCGGCCTGCAGTAAAGTCGAGATAGGCCTCAGACGAGAATTAGGAGCTACTGCATCAGAAAATTTTATTTTCACTATAAAGAACTTATAGTTTATAATAAATCGAATTTTTTTCCCTCGACATGCCTTGTTATTTTCTCTAAATAAAAATATAGTTGTTTTGTTTCCTTGTAAACATCAATTGGACGTACACTGATTGACGTGGCTACGTGATGCCAGGGGTTTGAACGTTGAACGGAATTCCAATCGCGACTGTCAAGATCTTCGGGAGCTTATTGTTCCAATACCTGTAAGCATCGGAATGTAATTGTTTCCTTAACGCCCCTTCTTCTCGGACGGAATCTTGATTGGAGGCCGAAGAAGAAAGACGAGGGTAAATAAGAAATAAAACGGAGCAAGAGAGAATGAAATAACACTGAGAGTGTGTAATGTACAATGCCTCGAGCGAATCCTTGTCTTTCTATTCGTTCTACTTAAAGTAATGCCTCTGTCTTAAGTAGCCTTCTCTTTACCCTCCTCCCCTTACTTATTACTTCTTTGAGGACGAGTAAAAGCATTCAAATTGTACTCGAGAAACGAAGATAACTCAAGAGAGTGCACCCTTACTTAAAGATCACTTGAACCACTCGTTTTAATCATTTGAACGCTTCATTTATTTTTCGTCCCTTTAATGTTTCCCATACAAGGAACAACTCCTTTCGGCTAAGTGCATCAACGACATGCCACACTGAAAATCGCTACAGAAGTGACTTATGAACATACACATTTTAAAATTTGTCCATGTCAGTGTTTTCCCATATAAATCGAGGACCTCCATTGGTGCCTAAGTGCGTCAACAACTTGCATCACAGAAAATTGCTACAGTAGTGGCTTATGAACTAAAAAACTTAATTTAAAATCTGTCCATTCCATTGTTTTCCCTTACAAATCTAAACAATGACCTCCATTGGACTGGCCGGAGTTCCTCAATGACTTGCACCGCGTCTTTATAAAATGAATGAAAATTACTACAGGAGTGTCTTATGAACTAAAAAACGTGATTTAAAATCTGCCCATAACATTGTTTTCCCATACAACAAGGACCTCCATTGGTGCTTAAGTACGTCAACGACTTGCACTACTGAAAATTGCTACAGGAGCGACTCATGAATTCTCCATTCCACTGTTTTTCAGCACATTTTCAGGTTGAAATTCGACTTCTTATTGATTGTTTAAAATTATTTTTATTAAAATTTAAAAATTCGTTAATCCTCTTTAAACGTGTTTTCTAAATGAACATTTTATGTTATGGCGGCTTCAATTAGTTCTGAGTGGATTGTAAAACGCGTAATTCCATTTTATAATGCATTCATCAAGTATTGGATTAATATTGACAAGTCGTGGTGTTTAGCCTTTTCCACCCCTTTCGCTGGTTGGGGTTGGACGTCCTACAACAATCGGTACTCTACAAATGTCATTCCAGTTTTGTATCTCTAAAACGGTGCGGAATATAAATTTATGCCTATTATAGGGCAGTATATCTCCGGCGAACAGGCTCGCCGTCCACCTATAATTTATTGGCGACTCACCCCCAACGGCACTTTTCATGTAAAATGCCGGGAATCCATTTTCAAGAATGAAGACATTTTTTGCGGTGAAAAATATGCCGATTTTTGAATGTATCAAATTACCTCGTTTAGTCTTATATCGTTGTATTTATAAGCTTTGTTGACATTCCAGAAAGTTGACATTGTTCCTAATTTCAATTATGACAGAACTCTGTTATATCTTGCGGCCTCAATTGTGTAGAATCAACAGTCTTTAATTAAGTTTGCTGCCCTTAAAGAAGTTTGAACGTCCAACGTGAGGGATTGAAAGGCGGATTTGTTTTGATTTCAAAATAAATGTCGTTTTTTAATTTGACTCCAATTACTGGTAATATTAAGTTTGAACCGTTTTTCGATCCTTCGCCATCATAAAGTTGGCGAGAAAACTTTCCGAAACCGGACAAAAGTTAAACAGCTTAGCCTAACTAAGTTTAGTCTAACTAGTTGGCATTTTGATTTGTTGCCGGGGCCCTATCGCCTTTTCCTCCGAATGTTTAATCAGAGAAATGGATAAAGAAATATCCCGACGGGAAAAACTATTTCTCTATCGAAATGGCCGTTAAAGTGATTTGTGAAGAACCTTCTCGCTCCAGGATTCTCCTCAGGAACTGTTGTCTCCATAGATTTAGAAAGAAGCATTACATAGGTCGCTTATCTTCTCAATCCCGCTATTGTTTATATGAATATTTTTATCATAATTCAATTTTTTAAAGGCTCTATATTAAAGGAAATAGTTTGCCTCTTGCGTTGAAAGCTTGGACGTAGTTTGGGGCTCTTTTAGAAGATGTAAGTGCTTTTCGACACCCCCTCCCTCTTTAAACCAAGGCCCATACCCGAGGTTCTCCTCCACTAACTAAATAAGAGGCAACTTTTACCTGCGAAAACTTTTCACTCTGTCCTACGTGAGTTAGATTCACAAAACTTACGCGTATTTTACGATAGACATTTTGTTCATATCAATAAAAAGTTCCGATGAAAGGTTTTTTTTGGATAAAATCTCGTTTTTAGATGAACCTTGGGCAGTAAACGGGTGAAAAAAAGGGAAAACTTTTGATGGAAGACTCGTCCTAGTTCGAAAAATGTCTCTATTAAACGAAAAGAATGCAGACGCGAAATTGGCAAAGTTAAATTAGAACTGGATATAATTCACGGGTGTTTGCCATGAGGGAAAACTTGAGAATTTTTTCTTTTCCTTCATTCCCTATTCCTTACATCGGAAAATGAAGTCCGACTATAATAGAGCTCTTTCAAAAAAATTTCCTCCCGAGAGCCCTTTTCAGCTTTGGGAACTAAAACTGAAGCCCGGTGACCGTAACAAGCTGAATACATGTCTGGCGAACCCAGAGAGGCTCAGGGTGAATTAATAATACATTTCGAACTAATTGAACCTTTCACTAATAAGCGGCCCATTTTGTGCACGTTTCCATCGCAAGAGTTCAAAGTTTATAAACCCTCGTTAAAGTGGCCCCAGGTGGGATTCGAGTTTAGTTTCACCTCAAGTTTAATAATCAAATTCTTTTTTTGTTACAGTTAGCGGACAGCAGCAGTATTTCAGGCTACAGCCGAAGGACGTCAAAGTCCATGAAGGTGGAGAGGTGACTCTTCAATGCGAGGTCGCTCATCTCGGCGGAAGAGTCCAATGGACCAAAGATGGCTTCACTCTCGGTAACTTTTTTTCTTTCTTTCCAATCGGCTTAAGCAAATAAGACCCTCATGAGTTTTAGTCAATTAAATTTACTACTTCAAGAACCTCGATTTGTTTGAAACCTTTCCTCCCACTCTCAGGCTTATAAGATCTGAGACTTCTTTTCAACCCTTTCTCCTCCCTTCTTGAGTAAATATTTATACTTGGGGAGTTCTTCAAAGTGAAAAAGGTACGGGTAAAAGTTAAGTTCTATCCAGAGATAGAAAAAAGGTTTTTTTTATCAATATTTCCAAGTTTTTCATTTACTGATTATCGCTTTCAAGTGTTCTTAATAAACTCGTTTGACATAATTGAGAGAAAATTGAGGACTTTGGTTTGAAGGGAGTAAAAAAGGGGAGGAAATCATTAAAAAGAAATTACGTTGAAGCTGGCGGGAGGTTGAGTAGTACGATCATCCATCAGAAGCTTCTCTGATAGCGTGCTCGGGACCAATCCATAGGGCACTTTTATCCTCTTTTAATTTACGAGGACTACATGACGAGGTGAAAATGAGCTCCCTGTTTTCAAAGTTATTAGTTTCTAGGATGCCCCTTTTCCAGCTTTACACACAAAAGGTTTTTTTTAATAACGTCTAAATTAGAGTGTCATTTCCTTCTTTGTTGGACTTCCTTGAAGCATCCTTTTTAATATTTCTTTTTTTATGTGAACCACCTGGAAAATGAGAACTAAAATTTTATAAGGATAAGAGATTTTTGTACTCTAAACCTTCATTGGAGATGTGGTCTTAATTTTTAGGTCAAATTGGTGCATTAATTTTAGGAAAAAGGCAATAAAAGGAGCTTTTGATTCTATCAAAAAAGTGTTCTAAGTAAACGTTACTGGAAATCAAGCGTAGAATCGAATTCCATCGTTAAAACATATGGTTCCTATTTAAAATGACAAAGTTAGGGTCTTTCTGGACCACCCTGCATGCCAGATCCGAAAGTTATCGATGCCAATCGATTCTTTGCTAAAATCCAAGGGGGGTTTACTTCGATACTTTTTTTCGTCAGGTCAAAAATCTGCCAGATAATCTGGCACACCCTCTCTCACGATACTGCCAAGGGGAGCTTTAAAAACGCTGCTGTAGAAAGAGTATGTTTTTTATAAACTGGTTTTATTTTAGGATCATAAATGAGGGAACCAAATGCCTGCAGACTAATGGTCTTGATGTAATAAGCCTTGAGAGAGGGTTTTTGCTAGACTTTGCTAAACTAAACCTCTTGTGTTTCTCGAGTTACTTAATGGCTGGATAATCATAATAAAATAATAACAAAATTTATTTCGTTTAGTTACTGATTTGAAGGATGATCGTTGGACGTTCCCCCTGGAGCGATTGTTGTAATCAAGTTGAACATACAAAGGTGGAGGGAAAGGAGGGGAATTGAGAGAGTTCGGTTAGGTGACTTCCGGTAATGACGCAGCCCGTCCGGGCCCCAGCAGACAATTGATGTTTGTCAAGAGAATCCAATTTAGGTCGGACGGCCCTTTGTACGATACATCAGAGTCGAAAGCAAACATTCGATAGATGGACTCACTTTCGTCCACTCTTTCTCACCCGATATATCGTTTGGGTTTTTGTCTAAAGCCTTCCCAACGCCTTTCCGACCTCTGTTTGTCCGGGAAGGCTAATTTAGTAAGCCCTTACTCACGAGAGCTTTTCGCCTTTTTGTCCTTTTAAATCCCTACTTTTTATAATGTGAGCTCTTTAAATCCCTACTCGCCATAAACACCTCTGTATTAAAAAAATTTAAATCCTTAGGAAAAGACGTTATTTAATTGGATAACAACTAAAAAAGGTGACCTCTGGGAAATTCCGTGGCACGCCCTTAATGTTAACATAAATCCAGGACACCCTTCTCGTATCGGACCGCGATTTGTATGTAAAGCCCGGTTCAGATTTACCTAGACATTACCAGAGGGTCCTTACCGCCCTACACGCTATTTCTATATCCCACCAAATCTTCTAACCCGGGGGTTTCTCAGCTCGAAAGGGAAAAGGAACGAGCTTTTTTTTTTTCTTTGGAAAAGGGGGGTTTGAAGCCCTTATTTCTATAACCATCTACTTTATCCCCTGTACCCCCCAATCCAGCATCCCCTGACCAGCCCCCTCTCTCCTGAAATCGAACCCTTCAATATTCCAATTTCAGAAATCGAATCGAGCCAACGCATAAATAAATCTAAAAGGTTCAGTCTTCCTCTTATTTGCTTTACAATAAAAAAACTCACTTTTCCAATCCCTTCACTTCTTGTTCTAAGAGGTTGTGATCTCTTTAAGAAAGGGATTTCTTTTTTATAACCATCCAGAATGTTCCAACATAATTTCTTTATTATCCAAATCGATTCTTTTTTGTTCAAAAATAAAAAAATTAGCATTTAAGGTTTGAACGTCAAGTGTTCATTTGTTATGTAGAATTGGGTTTTCAACTTATGGAGGTGTATATTTATATGTAAATATGCAAATTTCCGATGCTGTTTCCGGAGAATTATAAATGACGCTTCCAGAAAATGAAAGGCCCAGGGGGAAAAAAGATGAAAGTGGCCAAAAAGTGATTTCGAGAAAAATAAAAAAGATTGATTTTTCATCCTTTTGTAATGCGTGTAACATTAATCTGTTTTCTCCCTTTTTGTTCTATCAGATGATAGTACTCCTATCTGAAAATCGACATAAAAAAGTGACTTTCATCTTTTTTCCCCCTGGCCCTTCAAATGTTGAAGCTAAGGCTGGTTTTTTCCATTTTTGCATCTTACGGTTTTCCCCTTGTTATTTGATGTTTTTTTCATTTCGCTTTGAAAGTACAAAATAAATTGGAGGCTGAGATAACATGATTTTCTCGACTACATGTGGTTGTCGTTTGATTGGATCTTCTCAATGTACCTTGTTGGACGAAACAAGGAAATAATCTAATTTTTTACCGCTTCGCCGCAGGGGTTTTGAAGATTAGTAATAAATTGTTACAATACTGAGGCTGAAAAAAAAATTCAAACACTGTGGTTTATACAAAAAAATTTCTCTTGAATTTACAAAGCGTGAATCTTTTGATGAAGTGCGAACAGAACGTAACCTAATTGCTCGAATGTCTTTGTTTTCGGTCCGAGTAATCTCGCTGAAAGTTACGCATGAAATTAGTTGTCCTTCGAACAAAAGAGTAACTCTGGAAGTTTGGACGGACTGTTACTGTAAAGGAAGCGAGGATGGAAGAAAGGGCCCAAAAAGGGGAAATTCTCTTTCCAAACTTCCTAAACGTTTGTAGACCTTAAAAGTTGAAATATGAGTAAAAACAGAATCGAGAAATGGGATTTTTCCTCTTCCCTATCTCGGTCATGATGAAATGTAAATTGATCCGAGGGAGGCGAGGCACGTTCTCCGGCCCTCATTTACCTTGTCATTATACAAGGGGTCCAATGTACGGCTCCTACCGAACCTTTTTTTTTCTAATTCGAATTTTAATGCCGGGGGGCGGTGATTTAATGCAAAACAGGCCTTAATTATTGCGCCACCCCTTCCAATGTGGCTCCAATTAATTTCTAGCAGGTCGGAGCTGGGACCATTGCCGTTATCGAAATGCTCGTTTGTATGGTAATAGAGGGCGCTATTCACAAAGTGTAGCGGCTCACCACTATATAATCCACTAGTTTGCTCTGTATAAATTTTACTACTTTTCACTCGGATTCTCAAATCTCTGCTTAAACCGGATGCCATCAATAACCATTTTATGAGGCTTTACTTGGAAAAGGTCCACTACTGCATTACTTAATTTTGTTTCGTCTCCTAGATTACTATAAATTTGAATCCTTTTCCTTGGTAATGTTCATAGCCAAAATCAACTTGGCGATGCTAAACCCTCAAGAATTGTCTGTTGTGCGGGTCTCTAAACCTTTTTCTTCTCTTTTTCAGGCTACAATTCGGTGATACCAGGATTCCCGAGGTACACGATGATCGGTGATTCGAGAAACGGTGTCTTCAACTTGCGAATCGTGAACGCAAGTTTGGACGACGATGCTGAATTTCAGTGTCAAGTGAGTCCTCAAGGAGTGCACAAACCGATCAGAGCGAACGCCCGACTGTCCGTGATCTGTAAGTATTGTTGAGTATTTCTTTCAAGGGAAATCCCTTGACAGTCCCTTTCGTGTTTATGAAACGGGGATGTTGAATTGTAACAAGGTTTGCCCACTGAACAAGGAAGAGTCTATTTTGGTATTCAAATGATTCGAGAGAGGATTATAACGCCTTTTAGACATACGAAGGTAATCTTCAACTTTTGCCATTTTTGTTCGCTATAAACAAACTGAAAAGATTCAGTTTTTTTTTAGTTTTCGAAAGGGATGGGAGTTAGTATAGGTAACCTCTTTCCACCACTTATAGTTCCGTGTAGAGCCATAAAGGGGGACGCCCCAGGTAAGTCCAAAGGGACAATAAAGTGACGTAATAAACCCCCGCAACCCCCACAACCCAAACAGCATCACCAAGTTTCATTGTGAGCTCGAGCCATTCCTTGTCAATTGTTTCCACACTTTAGTGCGCTTAACTCCTCCCCTCTTTTTCTTTAAACAGGTGGACTTTTACAACTTCCGAACGTTTTCCTTTCCAGAACTGCTTGATCGTTTCCTTACATCACCTTTCGACCTTTTCAGGAAAAAAAAATTTTTAATTTCAAACACTTAAAAGCGGTTTTTTTTGTTGATGAGCGTTGAAAGCATGAATTTGTAGTTAACCTGTGGAGAGGGAGGTTCTCCGCGGTGATGGGTGGAAACAGGGTTGAGGATCATGTAAACAACTCGATGTGAATAAATAGTAGGTGTGGCCCCTTTCCCTTTCATCCTCTACCTGGGCTACATTTATTCAACAACCTTCAACAAAATGTTATCGAATTAATTTCGCGACCAAAAACAAGATCAAATTTTCACATCAGAAATTCAATGTTGGCGGATTTCCGTAGGGAAGTAGGCTATTGAGGAGATCGTCACGGCGGATCCCATGCTAGAGGCTTATATATTGGTGATCAGGAAGCTCTGGGGATCACGAAAATATAAGGGGTTCTTTTCATGTTTATATATATTTATATATGTACATGTTCATCGCATAACTGGAGCAATTTTGGCATGAGGTTGATATACAGGGCGTCAACTTACTAGTGTCCCCCCAGGTTAAATCGAAAACGGTTGACGATAGAGAAAAAAGTTAAATGGTAACTGACCTTTATTTTTGATCTAGTTTCTGAATGTATTGATTTTTTTTTAGTTTTCGAACCGGAAAGCCAAAATATCTTGCTTGGACGAAAGAAAAGAAAAAAAAGTTACATCTTAACCCCCCTATTTTGGCCCAAAAAAGCAAAATATGATGACCGCTTTGTCCCTGCTCTTGAACTGTAGCTAAAACAAGCGAAAATTCATTTTTTTTGAAACTTGACTAAAACGATATGGATTCCCATGTGAAATGGCATGAGGAATGCAATGGAATAATTTAAAAAATTCTAGGAATATTATTTCTTGAGTTATCACCAAAAAACTACTGAAAAACCACTTTAAAGTAAGGAAACTACCTGAGGAAAACTTTCCTCACCAAAAACAACCTCATATTCGAACTGAGCACCCCAAAAAACCAGGAGAAACAATTTTTAAGACGATTTGAAATGAAAAAAATTGTTTTCATCCTCTCAGTGATTTTGGGCAGAAATTGACATAAATCGGCATATTTTACGACTGAGTGTAGAATTAAAAAATTTTCCTTCCCAATTTTGGTCGATTTCTTCCCAATTGAAAAAATACAAGAAAGAAAATGTTTTTGGAATTTAACTTTCGTAAACTCATAAAATATGCCGATTTTTGTCAATTTCTGCCCAAAATCACTGAGAAGAAGAAAAAAAAATTTTCGTTTTAAATCTTCTTAAAAATTGATTTCTCTAGGTTTTTTGGGATGCTCAGTTCGAATATAATGTTGTTTTGGCCTGGAAAAATTTTCCTTTGGAAGTTTTCTTACTTTAAAGTAGTTTTTGTGTGATAACTCAAGAAATAATAGTCCTAGATTTTTTTTAAATTATTCAATTGCATTCCTCATGCAATTTCACATGGGAATCCATATCGTTTTAGTCAACTTTCAAAAAAATTAATTTTCGCTCGTTTTAACTACAGTTCAAGAGCAGGGTCAAAGCGGTCATCATATTTTGATTTTTGGGGCCAAAATAGTGTGTTACGATTTAACTTTTTTTTCTGCTCCTTCGTCCAAGCGAGATAGAAAAATTATTTTGGCTTCCTGGTTCGAAAACCCAAAAAAACTCAATACATTCAGAAACTATATCAGAAATAAAAGTGAGTTACCATTTAACTTTTTTCTCTATCGTCAACCGTTTTCTATATAACCTGGGGGGACACTAGTAAGTTGACACCCTGTATATCAAAGGTAGCATTTGGGAAGGCTTTTCCAGAGGAGATCCGCTGCTTCTCGAGGCTTTTTTATTGTCCATTGCCAAATATATTTTTTATCTCAATACTTAAAATAATAAGGGTACCTTAATTAGGGTAAAAAATAAATTAAAATTTAAAAAAAAACATAAATTTATTATTATATTATTATATTAATATTACATCTAGTATAAGTAGTACGTCAAATATACATATATTATATTACATCTATAGTGACCGATTTTAGTAACAGGTTTTGTTGTAGAATTGTTCCAATTCTTTTAAATCTTTTGGCGGGTTTTTCGTAGTTAGTAGTTGGTGTATGATCCCGTTTGCCGCCTTCCTGCCGTCGCTGCTCTCATTTTTGTCGATGGAGCAATTTTTGGCAAAAGTTTTGCTCAGATCGGTCATTTCGTTTCTAGAAGAAAGAAAAGAAATAAAGTTTTAAAAACGCTCTAAATTTTAAACTAAAGCTAAATAGTTGGAAAACTGGATTTCCGGAGACATGCAAAACTAAGGGGGAAATCGATTAACGGGAAAAAAGTCGAAAAATTCAAGGGTTGGCCAAAGAAGGCTGGGGGTACCCAATGGGCATAATTTTAAAAAAAAATTAACAATTCTGTTTTTTAACGAGAAGAAGTTGGGATTTTTTACCTAAGTCGGTTTTTGATTTTATCTGCTATTTCAAAGCAAATATTGGGTTTCTACTAGAACCAAACTAAAACTACTAGAACTACTAGAAACTTTCTAGCTGATTTTGTTAAAAAATAAAATAAAAATAAAAATTAATACATAAAAGCGAATCAGAAAAAAAAATTTTTTTATTTATTTATTTTATTATTTGTTTTAAATTAAAACCAAATCCAGAATAAGTAGTTTCCTTTAAAAATTAATATAAAGGGTGAGGGGGAAAAAAAATCTTGACTTACGATTTGGATGACATGGCGTTGCGTTGAAGAAGTTCGATTTATCACAAGACTAGATATGTTGTTAACTGGTGAATCGTTTGACTTTGTTCAATACTTCTGACTGGATGTGTAGCTGGCGAGTTGGTAGACTACGAGTGAATTTCGGAATTGCGACCCCTCACTATTTATATTGGAGCAGGTACCAAAGGGGTTCCGAGTGAAAGGCACCGAGAGGGCGGAGGGTGGGTTGCTTTTTTTACACAATTTTTTTAAAATTTATTTATAAATTTTATTACTTATTTGGTTTTTTAAAGTTTGTGGTGACTACTTGATTAATAAAATTATAAATCATAATTAATTTATGTTTAAATAACTTTATGTAAGATGTTGCTGTTAATTGATGCATGATGGGAAGTATTGAAAATCTAATGCTACGTTCTTGGTGATTTATATGAAATATATTTCATGCAATTTATAAACTGCTCGATAAATGCAGTCTTAATTGGATATCGAAATGCTTGATTGCTGGCTGAAAGATTAAATCGTGATGGGAACTATCCTGCATAATGATTTTTCCGAGGATTTCAGCACTTACAATTTCAAGCTTTTTAGAAATATTTGGTTTCTACTTAAACCATGTGTTTTGCATGAGAACTCCTTTTGAATTTCAGATCTTTTTCTACGAAACTGACTCAATAGCCTCCTTTCTTCCAGAAACACGCTAAAAGCTTAATGTAAATACCAACAATGTGCTTTCTGAAGTTTTTCAGTGGTTTCCAATGGGGTTTCAGGTTAAGACAAGCGTTTGAACATCCTGTTCGCGGGTAAAAATTAAAACAAAAGAGCGGTGGAATAGACATGCCAAAATTTAACCTATGCCGGGGGTATCGGTGGAGTTGACATGGGATTAGTGAGCACCTAAGATAATCCGGTGCAATTGAATGCTGCCCGTTGAATTCAATAAAATTGATGGATGATGGCAAATTTCAAAATGCAAAACACGACGTGTAAAATATTTCATTTAGCCGTAGGGTTCAAAATTGGAATCTCTGAAGTTCGATTTTTTTTGTGGCTGGAGAGGTTTTGTACTCCAGTTGACCAGTATCTTGTTTATAATAAAATTTAAAAAACTTACATATAAAAAAAATTCAAATTTTTTTGTGGCGAAAATGAAGAATAGGTTCCCTTGTTTTCGAGACATTGGTACAGGTCTGCGATATTTGAAAAACCTAAAAATAATTAAAAATACCCTTTTGCAACGGACGAAGTCAATAAATCTCGAAGACCTGACAATTAGTATCCCTTGAGAAGATTATCCTTCTTTTATTCTTTGTAAATGGGAAAAACCCAAAATGAACGCCTTTGTAGGACCTCCTGCGTCCCGTTATCACCCGACCAGGTAAGAAAATTAGAAAGGCAGTCAATTGTCAAGGGAGGAATATTCCCATAGTTCCTTAGAAATATACCTAAATGGGAAAACTTAAAAACATAATTCCTCTTTTTCCAAGTAGACTAAAAGCTTAAGAAATCAGAAAGGTCAAAAAACTTTTTTAGTTAATTTTCAAGCTAAAATGGCTAAGAAATCATCAACACACTACTCACACTCGCCCTGATCGGCAATAACAATGATATAAAAACTTTTTTAATTCATTCATTAATACATCAATAAAAAAAATCCGCTAAAAAAATTCGTGAAAGGTTTAATTAAAGGTGTTATCCCGATAAAATAAGTTGGTTTACGTTATAAGGGCAATATGATTAGTGCTCATTAACTGGTATAAAAATCGGGTTGAAGTTAATTTTTTTTTTTTTTTTTTGTGCAAATATCCCTTTAAATTCGTCAAAAACCTAAAATTCAACATTTTTAAAGCCTAATTTTGTTTAAAAAAAACCTCGAAATCAACATTTATGAAGCCAAATTTTCGTCCAAAAACCTGGAAATCAACATTTAAAAAGCCAGATTTTCGTCAAAAACTTCAAAATTAACATTTAAAAAGCCAAATTTTCGTCAAAAACTTCAAAATCAACATTTAAAAAGCCAAATTTTCGTCAAAAACCTCAAAATAAACATTTTTAAACCTTAATTTTTGTCAAAAAACCTCGAAATCAACATTTATGATGCCTAATTTTCGTCCAAAAACCTCAAAATCAACATATAAAAAGCTAAATTTTCCTCCAAAAACCTCAAAATCTACACTTTTAAAACCTAATTTCGGTCAAAAAACCTCGAAATCAACATTTATGATGCGCCTAATTTTCATCCAAAAACCTCATATTCTATTTACATTTATAAAGCCTAATTTTCGTCAAAGAAAAACCTTGAAATCAACATTTATGATGCCTAATTTTCGTCAAAGAACCTCAAAATCAACTTTAAATTGACAATTTTTTGTCAAAAACCTCAAAATCATGATTATAAGAGAAAATATTTTTGTCAAAAAATCTCAAAATCAACGTTTTAAGTGCAATTTCTTTTGTCAATAACCTCAAAATCAACATTTTAAAACGCAAGTTTCATTCAAAAACCTCAAAGTTAACATTCAAAACTTTGGGGGGGGGGGGGGGCAAAGGATTTAATTTGTTTAAAAGGGGTTTTGTTTTCGATTTAACGTCCGGGAGGCTAGCCCTCCTAAGCCATAGGCACGGTCAGACGTGGTCAAACGTCTTACACAAATATTTGAAGCGTTTGACCAAATCGTACCTCACTAAAGGTACTACTCATTGCCTCAATCCCCTGAGTTGGGAGATAGGAATACAGCGCCGCGTTTAGAACATGAATATGACTAGAGTGGTCACCCATCCATGTTCTAACCTCGGCCGACTCTGCTTAACTTCGGTGATCTAGTGGGAACCGGTGTATCAGAGTCGCTAGGCCGTACCCCTGCGAAGGGGTTCGCACTGTGAAAAAGTTTGGGAACCTCTGTTTTTGCCAAATATATTTTTCTAAATGCCAATTTTCTGTTAAACATTTTTGCATCTTATCTGCACCAGATTTTCATCAAATAGATCGTTGATACTAAGGAGGTTCCACCTCCCCAAAAAACGGAATTTTTGGTAGAACACCACCGACCTTCACCATAGCATAACATTCAGGTAGGGCCTTGGCTTTGTTCCGCCCGCCAAAAAGTTTTATTATTGATTATTCAACCATTTTGAAATCCCCCTATAAGTGCGAAACTCGTCCAAAATGACATATTTCCAATGATAATTAACCGTCCGGGTTTCTCATTTCGGCATTATGTAAATCATTGATGAATATGCGTAGGTTCATTATGTTTTGTGGTTTTCAAAAAATCCAGGTTTAAAGTCCGAGTTGAAGCCTAAAAACTTAAAGTTAAAAACGTCGAGATAAAAAAAAAAACTAGGTCCCTGGAAAAACTGTCCCTTCTATCAGGAATGTGTTGCGATACGAGTTGGAAAGGTCGTTATCCTGTAATTTAAGAAGTTGCTCTGCACCCCCCTTGCCAGGCCTGGGTCGGGGGGCGAAGAGCGAGGCTGTCAGGTAGATAACACATTGTAACAAAAGAGAATCAGCCGTGGAAAACGGGGAGGAGGAAGATAAGGGCAGATAATTTAGGCACTGTTCCAGGCAGACTAGAATAATTTAGCGACGCTTCTGGAACGGGGCCGGGAAGAACGCCGGTATTTAATTAGCATCTGCTCATTGTCTACCTCCTCCCCTCTCCCTCACACAACTCACCTTACAAATCCGCCTCTGAATATCCTCCCTTACAATTCGACCTCCTTTCACTATTTTTTCAACATCCTCATCATCCAGCCAATTCGAAAATCAATATGGAAGGGCGGAACGCTGCATTCCTAGAGCTGCAGAATTCTGAATGTAGCTGATTCATTGTAGTTGAAATATTTATTTTTCCGTTAATCTTTTTATTTTTTTATCATCGCGTTTCTGTCGATGGAGAACAGAAGAGAAAAAAATACATCACAAAAAAATTCTTTTTAACCTTCGGACAGGGCTAAAAATCTACCGCTCCTTCCATTGGGGTGTTTGTGAAACCAATTCATTCCTCTCGTATTCTGTTTATTTTCGGGAGGAAAATCTCGCCCGGGTGAAATCACTCCAGTGACACGAGTTCGTGGCCTTTTGGGATTGCGAGGGCGAAAGGGGTTCTGGTTTCGAGATCGATTGTTCACTGCAGGAGACCCAATCATTATTTCCTTTTTTAACTTTTTAACTCTTTAAAATAACGAGCACGTGCATTTTCTTTCATTTACCCTAATTTGACACACACGTATAGAATGACTCAAAACCGCTCCGTCATATAGAGGCACCCTTATATCTTAAAATCAAAGCCTGTTATGTTCTAAGCCTAAGCAGCAGTCATTAGTACGGATCCCTGGAGTAATCAGAGATTGAGAGAATAGGGAATGGTTGGGGGCGAAGCACTTTATGTCTCACTTTCACTCAACTTAAACAAAGGATCAGAGTTTGTCTCAATTACTCACTAATTAGATTACAGTAAGATGGCACCCATTTAAGATTTTTTATTTCCATCATTTACCTGATTTTCAATTAATTATATTTGACAATCAAGTTTGTATAAACAATGAACAATAATTAAAATTTAATGAGATTGACAAATATTAATTGTTACATTGCAATATCTACCGTCAACAGTGAAATTATTAATTTATAATTTAAAATAATATACGGTGATAGGTCAATGGTGGAGAGGGTTGGGTGGTTTTTTTAATATCAATTCATCAAGTTCCTCCTCCCAACTATATTTTTTATTTCACCAATCACTTAATGTGAAGGTAACATGACTGTTACTTTGCAGTGGTGCCGCCCCCCTCAAGAATTAAAATTTAAACTTTTAGCGGATTTTTTTTATATGCATCGTGGTTTTAGGTGTTTCAATTTTATTTCAGTTATTTATAAGCGAGATAAAAATGTGGGGATGCATTTCTGATTTGTTTCCATATAACTTTTGTGTCTAGAAATAAATATAAAAACGACTTTACAAGCGAGGCTTTTTCTTATGTTTTTTTTCTTCTTATTGCTAGTTCGGGATGAAAACTTTTCTCTGAGTATTTTCTTTTTTTCCTATCCTTCTGGGAAAAGAGGAAAGCTTCTTCGAATGCCTATTTGAATGTGAGGTTACCCTATTGCTTTGCGGCTCTGAAATAGCGCGTGGGGGAAAGGGTGGGTTTCGGAATCAGATATTGACTGGAATATCAAGGCCTACAAGGAACGGGGAGTTGAAGCCTTCAAACCTTATTTACATAGAACCTCACACTACTTGTCATTCCAATTTAACATAAGGGATATGTGCTCAGAAACGATGCTCCCTTTCATAAGCCTCTTTTATAGCTACATGAATATTACATTATAATTTTTTTATTTCCAACCGCAAACTTCACTATTGCGGAACTGTTATTTCAATTGGTTAAAAAAAATCAAATTTTATGGCGATATGTGAATTTAGGGCCGTTTATCATTGGATTCAAAAGAACACTTATCCTGCGACTTATGGCGGAGATATACTTAAGGCTTTTTTTCATCGACAAAAGAAGAATGTCTAAGCTCGAGGTCGATTATTCATATTTCGCCCGAACAAAGGGGTCCCCAAGACATATCGATTATCGAGTTCATTTGAAAAACGACTGTGAGAGGTATATGGTTTGGCATTTATCCAAAAAGAGGATAAAAAAAAGCTTTAAAATCTTGAGGATAAATAAATTTATATTTTTGTACGTCCTTTGACATCCGCTCGAAGCAATTTTGATTAACACCCTTGTTAGAGACGGTCCACTTTAGCCCTTCGTGATTATTCAAACAATGGTAAATGTCAATAGCACACCCTCTAATTGCATCCACCCTCCCGGGCGCATCTCCCCCACCGCTCATTCCGAAAGCTTTATTGACAAGAGTTTGTTGCATCGTTAAATCCCTTTTCGAGCCATGTTTTTGCCATCTGTGTCCACATTTTGATGCCCGCCTATCACACAGGGGGTTATCAAAACCTCAAATTTTCTACCGTTTATTGAACGGTGAGATATGAACGGTTACATGGAACTGGAAGCGTTTATAGTCTCAGGGAAGCAAAAAGTCCTAATTCTGGAGACACTCAAAAAGTAATGAATAAAATATTCTTTGCTTTTTCAAACTTTTTAACAACGAACCGACTTAATTATTAATTTTGCTTTAATATTCTAGCCTAAATTTGAAACTTTTTTTTATAATCGCCTTTTGTCGCTTCGCTGTCGCCTTGGTGCCGATAAATCATCCAAATATGTCGGCCAAGATGCTTTTAAGATTTATGGTTTTTTTATCCCATAACCGAGGAGAATGTATTTCGATTCAATTTGTACGGTTTGTCATCCTCTGAATGGAGGATTCTTGAATAATGAGTCATTAACGTGTATTGTCCATTCGTATAAAGCAGCGGATTTAGTGCTAACTTGGGTGCTTCCGGTTGCCCATTAACGGTTAACTAGTCCCATCCGTGGCTATTAATTTAGAACATATTAATCCAACCGGTTTGAAGTAAGAACGCGCTTTATTACGGTTTTCTCGATCTCCATTGTTTGGTCCCCACAAGAGTGGGGCTGAGTGACGACCTAAGGCCCTGTGGGGCCCCTCACTCCATTACCCTCAGCTGGTCAAATTTGCTTTCTTTCGTTATTTCCCCGCCAGTGGAGATTTCGTGCAGAGAATTCGAACTTCCCTAATATGTCACCATATACATAGGTAGGGTCTTAGGAGGTTGGGTATCGTTGACCAAACCAAACCAGACCAAACCAGACCAAACCAGACCAGACCTTTTTCTCTTACAAACATGATTCCCTTTTTGCTAGTGACGAATATGTCACTTCTTTTTCGACTGATTACACTAATGAGGAAACTAACACCTGCTTATTTGCAGATGGGGAGGATGAGGGTGGTCTTTGAGGTAGGGAAAGCACTAAAAGACGGGGCGTCGGTAGAAAAGGGTTTGAACGGAGGGAATCGCTTGGGGGAGGACGGGTCGATCAAAGGGTAGCTCGATCCAAGTCAAACATAGGCGCACTGTTTCGTCAAGTTTACGT
Organism: Orius laevigatus; assembly: GCA_018703685.1. Taxonomy (NCBI): domain Eukaryota; kingdom Metazoa; phylum Arthropoda; class Insecta; order Hemiptera; family Anthocoridae; genus Orius; species Orius laevigatus. Next base: position 35,309 of record JAGWEN010000501.1, on the reverse strand, counting down.
CGTCTAAACTTATACAAGCCGCTCGATCCCACCCTTCGATTCACCCTTTTCCGTTCCTTATCAATTTGGGAACAGACAATTCTAAAGTAAACCTTTTTCCCTTTTATGCCTCTATCGAACCATCTATGTCATTCTTATTCGCACTTTTATCCTGTAGGCCGGAAAACATCAAAATTGAGCCTTTCCATTTTAAATTTTCATGATTTTTTGGTTTTTTTTAACTATTTGGACAGTATGAAAACAACGTTCGGTTAAATCGAACAAATCCTGATTACTGTTTAATCGTATTTTGATATTCTTCGTTCTCTAAGCTTCATTCGAACGGCCTAAATCTCCATCGACCTGTTGCTCCCGGATTACTTTTTGTTTTTTTAGTGAACGACCAGATTGACCGTTTTTAAATTTTTTTTTCCTTTCATTTGTCAAAGAAATATTTATGCTCTGCACACGAATACTTTATTTTAAAAGTAATTTACATGTTTTAAATTAAAACTTGGAAATGTTTCCAAATTCAGACAAGTTTAGTTTTTCAATTAAAACTCCACGAGAAAGTGAAGGAGAAGGGATCAAGAAATTTCTCTCTCTACGGAGTTTCTTGTTTACTCCCAAACATGTTCATTACTCAGGGGGTACCTTGGATTGTTGACTCGTCAAACTGTCATTTATCCCCTCTAAATATGGATTCGAGTTAGATTAAATTTCAGCCTTCCTCTTCCTAATCTGTTTTACAAAATTTAATTTTACCTTTGTCAATCCAAGAGAAGGAAAAAAAAATAGTTTCCCCTTCTTAATCCTATTTTATGTGAAAAAAATCAAAGGACGTTATAATTAAACGCTGATTTAATTTTACCTGGAAGTCTCTTTGATTTGCGAATTTATAAAATAAAGGGGGGGAGCGTTGTATCGAGAACAAAAGATGGCTTTCAGGAAAGAAGCTTTTCTCCCAATACGGAAAGCAATCCCAAAGCAAATGAAGCTTCAAACTCTTTTCAAATTCAAAATCGCCCTTGTGAACATGTCAAAGGGTTAAATCGCTAAGAAGATTAACCTTTTATTTTCACTAATCCAACATACTTGACGAAAATGAGTCGAATTTAAACACATTTAAATTTAAGGCTCAAGGTTTTCCCCATTCAAGGCTTTTAACCTGCCCCAGAAGCATGGTTCAAAAGTTCTACATAGTTACAATCAGACCTTCACGTTCGACTAGTTGAATTAAACTCTTTTGAAGAATTTACATCTTTGGTAAAGTTGTTCAAAAGATTCTGGGACATTTTACTTTGTCAGACGAGATCAACCTATTTTCGTTCTCAATCACCACATTCCATCTAAAATCGATATTACTCAAGAATTAGCCAAAACTCGAAAGAAAGCCTTCATCCGTCCTGAGCCAATTTCTGTTTTTTACTAATCTAGGAACTAGGCCTGATTGCGGTCAAAATAGTCCAAAAATTGAGTTTTTTGTCTTGTTGAGTTTGTGTCTCCCAAATCACCTAATCCACCCTAACCACAAAAACAGGCCAAACTGCCTAAAACAAAACTGCCCGAATCAGCCAAACTGCCCTAACCGCCAAAATCAGCCAAACCAAGGGAGGATAGGGATGTAACAAAACCGCTCAAACCTTTCCTTGGTTTTCCCCCTGTAGGGAGACCTAAATACGTTTACTCTTTTCTACTCACCACTGTTCTCAATAGTGGATTTAAATGACATCCAAGAATCCCCTTGTTTCTGATAATAAAATACCTGAGCCGCAAAAAAACACTAAACAAGGTTCTTTCCTTTTTTTTCTTCGTTGAGGAAGATTAGTGACAAGTTTGTGGGAGTGACAGGAGACAGATCCTTGACCCTCGAATAAGTCAAGAGGCTGCACTGCCACCGGCAAGTATAAATTACAAAGGTCTCTTTACGACACAAGGGCCCAAAGGAGGAGGAGGAAGACAATTAAAGTCATCTTCAGCTCCTCCCCTCCCTCCCCCTCCCCTCCCCCACGTCAAAGCATTAAGACAAACTCCCTTCCACTCAAACCTGTCCAACTGTCATCGGCTACTGTCCACCTTATAAAAATCACAAACTTTTATAAACAATCAAACATTCTTTATTAAAAGCAACTTGAAAGAAGGCCTAATTTGGAGAAAATAAACAAAATTTAATTTTAAAACCTATTATCGAAGTCAATGTAAGGGTTAAATAAATCATCCCTTTTTTTAAGACAATATTTGTAATTATGCTCGGAGAAAATTGAAAGGGAGGGGGAAATGGGAGGATGTAGTGTTGGGAAGGAAAGGGGTTGCGTATTACTTTGCGGGCGAGGGTCGTTAGGCTAGACAGTAATAACCCGTAAAATAACGCCCAGAGGTTGTTTATAAGGGTTTTCTCCCCCCCCCTTCCCCTCGGCCGCTTTTCATTTCTTACGTTTCCAAAGAAAAAAAAAATTTGTCGGTCCGAGGCGCTCTTCTCACACTAATCATCTCGTTTTAAAGCCCCAAAGGCTCTTTGGTTTGATTGAACAGTGAATTAATCAAAAATTTCTTCATTCAAAGTCTCAATTTTGGCTAAATCCTTTATAGTCCTTTATAGTATAGGCTATGTATAAGATTTTATTGTTTAAATGGTCCATTTAGATCCCAATAGTTTTTGAAAAGTCCCAACAAATGGTTTCCCGGCAAAACTTTTGGCGGCCCAAAAACCTCAACTTTTTTCGGTTTTCTGCATATAAACCGAAAACGGGACATATTTTGTGCAAAACACTTTAGTAGTATTTTAAAGTGGACGGAATTCTGCGAAGATTAAAAAAAAGTTTGTTCAAATCGGTCCAATAGAAAAGTTTTTACAGGCAATTAAAAAAAAAAATTATTATTAAAAAAAGCGGTGTGGATCCTAAACGATAAAATCCACAACACCTCCTGAACAGGATGAAACAAAAAGTTTTCGGTTTCGGAAAAAATGGAAGTTTTTTTAATTGTATGTAAAAACATGTCTATTTTGCTTATTTCAGCAAACTTTTTTTTAATCTAAGCAGAATTGTATCCTCTTTAAATTACTACTGAAGAGTTTTCCACAAAATATGTCCCGTTTTCGCTTTATATGCAGAAAACCGAAAAAAGTTGAGGTTTTCTGGCCGCCAAAAGTTTTGCCTGGAAAGCATTTGTTGGCACTATTCAAAAACATGTTATTGGGACCCAATTGGACCATTTAAAACGATAAAATCTTTTACACCACCTTTTGCAAGTCAAAATGCTCTGTAGAACGGACTATCATTATTTATCATCGTGGCTAAAATACCTAAAAACAGTTCTTATGGCTCAAACCTGATTTTTTTGAAAGAAACAAAATTAGCTCAAAAATTGATTTTAAAGTTGAAAGGATTTTTACATCCTAATTTTTCTTATCGGCTTTCCCACCTTTTCCTTTAAGATTTTTTAATTTTATGAAAAATTTTCTAAGCAAAATAGATTTTGTGAATACCTCAAAGTTAAGGCTAAAACAAAACTTTTTCTCCTTTTTCTTTTTAGAAGAAGGTAAAAGGAATTTTCTTTTTATTGAAAGCTAACAGGCGAATGTTTCGTTATACAAATTCACTCTCGTGGAAGAGAAAGTCAATTTTACATCAAGCTATCGTATAACATCTCATTTTTCCCATTTTCTTCGGCTTCCATTTTTTAAGGCAAACCTAAGAAATAAAGGAGTTTTTTTACTCAAATGTTTCTTTTTCGATTCCCAAATGGAGAAATTGAATTTATATAAAAATTTGATCAAAGTCGAAGATTTTCTCAATTAAATTTCTTTTTAAGACGTCGAAAACGTCTTAAGTAGTCAAAAGAAAATTTAATTAAGATAATTGCCAAGACGGGATTTTGAAGGAAAAAACGAGAAGGAAAAAGAAGAAAAAAATTCAGTGCCATTAACAATTACAAGGGGTTTGAAGGGATCTGTAAACACGGCGGGTATTAATCAAATTTGAGTTGGTTTAATCCTCGAGAGTGAGTGGGAGGGAAGGAGAGAGGGCTCATTTCTCAAACCCTCCCTACCCTGGGCTCCTTTAACCCCGGCTTCAACCCCGTGTCTCGGGTTAGCCATAGCGTGCTTAGCTAAGTAATAATTTCCATGTCGCCTCATCCTTCCTCACTCTATTGTAATTTAGGAAATTTATCGAAAACAAGCTTTATTTTTATTATTGTTACAAAAAAACGCTTAGATAAACATTTCCTTGAAAATTCTCTAATGAATTTCCCTTCCGTTTTACCTAAGAAAACTCTACGTGAGAGATATGCTTCTTGATTAATTATACCTTCTTAATTACACCGAAGGGGTTGGGTAAACTGCCTCGGAACGCGATATCCGACACAAGTTCGTGAGATAAACCAAGAAACCCCAAAAGAGAGGACGAAATGGGGGGGGGATGACGAAAAATTATTAGACGTATTCATCAAATGAAGAAAAGGGGAAATGAATCAGAATTAAATCCTCCCGGCCGCAATCCACAACCAAATGGGCGCACCCCTTCCCGCAAAACCCCTCCATTGTTTCAATTTTCCCTCGATATATCATTCGGTTTCCTACTTCCTACTTTTTTTACAAAAAGAGTTCTTTTATTGTGTTTTTTTTTCAGCTCCGCCATCGTCCGTCGAGATCATTGGTCATCCGCCTAATTCTAAAATTGAAATTAAAGAGAATCAGACTTTTACGTTGGAATGTCTAGTGAAAAATTCGAAGCCGGCAGCGAAAATTGTCTGGTATCGAGGAGACGTCGAACTCAAACTAGGTAAGCATCTTTTTATTAACAAAAATGGCTTCTTTTAACTTTTTCAATAAGAAAGTTATTGTATTACCCTCGAACCCGTAGGCCCAAAAAGAGTGGTGGGGTGTTAGGGGAGGGTGGGTCGAGAGAGGGAGGTTGGGGAAGTAATGGGAGAGTTGTAAGAAAGGTGGGAATTTGGGGAGTATTTGGTGTTCCTGGAAAGGTCTGCAGTTGTCACCGGGTGAAGGCTGTGTTGGTGGGAAGATGGAGTATAGTTGGTGGAAGAGGGGTAGGGATGGTGGAATTTTGGGGGGTTGGTTGGTGGCAGTTGTTGGGGGAAGATAGGGGAGGTGGTGGAATGATAGGGGGTTGGTGGGGGAAGGTAGAGGAGGTGATGGAAGAGTGTGGGTTGATAAGGGAGTGGTGGGATGTTGCAGGGTGATGTGGGTAATGGGAGGGGGGAGGGTCATGGTGATGAATTAATGTGGGAGGTTGCCAGTAGATAGAAAACGCGGGTTCTACGCCAGAGGAGGAGGAGGAGTGAGGGGTTAAATGAGGAGGCTGGCTCAGCACTTCGCCAAGTCCAGCTCCTCGCCTCCTCAGTCCTCCTCTTCCTCCGCCACCCTAGCCACCCTACCCGGCTCCGGCGTGACCTCGTGACACCCCCCCCCCACCCATCGACGTCATACTACGTCATGTAAGATCATCAACCCCCTCCTCCCCCCACCCCATGCTGCCACCCGCCGTGTTAACTCGCTAATATTAAATCATGCTACAGCGGACTCTTATTGTACGTAGAGTTTTAACTTGATGATCTTAACTGACATAGTATGACGACGATGGGTGGGGGGGGGGTCACGCCGGAGCCGGGTAGGGTGGGGGAGGAAGAGGAGGAGGCGAGGAGCTGGACTTGGCGAAGTGCTGAGTCAGCCTCCTCATTTAACCCCTCACTCCTCCTCCTCCTCTGGCGTAGAACACGCGTTTTCTATCTACTGTTGCCCCCGCACATCCCCCTGTGGGAGACATTTAGTATTAGTCGAGAGGTCTGTAGAGCCCCCTCTATTTAACAAAGTTCCATTTATGGGGAATCCTCCTTCATAACTACCAGACTATTTAGGAGGTTGTTAATCCTTCTGTGTTGGGTGTTTTTTCCCATCTTTTGACATTTTTTTTTCTTTTTCAAAAATGAGTAACACATTAAATTTCGCTTTAAACAATTGTGGTTTCAAATTTAATGGAATAAAAATAAAAGGAATGTTGAAACCGAAAGTTTTGATATCCTCGACGTTATTAACAAAAATTGAGGTGAAAAAAAGGCAAAAAGCCTGTGAAAGATGTAATTGGACATGAGACAGTTCGCAGAAAATAATTAACGTCATGGAAAGGTTTGCACGTGGGATGGAGGGTGGCTCGGAGACTCACCTCTGGCCCCAGCTCGAAGTTTCTCATTCTCGAAAAATCACATTTGACGAGTGACGAGAGGAGGACTAATTTGCCAACAACTCGTTTTAACTTGAAATATCATTACCGTCACAAACAAGTTTCACCTTTTGGGTCGCGTCGGGCGGGGCATCAACTCGCGCCAGCTCTCAACCTCAACTTTTAATTTTTAATAGAAAAGGTCGACGGAAAAGTTTCCGACTCCGGCAACCATAACGAGTTCGGCCAAATCCGTCCTCGTCAAAACTATTTTATAACGCTCTTAATTTAAAATCTCTTTAACTTTTTTCCCCTCGCTGTATACGAGACTTTTTAATACCTATTTTACATCGAAATCCGTTTAAAAATGACGCTTTTCCCATTTATTTTTCACAACAATTTCAATTTTTGATCAAATAAACTTCAAAAAGCCTTTTAAGCTATCGTACACAGTATGTAAATTCCGGAATCTATCTGAAAAATCATTCTTTTCTGTACCAAAAACGAAAGGTTTTTCATTCAAAACAACCTTTCAGGCTTTTTCTTTTTTCCACTCTCAGGCTTTTACCCTCAAAAAAAGTTTGTTGTGTGAAATCGTAAAATCCTTTGGGTCGAAACGTGATGATGAAGGTGGAAATTTGTAGTGCGGGCTTAGACTACGGGTCCTTTAAGTACGGCGTTCAATTGGTAAAGGGCCAAAATCTATTGTTTTCATGCTTTTTTTATTTTGTGGTATTAATTCAAAAATAAAACTCTTAAAGTATTTTTTGATTCACGAGACAATCCTGTGCCAATTTTTATTCGTTTCCTTCACATTCGTCTGCTCCAGCCTCCTTCCGTTGACCTCAATAGCTTCTTTTGAAAATTTTCTAAAAGTGATTAAAAAATACGGTTAAAAAAAACCAACAGAGAAATCCTTTTTATTCTCTTTGTCTTAACGCACGGGTGAACCTTTCTTTATCTACTTTTAAGGTTTTTCCAACTTTTTTTCCCACCAAATATATATTTTTTTAACGCAAAAATAACAACTCTTTATTGTGCAAATTCGTTGTTGGAAATGAAAAAATAATTAAGTTGACAATCCACAAAGACTCAAGTTTTTATATTTAAATTAAAATATAATGAGGTATGCTTTTTTGTTCATTCCTCAATGAAAAACATATTTTAGAAGTGGATTTTCGATGTTAATTTTCTGGCTGATTTACGGCGTTTCTGAATCGGAAAATTAAAGTTACAGAGATTTCAAAGCGACGTTATTGTTGCAAGTTATCAAGTAATAACGTCGTTATTTATATTATAAAAATATTAAGTAATATGGGGTAAAAAATGTGGTGCAGAGGAAGAACCCCATTAATCAAACTTTCTCAAATTCTGGGCTCTACAGACCTCTCCGGTGTCCTTCCAACTTCCCTCACCTCCCTCAACCTCCCACCTCAACAAACTTTCATTGAGCTCCCCAATCCCCAGACTTCCCTCTCCCACCTCCCTCCCCTCAAAATCGTTTGAGTGTACAATAACTTATTTTTCGAGAAAGTTTTCTACTTTTTATTCAATAATTTCAATGTTATTTGGAAGCCACTCTATTGCATTTACCCTTCGAAAATTTAACCAGCTTAATGTTATTTGATTTCCTTTTGTACACAGACTGATTAACTGTATAAATTTTGCAATTTCCCTCTCTACAGTAATGGAACGAGGCTTTCCGTTATCGATTTTTAGGGCCCCCTATTTTTATTGTTTTTAAACAATAAACCTTTAAGGATTACCGCAGTGAATGTGTTAAAAATTGGCAAAAGAGTCAATTGGTTATGAGATTTTTCTGGATGTTTTCCCTTTTGCTTTCAAGGATTGATCTGAGATTTCAAAGGGGCACGGATGGGTTTAATATATCACGTGGGTAGTTACCAGTGAGGAGCCTCGACCACTTGACATTGAGTTCTCGATTTATGCGGCTGGTCACGGCACGTTTATAGCCGATATGACCGAATAATAATAATATATAATCCTGTCATCGCTTTCCCATTTCAATCACATACGCGTGATTAATTATATTGAATTTACCAATGTCGAAATTCGTGTTAGGCCGCCCCTTTCCCATTTAAAAAGGACTTGAAACATCTGCAAAAGTTTGGATCAATTTGGGGAAAACCGAGTTAATGAATTGCAAAACTTTTCCAAAGAGGAGGTTTTACAATAAAATCCACCGAGAGAACTTCATGTAAATGAATGTTTAATCCTATTAAAATATGATTACGCAAAACTTTTTTATTGTCTTAAAAAGAGCCACCGTTCTCTTTTGAAATTCCATTTTTTCCTCTTCTTTAGGAAGAAAAATACATTTTTTCTTCCAGATAAAAGAGATGACGTAACAGAAGAATTGCCTGCGACTAAGAAATCGAAAAGATACAACGTGACGAGCAAAATACAAATAAGGCCGACTGCTGAAGACGATTATGCTGATTATACGTGCGAAGCAAGGCATGAAGCATTGCCACCTGATATGCCCCTTAGGGTCACCGTTCAGCTCAGCGTTTTATGTAAATATAATATTTTAATCCATTTTTTTATTTCATCAATTTAAAAATTTCAGATCCTCCTGGTTCACCTTATATAGAAGGATATACTGAAGGCGAGACAATAAGAAGAGGTCAGACTGTTGAATTAGTGTGTAGGTCTAGAGGTGGTAATCCACCTGCTCAACTTATCTGGTACAAAAATGGCGAGCAGATTAGAATGGCGTACAGAACTGCTGGAAGGCTGTCCGAAAACATTTATACGTTTACAGCGGACGCTTCGGACAACAAAGCCAAATATCGATGTGAAGCTTCCAACATTATGAGCCAAGTTCCTTTAAAAGCTGAAGTCGATTTGATAGTTTTATGTAAGTTTTGAAAAATTTGGTGTTTTTTTATTCAATTTTTGTTTAGTTGCTCCTGCTCAAGTGACGATTACCGGCCCGACTGAAGCTAGAGTTGGTGATGTTGTTCCGATTACTTGTACAACTGCTAGTAGCAATCCTCCTGCTGATATAAAATGGATGATTGGTGGCAAGCAGATTAGGAATGCGACACAAAGGACGATCTCGGCACCCGAAGGAGGATGGATCACGACATCAAACACGACCGCAGTCATGGCTCCTGATCAGCGATCTCTGGTCGTCATTTGCCACGGTCTCAACAAACAGTTGACCGAAAACATCGTGAGCACGCACACCATCAACGTTTTATATCCACCAGGACCTCCTCTTATCACCGGATACACCAAAGGAAACCACATCGCTGCTGGTACTGTTCAAAAAATCTCTTGCATTTCATCCGGTGGTAATCCTCTCGCCACTCTTACCTGGTACAAAAATGACAAAAAGATAAATTCTGCGACCAAAACGACCGATAAATCCGTCTCCGCTGAACTTACAATATTGGTCAATGTCACCGACAACGAAGCGATATATAAATGTGAAGCTTCAAATCCTGCCACTGAAATACCATTATTTGAAACCATCCAGCTTAGCGTTCATTGTAAGTTTTTCTTTAATGTTTAAAACATTAATAATGTTTGTTTAGTTCCGCCCGAGCATGTCCGAATAAAGAAAGAACCTGAAGAATTAAGAGCAGGGAATGTTGCAACTTTGACGTGTGATGGATCTTCGAGTAATCCTCCTGCTGAAATGTCTTGGTGGAGGGAAGGGATTTCGGTGACTGAAGGGATCACAAATAGTTCAAAACCTGGTCTTCATGGGGGTATTGTTTCTTCCATACAACTTCGCCTAAATGTAACTCCTGATATCGACAAAGATGTATACACTTGCCAAGCAATGAACACTGCATTGCAGCGAAGTGCCCATGATGCTGTCACCATGAATGTCCTATGTAAGTCTACGTCATATTGATAATTTGTTTTAACCTTTTTGTGACAGATAAGCCTGTATTTAATGAGCCCGTTGAAACCGATTTGATTGGAAATGAAGGTGAAAGTTTGGTTTTGGCTCCTGTTGCTACAGCGCATCCTCCGACGATAACATACACTTGGACCAAAGACCGAGCACCATTGCATTCTGGTCAATATCTAACTGTAGAAGGTCCTCTTTTGAATTTCACCAAACTCCATCGAACTCACACCGGCGTTTATATTTGCGAAGCCGTCAACTCTGAAGGGTCGACCACCATCAATTTTAATATCACAGTTCAATGTAAGTTAAAAATAAAAAAGAATTGAAGGAAATAAGATTTTCTTTTAGATTCCGCTCATGTGATAGAAATCAGCGAGGGCGTTTCCGTCTCTCCGGGGAAAGACGCTGAGCTTTGGTGTAGAATCGACGGAGCCCCTTTATTGCCCGATCATGTTAACTGGAGTAGAGAAAAATACCCGGATATGCTTCATAGAACATCAGTCACTTGGAATAACAACACATCTTATTTGACCGTTCACAGTGCAGCCAAAGAAGACATCGGTTACTTCAAATGTTCGGTCAATAACGGCCTTGGGAACGAATCATCCAAAAATGTCTTCCTTATCGTCGAACGTAAGATTCATCATTAAACAAAAACTAATTTCCCTTTGCAGACAAACCTCAAATGGACCAATCACCATCTTTAAGTAAATCTGCCAGCAATAGTGGAGAAACTGGAAAACTAATATGTCGAGTTTCTGCGGCCCCTGCTGTAAATTTTACCTGGTCGAGAGAAGGTTCCATAATAACAACCGATCATCACAAATACCTTATAGAATACAAAAAGGTAAAAGTTTAAATTTTTGAATAACGAAAATTTTTAAATTATCTTTCAGATTGACAATGTTTTATTCGAGTCGGTCCTTTTGATCAGAAATATTGAACTTTCGGATTACGGACGATATGAATGTATGGCACGAAATGTTCTCGGATTTGCCACACAAACCGTTCGGTTGTCGGTGACATCTATTCCTGATCCTCCGACGAATTTGGCCGTTTATAACGTAAGCCACGATTCTTTGACGTTAGGCTGGGAGCCGGGTTTCGATGGCGGACTTACGCAAACATTTCGCCTTCGCTATCGTCCTGTTTCGAACACTGGGTCTGGAAGTCTGCCCAACTATCGATATGAAGATACAGGAAATGCGACGAAATACGTTGTCACCGGTTTAGAACTGGCGACTCAATACGTTTTTAGCGTCATGGCTCAAAATAGACTTGGAGCGAGCAGATTTTTGCCGGATACTCTCAAAGCAACAACTTCAAGTAAGTTATTCACTTCAAAATCACAATCACGCACACTTAAAATCACAATAGATAACCATTTTAGTAAATTTTTTGCACAAATTAAAGTAAACAGAAATTTTAATTTGATAAAGCACATTAATTCGTTTTTGAAATCACCAATAGAACTTTAGTAGTTATGCAATTTCACGACTTATAAATTCCCGTAACCTCCACAAGTTTAGACCGATTTCATTGTTATCTATACCGTTGGAAAGCTCTTTAAAATGGCTTTCCAACGGTATAAATATTGATTAAATTGATCTTAAATTGTGGAAGTTGCAGCCAGGGGCGGACTGGCCCGGGGGGCGGACAGGTCAAAAACCTCAAAATCAACATTTTTAAAGCCTAATTTTGGTCAAAAAACCTCGAAATCAACATTTATGAAGCCTAATTTTCGTCCAAAAACCTCCTAATCGACATTTTAAAAGCTAAATTTTTAACAAAAAAAAAAACCCTCAAAATCAACATTTAAGATGCCTAATTTTTGTCAAAAAACCTCCAAATCAACTTAAAATTGAAAAAAAATTTTCGTCAAAAACCTCCAAATCATCGTTGTAAGACCAATTTTTGTCAAAAAATCTCAAAATCAACGTTTTAAGTGCAATTTCTTTTGTCAAAAACCTCAAAATCTACATTTAAAAAGCATAATATTGGTCAAAAAACCTCGACATCAACATTTAAAAAGCCAAATTTACGTCAAAAACCTCAAAATCAACATTTTTAAAGCCTAATTTTCGTCCAAAAACCTCAAAATCAACACTTTTAAAGCCTAATTTTGGTCAAAAAACCTCGAAATCAACACATTTAAGCCTAATTTTCGTCTAAAAACCTCAAAATCAACTTAAAATTGACAATTTTTTGTCAAAAACCTCAAAAATATGATTTAAAGAGCAAATATTTTTGTCAAAAAATCTCAAAATCAACGTTTTAAGTGCAATTTCTTTTGTCAAAAACCTCAAAATCAACATTTTAAAACCTAAATTTCATCCAAAAACCTCAAAGTTAACATTCAAAACTTTGAGGATTTAATTTGTTTAAAAGGGGGCGCACTGTGAAAAAGTTTGGGAACCTCTGTTTTTGTCTAATATATTTTTCTAAAAGCCAATTTCATGTTAAAATCCCCCCCCCCATCCGGGCGCCCCTTAACTGAAAACCCACCCACACCCTAAGGTCCCAGTCCGCCCTTGGTTGCAGCCATTTAAATGTTCAGTTAGTGTTAATTAGTTCATAACTTTACATTAGTTTTAGAAATCACAAAATCTATAGATACATTAATTTTTAAGATTTTTATCACTATAATTACGTATTTAGATGTTGCACGAATGGTTTATTAATTATAACCTTAATTAACTGATATTAACCTTGCTAGATTGCATGTTTAAGATTGCATGATAACTAAAGCACTGCACTTATGATTAAATAATTATTTAAAAAGATTGTGTTCAACTAATTATCATGTTCATTTTAACAATGAAACCATCCACTTGGCTTTAAGTGGTTCAAAGATTCGCTTGTGACTAACATTATTGGGGTTAGGTGTCGCTCCTCCATCATTGCCTTCTCGAGGTTCAGGCGGAACGGGTTCGAGGGCTTCGTCTGGATTTGTGCTTGTCTTGGGAGCCGTCCTCGGAGCGATGCTGCTTATCCTGAATCTGGTGATCGTCGCATGTTGCCTGCGAAAAAGGCGATCTCGTCTTGCATCCGCTAAACACGCCCCAGGTACGTCTTTTACAATTTTTCTTTTCTGATTAGGTATGCCTGAACAACCGTTCGACAATTCCGATCTACTTTTGGTCATCATCTTAGCGGTCGCATCCACTGCGGGTGTCCTCCTTATAATTAACGCTCTAGTCATTGCATATTTTCTTTACCGTCGATACAGAAGAATCCACAAAGGAAAAGAAATGTCAGGTATAAGAGGTTAAACTTTTTAGGTTATGAAACTCATTATAGGTTATAAAATTCATTTCAAAGTCTAATAAACCCCAAATTTCCAGGAGCAAGTGAACAAGGAAGCAATAAAAGTGCCACAATCGAAATGTATGCACCAAGTAGTTACAACGAAACAGTCACAGGAGAAACCCTCAGTTCGGTTTCTGAAAAAAGCGAAAGCTACTCAGACAACCAAGAATTTAACGTAAAAATTCAAAATTTAAATGTTATTTTTTATTATGGTATATTATAGGATGATAGTCGAAAAGCTGCTGCCAGCACGTATCTTATGGATCAGTCGGAATATGCGTTTCAGTATCCAGGATATGATATTCAGCATCAAATTAAAGAATTAGAGCCTATTGGTCTTCATAGAAATTATAATCAGAATGGAGGTAATTTTGAGGTTATGATTTTTGTTTTTGAGGTTATGATTTTTTTAGGAGTTGGTTTGTCAGGTCAAGTGCTTGACAGCTACTATTCGCTGCAGCCGGATCCACGATATGTGGCGTACCCGCCGCCGGTGCAGTTTGCAGGTCCTCCGATGGCGCCGCCATTGGTACCTCCTCTCCCGGTTTCCGCACGGAATGTCCCCCCGCCGGACGTGACGGTTCTTTCGGCGCCTCCGCTCCTCTCGACCTTCAACTACAATGCCGGCCATGGAACGGAACCCGATTCTCATCTCGTCTGACTTTAACTCTCCGGGCAGACTCTGTCCCGTTCTCACCGCTCAACTGCAGTCTGAATGCCAAGCTCAAAGACTTTTTTTTGTTATTCTCAAAGACAAAAGGGCGGCCTAGTCTTTTGTGAACGTACCAAAGCGTGTACATAAACTGGATTATTCCAGTCCAAGCTCAACTTTTTAACTAATGAGAGACAAAAGTGTTAAGACTCCATTTTTTTATTTCACGTGCCAAAGATTGACAGCATCCCTAGTGCCAAACGGTACTCAAAATCAGTTTCATTTCTAAATGTCGACAAATTTTTCAAATTCATGTGATCCATGTTTAATGTTTTTGATCTCATTATGTTTCTAAATGTAGATAAAAGAAATTCGTCCGTGGTGTTATTACTTATAGTAATTTTTTAATCGCCATTTCAGGCGGTATGTTATCATTGTGTTTATGACGAATTTGTAGTTTTAAGGATCTTTTTTTAATAATAATTATGTCCTTTGTGTATCTAATGTAAATAAAGTGTAATTAAAAAATAATTTTTAATTTAATTCAACGGCCTAGATAAGAAGATAAGCTTTTTTTCTTCTTTTCTTTTAGGCTGAATAGAGACAAATTTTCTGCTCGCCCTTTCTAATCCCCTCCATTTTTCTTTTTAAATTAAGAAAGGACGAGGACGGAATAGTCTTTAGAACTAGATTTTTAACTTGTTAATTTTTTTTTAATGTGTTAATAATTGTACATAGAAGAAGAATGGGGTATATTCATTTTTCTTTCACGTGCTTATGAGATCTTATATTTTTATAAAATAAATAAAATTTAAAAGACATTTATGGTTAAACTAATTGTAAATAGTCAAAATAGTTGTCTTAATTTTTTTTTAATTAAAATATTGTAATTATGTTATGTACAAACGAATACAATAATTATAGCTATAACTTTTCAGTTTATTATTTTTCATGTTAACCTAAAACTAAGCATTTTATATTTTTCTAATATAGGCTTCTATAAATTCTTTGGTGTCTCACCGATCTCTGTGACGAAAGTATAAATGTTATGGCATACAGTGCTAATGCATAATTTCAATATAAACTTTTTTTTAAAAAATGGAGTACGCATTCTGTATCATAGCTATTCCCTGTAGTAAATATACACGTATATGATTATATTTTAAGACGAAAAAAATATAATATAAAAACGACTTTCACTTGTTTTAATGTTTATATTGTTGACATTTTGGGGCTTGGGTTTCGTCCAAATAAACAGAAGTGTGTATAATTTTTCTTTGTTAAAACAATATTTATATTTGTATGCCGATTTATTCAGGGTGGTAATTTTTTTTTACATAATCCTGTTAAATTTTTACTGTACAGGTTAATTTTTTTTAATTGCGGCATACGACTGTAAATTGTTGTTTTATATTCTTTTTTTTTGATCCAATAAATGGTTTATGTCGAGAGTACCTTGAATGTTCATCGGGATTAGCATGAAATCACCAAAATCTCTGTTGTAAACTCATTTTGTATTTGTTTAAAAAGCCCGAAAATTAATAAACTGTTCATGGATAATGTGCTTTTTAATAAGGGTACATGATGTTGTTTAAAAATTGTATTATTTAATTTCCATAAAATGCTTTAATAAAGTGTTTACATTTTAAAATGGATTTTTTTTTTTTCTATTTAAGGACATCCTTTTCTTATTTTTATAAGTATACGCTTTTATTTAGTCGTTTTATTCAATTGAGAGAACCTACAAGTTGGTAACCATCAGGCGCGGACTGGCCCGGGGGGGGGGTGGACAGAACCCACCCGCGCCTCCCTGAGAATACATAGAGGCGGCGCCCCCCGGGTCAGTTTTTTTTTTTAAGCGTTATTTTTGCTCAGAGGTTCCCAAACTGGGGGCGTAAGCTGTCCTCAAAGCGTAGCTCAAGTGGCAAATATCCCCAAAAATTTGTGGAAAACCTCAAAATCAACATTTGTAAAGCTTAAATTTGGTCAAAAAACCTCGAAATCAACATTTATGAAGCCTAATTTTCGTCAAAAAAAAAAAAAAAAAATCTCGAAATCAACATTTTATGAAGCTTAATTTTCGTCAAAAAAAAAACCTCAAAATCAAAATTTTAAAGCCAAATTTTCGTCAAAAACCTCAAAATTAACATTTGTAAAGCCCAATTTTGGTCAAAAAACCTCGAAATCAACATTTATGAAGCCTAATTTAATTTTCGTCAAAAAAACAAAATAAAAAAAAAACTCAAAATCAACATTTGTAAAGCCAAATTTTGGTCAAAAAACCTCGAAATAAACATTTATGAAGCCTAATTTAATTTTCGTCAAAACCTCAAAATCAACATTTTAAAGCCAAATTTTGGTCAAAAACCTCGAAATCAACATTAGTGATAAGTGATAACAGCCTAATTTTCATCCAAAACTCAAAATCAACATTTATGATGCCTAATTTTCGTCCGAAAACCTCATAATCAACATTTATAAAGCCAAATTTTCGTCAAAAAACTGAAAACCCACCCACACCCTAAGGTCCCAGTCCGCCCCTGGTAACCATTCACCTTTGAGCATAAAAGATTACCAACTGGATTTACACTTCTTTAATTCTCAGGTGAACCTTCCTAGAGGGAAAACGTCGAAGTCTTTTTTGTAGAAAATTTTACGAACTTTAATTTTGAATAGAACCTTTGTTTCGCTAGGATGGGTAGTTTTCGAGTTATCCACAAAAAACCTCAAAAAAGAGGGCTTTGCTCCTCCTCCCCCTTTAGCGCTATGAATTTGTTCCTCTATTTTTCCTAATTTTCCTGCGCTATTATGGGGGACAAAAACTTAATTTTTAGACAAAAGAAGTTTTCAATCATAGTATATTTATTTATTTTTATTTTTTTAACAAGGTACTTATCCATAGTGCTTGGTACGCAGTTTATAGACGAGGAATAGCCCTCGACTTGTAAACGTTTCACGGAATAAACGCCCGAAACGAATGGTGGGGACTGAAGAGTGAAGAGTCCAAGATCCTTCTCCCCTTTGTCGGATCCGGGACCGCCAAATGTACCATCCAGTTATGATCCAGTACTGTTCGTCGACGGATAACTACTTCACCTATGGCTAATTTATTTACGATCGTTTATCTCAGTTTATTTATAGGTTCGTATTTTTCTAAGTTATTATGATCATTTTACCTTTGTTACTTGTTAGTAATCGAACAGGGAGTTAATTTTGTTCTTTTTGAATTTTTTACCAAAACCCTAGTTTTAATATTATATTTAAAAAAAAATTAAATTATAGTAATTTAGCTTTTTTTTTGGTCATCGGTCCATTAGTGCAGTCTAAAAAGAATTAACATTATTCTATGTCGCAATTTACTATTGTTGGTTTATTAGGCCCTATTACCTTAACAGAAAATTTTATTCTTTGACATTAAATTAGGCGTATTTATACGATAAAGTACCCTATAAAAACCCGAGAAACGGCCCTAATTCGTCCAAATGTGAGGTTTTACAGCGGTTTAATCTAAAATTTTACCTCAATGGTAAAATAACATGCTATTGGATTAATTCTTGTGTTTTATCATTCCGGCCGGAAACGCGTTTTACGGCTCGCATGTGGAACATTTAAACCCCTCATTTTTACTCAATAACAAAATTACACCTTGACGGGGAAAAAATGGCACATAAAGACATCTCAGGTAATCAAAACACTTTTACGATTTCTAACATCTGCCAGGATTGCCAGATGTGGACAAAAAAGTGTCATCGTTTCTAAAAGGTTGGGTCTTTTTTTATCTTGGTTCCTAGACTAGCGTGAATTTTTGAATCCTAAGCATGTTTTTTGTTGTCCATCCTCAGGCATTATCTACGTATTTGACTAGACCAAGATTCTAATCTAAAACATGTACAATACACCTATTAAATAAGCAATTAGATTACAATATTTACTTTAATTAAAGTAGAGATATTTATAAGATATTTTAGAAGCTAGGAAAGAAAGAAAAATTGTTGCTGAACAAGAGTTCCATGCTTGATTTTCTGTTCAGAAAACTGAATTTTAAGTTAGATTGTGCACGTTTTTGCCCTATAATTTTAAGGCTGTACTAAACCACGTGGATTCACTATTCCGGCTTTTTCTCCGGATCTGATGAATATTTTTTAATTTTTTTTTTTAAATTATTAATAAATAAACCGATGTACATATTCATGTGCGATTTTTTACTTTTTTGAAAATTTTTTTTTTTTTGAAAAAGCCTTTTATATCCTATGCTCACGAATTTTGGGCCCATGATGAAAATTCTTAATTTTTTCTAGAACGAATAAAACTGTGAAATCAAAAATCGGTTCAGTAGTTTCGGAGAAAACACAGGAAATGGAGAAAACGATCTTCAGGTGCTACCACCTGATGTTAATTTTTTCAACTAAAATTTACTTCAACATTGAAATTCAACCCTAAAAAAAAACTCCGCTAATCTGATCCAACATTTTTAGCATTTTACACTGTTGAAAATGTTAGGTTTAGAACAGCCTTAAAGGGTTACTAGTACCTACTACTTTTCTTTTTGAGAAAGTTATTTTTATTAAAAAAATTGAAAAATTTATTTTTTTCCCACTTTTTCGCTATTTATTTTTTCTCATGCGAAAAAATAAACAAACCGTTTACTTTAAAAATTGTTTACAAACATACCAGAAACAACTCATAATTATTTTTTTAATCTACCTAGTTATTGACATTTTAGGTAGATTTCTTTCAGAAAATCTACCTATTGCAATGGGGGCAGTAGTCTCAGATTCAAAAATTTTTGTGATAGGTTTTCATTTCAGACCCCCTGGACCCCCAAACCACCCTCAACTCAAAAGTTTATATATATATATATGTATGTATATATGTATATATGTATATATGTATATATTCGCACGATAACTTGAGTAATTTTTACTTGATGATCATGAAATTCGGTATTTAGGGCTTTTAAACTAATAGAATTTATGAGTTCGTTAACGGCTGAAATCGGACCAGCGGTTTTGGTACTTTACTTAGGGCCTAAACTGGGTATCTCCTAAACCGTTCATCCAATCGCTTTCAAACTTAAAAGTGATGTTATGGGGATGGCTAAGAAAGATTTAAAGTTGGTTTGGATCAGCTGGGTGTAATAGATTTGAATCTAGGTAAAAAGAAAATTTTTGAATTTTTACCGGGAAACAGATGATTTATTTTTTTCTTCGAATTTTAGAAACTTCGAGATCTAACCATCTGAAAGAAATCTACCTCTTTAGTCCTGCTGCCGCGGGACTCATTTTTTTTGGAAGAATTTCTATTTATTTTAGACAAATCATGACAATTCGAAATAAGTAATTAATTAACCTTAAACTTCCATAAATTCCTTTATTTTAAACCGATTTACCTGAAGATTTAACGTTTGAAACAAGATAAATATTATGTAAGCATAAAAAATTGAAGATATTTTTCTCAATTCTTAACAATTTTTTGGCTAAATCCCCAATTTTAAATAGGTTTGGACCCTTTCTTTTGACAGGAAAAGGCCCCTTTATTTAATAAATTTTATTCCTTTTGAAAAAGAGGACCCCTTTAAGATAGAATTAGACTCTTTTTCGACAAGAACCCTCTACGTAGATTTTGACTAAAAGTACCCTTTCAGCATTGATTTGTTCCATCGAAACCAGAAACAAAGTAAATTTATGGATTCCATGGGTTTGGAAGCCAAACTTCGAAATGACTCCTATAAAAACTACCTTTTTATTGAGGAAGTTTGAAGAAACTCCCCCTGTGAAAAATTGCTCGACCCTGGGTCAACGACGAATAAACGAATGAGTTTTTAACGAAAATTAATAGGGGGTAGCCCATGAAAACGTTCGATTTGTCACGTATAATTACCATTGATTGAGAACAAAAAATTTATTACCATCCTAAAACTATTTATTGTTATTACAAAGCTTCAAAGATTCCGAAATAATTTGTTTACTTTAGTAATCATCTTTCATGGATATAGGTCCACGTGGGGTCTTTAGAGGTCGAAAGACACGGACCGCCGATCCTGAAGAGGAAGTCGGTCTGAATGTGTGCTATGAGGGGAAACAAAAAAATGTTCGCCCACGTAAAACAACAAACAAAACTGAAAACTTCGTAATTTAAACCTGATTGTTCGAAACTAAAGGCGGCCTACCTCCCTCTTGTCTAATTGCTACGGGCACTTAATTCGTTAACGTTAATTGCAAGATTATTAGCGAAAGAAATTACGTCATAGGTCCACTCGGTTTCAATCGAAATTGATTTTTTTCTTAGAAACCGTAAAAAAAAAAATTTATAGCTTCAAGTTCAATCCATTCACTTTCCATTTGTATAACTTCTAGCCATTTACCTATCAAAAAGTGTACATTTTGGATGTTTTCGCTTTTATTTTCAAATTGTGATGACCTTAAAAGTGTCGGAGAGGGCAAGGAGATGGCTCTTGTTAGACAACAATTGGCCTTTTGTAAAATCGAGGATTGGACAATTGGTTCTGAATATGAGTAAGAGTTCGTCAATAGGGGATGACCCTAAGAATTGTCCTACCGCTGTATATAATGCGCCCATATATCCTCCAATAAATAATTGACATCTCACTATCTACAAGCGACACTCGAGAAATTTTTTCAAGCGTCCTTTTTTTTTAATTGAAAGTTTATACGTTTTACAATGTAAAATAAGCTTTACAATGATTAAATGACTTTTGAAGATGCAGCCTTCAGAAAGATTAGTTTAGGTTTATCAGTGATTGAAATGTTGCGAATAGTCTTGGTTAGACCAGGAAAGTCCCGAAGTTTACGAAATGCTGCAGTACATTTTGGTCTTAGCATAAACTGTCCCGATTTTAACTTTCTCAAGAAGTCAAAATGTAATTTGAGACTGGTGGTCACAACTCACAAGTCCTGAAATAGAATATCGATGTATCATGTGAACATTTTTTAAGGGCGTAATATATGTACCTACTGATGGGACTGATATTTTTCAGGTTTTTCATATTCCTATGATGACCGAGCTCCAAGTTTCAAAAGCATCCCGACGACTTTCAAAACGAGAGAGCACGAAGTGGTCATAATCCCTTGCTACGTCGAAAATCTTGGTAAGTTCTTATTTTTTATATTTCCGTGAATCTTCTATCGCTTTTTTTTATAGGTGGAAGTAAGATAAAGTGGTTGAAAGACGGCGAAGTGATAGCGGAATACGAACGCGCTTACAAAGAGAATGTGATCCTTCACAAAAATAATTCGTTGGAAGTTGGAAACGTGAGCTCTTCGGATTCCGGGGAGTACACATGCACTGTCGTGAGGCCTTCGCCTTGGGATCCGATCAGCCAACATCATAAAATCGAAGTTCAATGTAATATTGGATTAACGACGTTGAATTATTACAGAAACGATGTTATAGTTCCGCCTTCTGTCATTCTCAAACCCTACGAAAGGGAAATCGAAGTCGAACTCAATCACGAGGTTTTTGTCAAATGCGAAGTCGACGGTGTGCCCAAGCCTTTTGTGCGATGGCTTTTCAAAGTAAGTCGGAATCAGAAAACAGGCTTTGGTTTTCAAAGTCAAATATTTAATTTTAAATTACTATTTCCATTTACAATGAATCAAACAGTTTTAACCAACGTGTTAATTGAAGATCGTGACTACTCCTAGTTTGCCTTGATTAACACGATTAACGCGTTACCTAATTGAAAATAGTGAATACCCCTAAAATTTGCCATGATTAAGATGATTAAAAAGTGTTAATTGAAGACCGAGAATACTCCTAAAGTTTGCCCTGATTAACGCGATTAACGCGTTACGTGATTAAAAATGGTGAATACCCCTAAAGTTTGCCATGATTAACACGTGTTAATTGAAGATCAACACGTGTTAATTGAAGATCAACACGTGTTAATTGAAGATCAACACGTGTTAATTGAAGATCAACACGTTTTAATTGAAGATCAACACGTGTTAATTGAAGATCAACACGTGTTAATTGAAGATCAACACGTGTTAATTGAAGATCAACACGTGTTAATTGAAGATCAACACGTGTTAATTGAAGATCAACACGTGTTAATTGAAGAGCAACACGTGTTAATTGAAGAGCAACACGTGTTAATTGAATATCAACACGTGTTAATTGAAGATCAACACGGTTAACACGTGTTAATTGAAGATCAACCCGGTTAACACGTGTTAATTGAAGATCAACCCGGTTAACACGTGTTAATTGAAGATCAACCCGGTTAACACGTGTTAATTGAAGATCAACCCGTGTTAATTGAAGATTAACCCGGTTAACACGTGTTAATTGAAGATCAGTGTTAATTGAAGATCAACCCGGTTAACACGTGTTAATTGAAGATCAACCCGGTTAACACGTGTTAATTGAAGATAAACCCGGTTAACACGTGTTAATTGAAGATCAACACGGTTAACACTTGTTAATTGAAGATCAACACGGTTAACACGTGTTAATTGAAGATCAACACGGTTAACACGTGTTAATTGAATACCAACACGATTAACACGTGTTAATTGAATACTAACCCTTTTAACATGTTTTAATTGAAGACCGACACGATTAACACGTGTTAATTCAAGATAGCGAATGCCCCTAAAGTTCAGTGTTTACTATGATTGACACGTGTTAATTGAAGATCGTGAATAACCCTAAAGTTTACCATGATTAACACAATTCAGGCGTTTATGACAAAAAAAAAATTTAAGCATATCATGAAATGTTTTTTCAATGTGGAAGGACAAAATTGAAGCTCTCCACAACCATTTTGGAAGCACAAAAGCTCGGAAGCTTCCAGTACAGGATTTTGAGGCTTATCTACGAATTACAGTTTAAAATTTCAAAACAAAATTCTTTATTGTAAAATCAGCTGATTTAGTGGTGTAAAATATGAAAAACCTCAGATTGCGTCTTGCAAAATCGAAGTTCTTGAATCTTCAGTTCGCAAGTTTTAGTGTTGAGTGGTGTTTCGATTTTACGTCTTGAACTTTTTCTATGGGTTGTGCATAATGACGAAACTAGATGGGCCTAATGCTGAATACGGTATTACTCTTAAGGAGCTTCGAGAACTGCTGGAGCATCGCGGACATGAAGGAGTTCAGAAAATTCAAGAGATAGGTGGAGTTCAAGAAATTTGTCAAAAATTGAACACCTCTCCGACTAAAGGGCTTGACGGGTCTCAAAAAGATTTGGAACATCGACGAGAAGTATTCGGCTCGAATTCCATACCTCCGAAACGTCCGAAAACGTTCCTTCAACTAATGTGGGAAGCTCTTCAGGATGTGACGCTTATGTTTCTTATGGGAGCTGCAATCTTATCGTTGAGTTTGTCGTTTTTTCTGGATGAACTGGGAGATGAGCAAGCTGAGGATGAGGGTTCTCATGGATGGATCGAAGGCGTCGCGATTTTGGTTTCTGTGATTGTTGTGGTTGTCGTGACTGCTTTCAACGATTACACCAAAGAAAAGCAATTTAGAGGCCTCAAAGGCAAAATCGAAGGTGAGCATAAGTTTTCGGTCATCAGGTCGGGTGTTGTCGAACAGATATCAGTAAGCGAAATCGTAGTCGGTGACATTTGTTTGGTAAAATATGGCGATCTTTTGCCAGCTGATGGGATTCTGATACAAAGCAACGACCTCAAAGTTGACGAATCTTCTTTGACTGGAGAATCGGATCATGTTAAAAAAGGAGAAGCGTTCGATCCTATGGTCCTTTCGGGCACGCATGTCATGGAAGGAAGTGGGAAAATGCTTGTCGCTGCTGTTGGTGTCAATTCTCAGGCTGGAATCATTTTTACTCTTATGGGGGCTGCTGAACAAGAGAAGAAAAAATCGAAAAAGAAAACGAAAAAGAAGAGCGTTGATGAAGAGTCTCCTGTTGAAAATATAGAAGAAAAAAAAGAGCATGTTGAAGATGTCAAAAAAGAAAAATCAGTACTCCAAGCGAAATTGACCAAACTTGCTATTCAAATCGGCTACGCAGGTGCAGCCATCGCAGTCCTTACAGTCATCATCCTCATCGCACGATTTTGCATCCAGACCTTCGTGATCGAAGAAAAGCCTTGGAAAAACGTTTACCTTAAAGAATTCGTCAGACGTTTCATTATCGGTCTCACTGTATTGGTCGTCGCTGTTCCAGAAGGCTTACCATTGGCTGTCACTTTGTCTCTGGCGTATTCTGTCAAAAAAATGATAAAGGATAACAACCTCGTCAGGCATTTACACGCGTGTGAAACAATGGGAAATGCTACAGTAATCTGTTCTGACAAAACTGGAACCCTTACTACGAACAGAATGACTGTAGTGCAGTCCTACATATGTGAAGTTTTGAACAAAACAACGCCTAAATTTGCCTCATTACCTCCAAATGTTGGAGGCTTGTTGATCCAATCGATTTCGATAAACTCAGCTTATACGTCTAGAACGATGGCAGGTGATAGTCCAACTGAACTCCCCAAACAAGTTGGGAATAAAACTGAATGCGCTTTGTTGGGATTCGTCCAAAACTTGGGGCAAAACTACGAAACCATCAGAGAAGACGTTCCAGAAGAAATGTTCACTCGAGTCTACACCTTCAATTCTGTCAGGAAATCAATGTCGACTGTGATACCTCGCCAAGGTGGTGGTTATCGACTAATAACCAAAGGTGCATCAGAAATCATATTGAAAAAGTGTTCATTTATTTATACAAAAGGAGGTAAATTAGAAAAGTTTACTTTTGAAATGCAGGAAAGGCTTGTCAGCAAAGTCATCGAAGTCATGGCTGCTGATGGTTTGAGAACAATTTTAATAGCATATCGCGATTTCGTGCCTGGGAAAGCCGAAATCAACCAGGTCCACTATAAATCAGAGCCAAACTGGGATGATGAAGAGTACATCGTGAATAACTTGACAGCAATCTGTGTTGTCGGTATAGAAGATCCTGTACGACCAGAGGTCCCACTCGCCATCAAAAAATGCCAACGAGCTGGAATCACCGTAAGAATGGTGACCGGTGATAATATCAACACTGCCAAATCGATTGCGATGAAATGCGGCATTATAAAACCTGGAGATGATTATATAATATTGGAAGGGAAAGAATTTAACCGAAGGATAAGAGACTCGAATGGAGAAGTGCAGCAGCATTTGCTGGACAAAGTATGGCCGAAGTTGCGAGTGCTAGCGAGATCTTCCCCTACTGACAAATACATCCTTGTCAAAGGCATAATTGAAAGCAAAGCTACAGAAAACAGAGAGGTCGTCGCAGTGACTGGCGATGGTACCAACGATGGGCCTGCTTTGAAGAAAGCTGATGTCGGATTCGCCATGGGGATCGCTGGAACCGACGTCGCCAAAGAAGCTTCAGATATCATTTTAACAGACGATAACTTCAGCAGCATCGTCAAAGCCGTCATGTGGGGAAGAAACGTTTACGACAGCATCTCCAAATTCCTTCAATTCCAGCTTACAGTCAACATCGTAGCTGTCATCGTGGCATTCATTGGAGCCTGCGCGATACAAGACAGCCCTCTCAAAGCAGTCCAAATGCTCTGGGTCAATCTAATCATGGACACTCTTGCTTCTCTAGCTTTGGCAACTGAAATGCCCACTGATGATTTACTTCTTCGAAAACCTTACG
Source organism: Orius laevigatus (assembly GCA_018703685.1). Classification (NCBI taxonomy): domain Eukaryota; kingdom Metazoa; phylum Arthropoda; class Insecta; order Hemiptera; family Anthocoridae; genus Orius; species Orius laevigatus. The sequence goes on along the minus strand of JAGWEN010000501.1, from coordinate 9,661 downwards.
GACGTACCAAACCTCTCATTTCGAGAACCATGATGAAAAACATTATCGGACAAGCTGTTTATCAGTTGTCTGTTATATTCACACTTCTCTTTCTCGGTGATGTCATTTTTGACATTCCTTCTGGACATAATGCTCGACCAGGGGCTCCACCTTCAGAGCATTTTACGATCATCTTCAATACTTTCGTGATGATGACTTTATTTAATGAAATCAACGCTCGTAAACTGCATGGGCAAAGAAACGTTTTTGATGGATTCTTCACTAATCCGATATTTTATTCTATTTGGGTTGGAACAATGTTGGCTCAGATTATCATCGTTCAGTTCGGCAGTGTCGCATTTTCGACTCATCCGCTCTCTTTAGATCAATGGTTTTGGTGTCTCTTCTTTGGTGTTGGAACGTTGCTTTGGGGTCAAATCATCACAACGGTTCCGACGAAAAAAATCCCAAAACTATGCTCATGGGGTAGAGGGAGTCCTGAAGAATATGAAAAAACTGTGGATTTAGGCGAAGAGAATTTACATCCTGAAGACGAAAAGAAGCCGAAATCAGGGAAAATATTATGGCTTCGAGGATTGAATAGGATACAAACTCAAGTTCGAGTGGTGAACGCTTTCCGTGAAGGAGTTGATGCACGCGAGTCCATCGCTGAAGTCGTCAAAAGGCACAATTCGATTACCAAACGTCTTTCGCAGATTTCTTCCTCTGAGCAACATCAAGACAACAAGATGATACCCGAAGTCAACGAAGAATCTTCCAAACACCCAGAAGAACCAGAAAACACTTCCGTCAATAAACGCATATCACAAACCTCTTCCATTGGTCCAGCTAGCGAAATAACAGCACCCGAAGACCATCCAGTCAACGATGAATCAACAGCACCCGAAAACAAAAAGCCACCATCTCAAAGCCCTCGAAAGCGTTAGTTCCATCTCTTGTGAAAATTATGTTTTTAAAATAAATGTGTTTTTTAAAATTTTATATTCCTTTTTGAGAAAACCAAGATGGCGCCAATGGGAAGGTTCTAGACCTGCCCAAACATGATACGATTTAAACAGGCTAAGATTCAGTGATGTTTTAATTTTTAGGGTGAAGAGGTGACGAACAACCACGAATTAATATTTTTCGCCTCAAAAGATTCCCTTTCGGGCGAATACAGCTGCGTGGCTACCAATGGTGTCGGGAACAGTGCTCAGGGAAAGATCGAAATCAAAGTCGTCTACCCACCGACCGTCAAAGTCCATAAACGATGGCTCCATTCTGCCCCGAAAGTCCAAAGTGTGCTTTCATGCGAAATAACAGGAAGCCCCCAACCTGAAGTAAACGAAACCAACAATAATTTTAACATCTACTAATTTAAAATCAGGTCATCTGGTACTTTCAAGGGCGACCCATAGCAGAAAACGGAATAAATTACCAAATCAAAGAAGGAAACAATTACAATCTGATATTGAAATCGACTCGAGAAACCGATTTTGGCGAATACAAATGTGTTGCTTCCAACAAACTTGGGACAGTTTTTGAGCTCATTCAACTTTCTGGTAAATTATAAATTTTAGATTTTAAATTTATTTCAATTTTTTTCAGGATTGCCAGACACTCCATATTTTAAAAAAGCCCATCAAAATCTTTACCCTTCCAAAGCTATTTTGACATGGGAAGTCGACAGCTATTCTCCTATTCTTCAGTACAAATTATACTTTCGAGAATATAAGGTTTGATTTAATTGTACTCGTTCTTGATGACATTTGACAACCAAAATCAAGTTTATGAATTTTCATTATCACTACTTACCTGCTGTCTATTGGCACATTTTGTAACTTCACCCTCTTTGGTAACTTGGTTAGAGGTTGGAGGTTATGTTTGTTCAACTTGGTACTTTTCTTTTATAAAAATTAATCTATGATCTCGTACCCTATAATTAAAGTAAATTTTTTAAATGTTTTATTCAAGCCAAGAGGGAAGCCGTATAATTGGACGGAGCTTTTTGTGCCAGCCGAATTTGCCCCTGGAGGTCTCGTCCACACTCAAATGTACAGTCTCTCAGGTCTTAAACCATCAACAGCTTACGAAGCAGCAGTTGTTTCCAAAAATAAATTTGGCTGGAGTGGATACTCAGGAATTCACTTATTCGCTACCCAAGGATTCGGTACTTATTAACAAAAAATCTTTGGGCTTCTTTTAACTTGAGATTTTTTTCAGACATTGATGTATTGTCGACGACAGAATCCGATTATGCGGCAAATACAATCAATGACATTTATTCAGAATATGCAACTAAAAGTGAATACTATAATAAAGGGATTCAAACAACACGGTGGATTTATCAATTTCTAGCAATTATTGTAATTATATTCAATTATTTGTATTAGTTGTAATTAATTTTGTAAATAATTCGTACTGGAAAAAAAATGTAAAAAGATGCACTACATTGAGATGTAAATAAAATAAACTTTTTTTAAAAATATATTAATATTTGAGGTACAAAGAGGGCCAAAATTTGTTTGAAAAATTGTAAAAGGCGGAGTTCTTGTTGGTCGTTTTCATGCGTTTTGATTGGTGGCACTTTTGTCATCCAGTTGAGGCCGTAATGAGCGGAGAGGAATGCCCTGCAAGTGAGCACCAGAGTGAAGAGAAGCAAAGCCCAATAGAAGAACGAATTCGCCTTTTTCTCAGCTAAATTCGGAGGAGGAAAATCCGGATCGAACCTTGTTTTTTTGGAATCCATTTTGTTTTTCATATGTTTTTTTAAGGTTCAAAAAATACTGACAACATTCATTTTTTCAAGTATTTCAACCATTTTAGGCCGTTTCTTTTTTTCGTTGTTGAGACATTCTTGAGCTATTTCATACAAGGGTGTTACAATGGCGGCATTCTCATCCCCTGGCCTTGGGTCGATCAAAGCGGCAAAATCTTCACAACAATCGACATAAGTTGCCTAAAAAATTCAAATTATAGTATTATGAATTTTCAAAAAAATACCAAATCTTGGCCGTCATCTCCTCTTTCTTCATCAAGAGGAGGTAGTCCAGTTATCAATTCCAACAGAACCTTAAAAAATCAGCATTATCAGCATATATGATAATAAAATACAAACCACTCCAAAGCTAAATGTGTCCATTTTAACCGAAATATCACCACGAAAAGCCTCCACAGCCATATAAGCGTTGGTGCCGATTACCGTCGATGTTTTCGCTGTAGTTTTCCCGTTGATGCCGCTGGCACCAAACCTGGCGAGCCCGAAATCGCTGACTTTTGGCGTAAAGTTTTCGTCTAATAGAATATTTGCACTTTTGATATCTCGATGGACCAAAGGCTTATCTGGTATATGAGTGTGAAGGTGGACAATCCCTTCAGCAGTTCCTAATGCAATATCGAACCTTCTCCGCCAATCCAATTTATGCTCAACATTTTCTTTCCTCTATGCAAACTTTAAAACATTTAAAAATTAATAAAAAGACAAACCTTAAGATTCTCTTCGAGCGATCCATTTGACATAAAAACATAAGCGAGACATAAGTCTGGACCGTTTGAAGAGCAACCGATCAAAGGAAGAAGATTTTTGTGCGAAAATTGAGTCACGGTTAGAAGTTCATTTCGAAATTGAAGTCCAGATAATCCGGGGATTTCGCTAACATTATTTAATTTTTTTACAGCGACTTTAGAGTTGTCGGACAATGTACAGAGATAAACAGAACCAAAGCCTCCCTCGCCGAGCTTAAGGCTTTCTGAAAATCCATTGGTTCCTTGGTAAAACTCATTATAGTCAAACATTTTAACTCCAACATCTCTAAAATTTCCATTAATTAAACTCTCCATACAAAATTATCCATACCCTATATCTTCTTGACAACATTTCGTGGTTCCTTGGCAATTATTGACTACAGAATCGTCAGTAAAGATGTCGCTGGATAGAGGCGGAGCTGTAGGAAGGTTTATGGGGGCGAGCAGCGTTTTTTCATTGCTGTCAGATGAAATTTTCCCTGGAAAAAGGTTCATTATTTACTACTTTTTTGATTATGTAAATACCTGATATTAGATTATCATATATATATTGAGCAGCTCGAAGTAAGTTGGCTTTTCTGAGAAAGTCGTGCAGAGTTGTAATTCTTGGTCTGATTCTTCCACTAGTTCCCCATTCTTCGAAGAATATTTCCGAACATAATCTCTGCTGTTTGGTTGCAGCATATTCAATGAGTCTAATGAAATGAAATAAAAATTAGAGCAATCAAAGTGAATGGGTGGGGGTAATGGGGGGAACTGCTAAGGACGACGCCACTGCCGGGGCCTGGGCTATTCGAAAGCGCCCAAACTTTTTCTTAGTAAAAAAAAGTTTTGAATGTAACTTTTAGGTTTTTTTGAAGAAAATTGGGGTTTTACAATTTTGATTTTGAGGTTTTGACAAAATAAATTGCAATTTAAACGCTGATTCTGAGGTTTTTTGACGAAAAAATGGCTCTTAAAACCATGATTTTGACAAAAAATGGTCTCTTTAAAGTTGATTTGAGGTTTTTTTAAAACGGAAATTTGGCTTTAGAAATGTTGACTTGTAGGTTTTTGACGAAAATTTGGCTTTAGAAATGTCGACTATGAGGTTTTTTACGAAAATTTGGCTCTTAAGACACCTTGATTTTGAGATTTGACGAACTCTCTTAAAACCTTGATTTTAGGATTTTTGACAAAACAGCTTGTAAACTTTGATTTTGATGGTTTTAAAGAAAATTGGGGTTTTACAAATGTTGATTTTGAGGTTTTGACAAAATAAATTGCAATTTAAACGCTGATTCTGAGGTTTTTTGACGAAAAAATAGCTCTAAAAACCATGATGGTTTTTGACAAAAAATGGTCTCTTTGAAGTTGATTTGAGGTTTTTTTTTAAACGGAAATTTGGCTTTAGAAATGTTGAATTTGAGGTTTTCGACGAAAATTTGGCTTTAGAAATGTCGACTATGAGGTTTTTGACGAAAATTTGGCTCTTAAGACCTTGAATTTGAGATTTGACGAACAACGGCTCTTAAAACCTTGATTTTGAGATTTTTGACAAAAGGCTTTTAAAACTTTGATTTTGAGGATTGTGGACGAAAATTGGGCTCTTGAAACCTTGATTTTGAGGTTTTTGACGAAATGTCTTGTAAAACTTTGATTATGAGGTTTTTGGATGAAAATTAGGCTTTACAAATATCGATTTTAAGGTTTTTGATGAAAAATAGCCTTAAAATAAGTTCAGACAGAAAAAGAAAAAAAAAAAGTTTTTGGGGATATTTGGAAGAAAAGAAAAGAGGGCCGGTCTAGAGGATGCGCCCGCTGGGCCGAAAACAGCCGATCCGCCCCTATCCATCACTACTGATTGATTCCCATCTTGGAACGCTACCACCAAGCAAAACATAAATAAATTAAAAAAAAATAAATAAATAATAATAATAAACCTAATGTGCTCATTGTTGTATTTGAAGAGTTTCGGGTCGCTTTCTTCAGGAATTATCGACATGAGTTCCTTCCAACCGTCTCCCACCTCAAGAATCCTGCTCAAGTCCAAAATGACCCTTTGGGGAAGCTTCCTCATCTCGATATCCGCATTTTCGTTGTCCTTCATCATCAATAGGAGAACACCACCTGTTGATCTTTACCGCCTGAAGGATAATGATTAATTAAGATCTCTTTTAATTTAATTTTTATCAGCACTTACGTATATTCTACTTCATGAACTAGCATCATGAGTTTCTAAGCAACAGATTGCTGAATGTCAAATTTATTGACGTTTCGAATTTCGATGATAAAGTTGATAATGGATCGATAGTCAGATAGGACTTCCAAACCTGGACTATAACCTCTTTCTCCCGGTGTGTTCGAGGGTGATCGATTTTTGCCTTTTATTATTTTTAAAACATACTTATAAATCGTTTAAATATTTAATTTAAGTCAAAATGTTGTCCGTTTTTAGTAAAAAGGTCGTTTTTGGAACGAAAAGTTTCTTAAGGCGTGTCAATATCAAGGTAAGTTATGGACTATTTCTCAATTCTGTTCTACCTAATAAACTAAAGGGCTTTGCAATGTTATGAAACTATTGAAGCTTTAGTGTCTTCATTTTTGGATTTTTCCATCATTTCGGGCTGATAATGAAGATTGTCGCCTGCTGGCCAACTACCTTCCCTTTAAGGATTCCTTGGTCAAATCGATTGTGTCTAGCTGGTTAAAAAGTGGTTATATCTTATAGCCCACCAAAATCTGGTCTTTTGCCTAAAAAACAGAAAATTCATTTCGGTCAACATGGCCAGAATTTGCCCAGAGGGAAACTACTATCGACCCCCCCTCCAGCGGCCAAAATTTTTGATTGTTAATTTTGACGTTTTTCAAGCATATTTGGCCCGTAAAACCTTGATTTTGACGTTTTTTAATGAAGAAAAATTGTCCCTTTAAATGTTGTTTTTGATGTAAAATAGCCCTAAAATGTTGAGTTAAGGTTTTTGACAAAAAATGTCTCTTGAGACGTTAATTTTGGGGTTTATTACCACAAATTGTCTCTTATAACCTTGATTTTTTAGGTTTTTTGACGAAAATTTGATTCTTTAAAATGTTAATTTGTGGTTTTTGACGAAAAATGTCTCTTGAGACGTTAATTTCGGGGTTTATTACCACAAATTGTCTCTTAAAACCTTGATTTTTTAGGTTTTTTGACGAAAATTTGCTTCTTTTAAATGTTAATACCACAAATTGTCTCTTAAAACCTTGATTTTTTAGGTTTTTTGACAAAAATTTGCTTCTACAAAATGTTAATTTGTGGTTTTTGACGAAAAATGTCTGTTGAGACGTTAATTTTGGGGTTTGTTACCACAAATTGTCTCTTAAAACCTTGATTTTTTAGGGTTTTTTTACGAAAATTTGCTTCTTTAAAATGTTAATTTGTGGTTTTGACGAAAATTTTGCTCTTAAAACCATGACTTTGAGGTTATTGGTAACAAATTTGCTCTTAAAATTTTGATTATAAGGGTTTTTTTATTGTCCTTGGAGGGAGGCTGTAGCCCTGTCAGACAAAGAACAGTATCGATTTTTGAAACATATCTCGGCCCCCAGTGGACCGATCAACTTGAAATTTTCAGGGCTTCGTATTATAGTATTAGAGAAGATCTGTTGAAAATTTCAATTGAATCGGCCCACAGGGAGCAGAGAGTTGGCCAGTTCTGTCCAGCAAATCCTTTGCTTTCTGCATTGAATTTCTTTTCATTTCATTCAATTTCAGTCAAGAGTGAAATTATCATCTTCAAGTAATGTCCACCAACCTCTCGAACGAATCAGAAATATCGGAATTTCAGCTCACATCGACTCCGGCAAAACTACTCTCACAGAACGAATATTATTTTATACCGGACGTATTGAAGAAATGCATGAGGTAATTTAAAGTTTGTTTTCTTTCATTAAAACTCTTTTTTAGGTCAAAGGTAAAGATAATGTCGGTGCGACTATGGATTCCATGGAATTGGAAAGGCAGAGAGGAATCACTATTCAATCTGCTGCCACGTATACAATGTGGAAGGACCATAATATTAATATCATTGATACACCAGGTAATTTAAATAATCAACAGTTTCTGTGATGTTTTTTTTAGGTCATGTCGATTTCACGGTAGAAGTGGAACGTGCTCTGCGAGTTTTGGACGGTGCGGTTTTGGTGCTCTGTGCGGTCGGCGGCGTCCAAAGTCAAACTTTGACCGTAAACCGTCAGATGAAAAGGTACAGCGTCCCTTGCCTCGCTTTCATCAACAAACTCGACCGTCAAGGTGCAAATGCTTTAAGAGTCGTCCACCAGCTTAAATCAAAATTGGGCCACAACGCGGCACTTTTACAACTCCAAATCGGAAAAGAACAAGATGTCCAAGGAATCGTGGATATCGTCAGCAGAAAAGCTTTATATTTCACCGGAAATTTCGGAGAGAAAATCGAAGAGAGAGAAATTCCCAAAGAAATGAGATCCGAAATCGAAGATAGAAGGCAAGAATTGATCGAACACGTTTCTAACGTTGATGATGTTCTCGGTGAACTATTTCTAGGTAAAACAACTTAATCATCAACTTTCCAATTATTCAATTTTTAGAAGAGAAAACGCCGACAGAAAATGATATAAGAGCAGCCATCAGGCGATCTTGCATCAAAAGAACATTTACGCCAGTTTTAGTGGGGACAGCGTTGAAAAATCGAGGCGTCCAACCTCTTCTAGATGCTGTTCTTGAGTATCTCCCACATCCTGGAGAAGTCGAAAATTTCGCCATCAGCACTAAAGAAAAGAGGTACTAAACCTTCAGGGCCGAAAACACCGGGCGCACCCACTAGACCGGCCTTTTTTCCCCCCAAATGTCCCCTAAAAATTTAGTTTTTCTTCTCTTTCTGAACATATTTTAACGCTATTTTTCACCAAAAACCTTAAAATCGACATTATAAGAGCCAATTTTTCTTTTAAAACCCTCAAAATCAAAGTTTTAAGAGCCTTTTTTCCTTAAAAACCTTGAACTTGACATTTTAATACCCAATTTTTCTTCAAAAACCTCAAATCAACATTGTAAAGCCTAATTTTCGTCCAAAAAACCTCAATATCAAAGGTTATGAGCCAAATTTTCGTCAAAACCTCAAAGTCAACATTTCTAAAGCCAAAGTTCCGTTAAAAAAACCTCAAATCAACTTCAAGAGACCATTTTTTGTCAGAAACCCCAAAATCATGGTTTTAAGAGCCAATTTTTTGTTCAAAAAACCTCAGAATCAGCGTTTAAAGTGCAATTTCCGTGTTTTTTTACTTATTGAATAGCCCAGCTACACTCGATTTCGAAGTTTTTCGACGAAAAATTAACTCTTAAAAGCTCGATTTCCCCTCGAATAGCCCAGGCCCGTGTGAAATGTTTCAGTACCTACCTCGAATTTTTTGCTCTTTCACCTTTTTTTTTTTTGCTCCTATTTTAGTTTAAAAAAAAAAAATTGGCCCTCGAGGGCAGAACCCACCGCTCGGTACCCGGCGGCCCGATCCGCCCCTGTAAACCTTATATCGTTAGAAAGCAATGTTAAAGAGCTTTCCAAAGCTAAATTCCATAAAATCATCTAGAAATTGTGGAAGTTATGGACATTCAAATGTTTTAGTGATGAGGAAGAGAAAGTAATATTGAAGTCAGAACGTACGAAAGAGAACCCATTTGTGGCATTGGCGTTCAAATTAGAAGCCGGAAGATTCGGTCAGTTGACGTACATGCGATGCTATCAAGGTGTTCTCGAAAAAGGCGAATTCATCCACAACGTCCGAACCAAGAAAAAGGTTTCCACCCACAATCTAATTTTCTTTTAAACTTTAATTCTTTTTAGGTTCGGGTAGCTCGTCTTGTTCGTTTACATGCAGATCAAATGGAAGACGTCACTCAAGTCATGTCTGGAGACATTTTCGCATTATTTGGTGTCGACTGCGCCAGTGGCGATTCATTCGTTACCGACCCTAAACTTAATCTCACCATGGTTTGTTTTAACTTTTTTACTTCAATTTTCAGAGGCGGACTGGGACCTTAGGGTGTGGGTGGGTTTTCAGTTAAGGGGGAGCAGAAAATTGGCTCTTAGAAAAATATATTCAGAAAAAACAGAGGCTCCCAAACCTTTTCACAGTGCGCCCCCCTTTTGAACAAAATAAAACCTTG